>JASUUH010000064.1:0-460156 GCA_030449925.1 Citropsis articulata
CACAAGCCTGCCCTAAAATGGCAAAAAAGAAATGCCCTTGCGTAGCGTGAAGAAATAGTCACCAAGGCAGTGGGCTATAATAACTTTGGTCATGTGGTTGGGGGGTTTAGGGGGCTCTGGTGGAAATGGATACAATCTTTTCGAGGGTCTCGTGTACCAGATGGGAAGGCTACGGTCAGGCACGCCTAAAATGCAAAAATGCCAATGACCTTGCGTGAAATAATCAAGGCAGTGGGCTATATGCTTTGGTCATGAGGTTGGGGAGGGGTTTAGGGGCTCTGGTGCGTCGAAATGGAGTAGTCTTTTTGGAGGTCCTCGTGTGCCCGGTGGAGGCTCTGATCGAGGCACCCATAAAATGGCAAGAAATACCAATGAAGCGTGAAAGTCAGAGGCGGTGGGCTATATGTAACCTGGTCCCTTGAGGGGTTGGGAGGGGGTTGGGGCTCAGGAAATGAGTACAGTCTTTCGAGGGTCCCTCGTGTGTATTGCTTGATGGAGGCTCAGGTGAGGCCTGCCTAAAATGGCAAGAAATTCCAGCGGCGCTTGGCGTCAAATAGTCATAGGGCCGGTGGGCTATGCTTTGGTCCCAGCGGGGGTTGGGAGGGGGGTTTAGGGGGCTCAGTGGCCGTCGAAAATGGGTGATCTTTTGAGGGGTCCTCGTGTGCCGATGGGAGGCTACGGTCAGATGCTGCCCTAAAATGGCAAGAAATGCCTGCTTGGCCTTGGCCGCGGAAATAGTCCATAGGGCGGTGGGCTCAGCCTTTGGTCCGCGGGGGTTGGGGAGGGGCGTTCGGGTGATCACGGTGTCGGAAATGGGTACAGTCTTTTTCGAGGGTCCTCGTGTGCCAGTGGGAGGCTACGGTGGGAGGCACGCCTAAAATAACAAGAAATGCCCTGCAGTGCAGCGCGTGAAATAGTCGCCCAAGGGCGGTGGGCTATAGCCTTTGGTCCTTGGGGTTGGGAGGCTACGTCGGAAATGGGTGCTGGTCTTTTCGAGGGTCCTCGTGTGCCCGTTGGAGGCTCGGTCGAGAGGCCTGCCTAAAATGACAAAAGAAATGCCAGCCAGCGCGTGGAAATAGTCACCGAGGCGGTGGGCTATAGCCTTTGGTCCACATGAGGGTTGGGGGGTTTCGAGGCTACAGTCGTAGGAAATGGGTACGGAGTCTTTTCGAGGTCCTCGTGTGCCCAGTGGGAGGCTACGATCAGAAGCACACCTAAAATAGCAAGAAATCTTGGCCAGGCGCGTGAAATAATCACCAGGCCGGTGGGCTATAGCCTGGTCATGAGGGGTTGGGGAGAGGGTTTAGGGGCTCTGGGTCTTGAAATGGGTCTGAGTCTTTTTCGAGGGTCCTCGTGTGCCCGGTGGGAGGCTTCTGGTCACAAGCACATAAAAATGGCAAAAATGCCAATGGCCGGTGAAATAATCACCAAAGGCCCGGTGGGCTGTGCTGGTCCTTGAGGGGTTGGGAAGGGGTTCAGGGGCTCACTGGTCCTCGGGAAATGGAGTGCAGGTCTTTTCGGGGTCCTCGTGTGCCCAGGTGGGAGGCTACAGTCAGAAGGCACCCTAAAATTGGCAAAAGAATGCCAATGGCGGCGTGGAAATGTCACGAGAGGGCGGTGGGCTATAGCCTTTGGTCCTTGAGGGGTTGGGGATGGGGTTTCAGGGGAGCTCTGCAGTCGTCGGAAATGGAGTCTGATCTTTCAAGGGTCTCGTGTGCCGGTGGGGAGGCTCTGATCTGAAGCACATACTAAAATGGCAAGAAATACCGTGTAGCGCGTGAAATAGTCACTTAAAGCCGGTGGGCTATAATAGCCTTTGGTCATGAGGGTTGGGGAGGGTTTGGGGCTCTGGGCGTGGAAATGGATACAATCTTTTCGAGGGTCCTCGTGTGCCCAGTGGGAGGCTCTGATCAGAGGCCTGCCCTAAAATGGCAAAAATACCAGTATTGCGCGTGGAAATAATCACAAGGCAGGTGGGCTATGCTTTGGTCAGCGGGGGTTGGGGAGGGGTTTGAGGGGCTCAGTCGTCGGAAATGAGTACAGTCTTTTGGGAGGTCTCGTGTGCCCGATGGGAGGCTACGGTCGAGGCACACATAAGGAAAAGAAAATGCCCAATGGCCAGCGTGAAAGCAGTCACCGAGGGCAGTGGGCTATGTGCTTTGGTCCTTGAGGGGTTGGGAGGGGTTACGGGGCTCTGGTGAGTAATGAGTACAGTCTTTTCGAGGGTCCTCGTGTGCCGATGGGGAGGCTCTGATCAGAGCCATACAAAATGGCAAGAAATTCCAGCGAGCGCCTTGAAATACTCGCAGGCCGGTGGGTATAAGCCTTTGGTCCTTGAGGAGGTTGGGGAGGGGTTTAGGGAGCTACTGGTTTTCGAGAAATGGGTACAGTCTTGTTGAGGGTCCTCGTGTACCCAGTGGGAGGCTACTGATCAGAGCACACTACAAAAATGGCAGAAATGCCAGCCTGGCGCATGCGCGTGAAATAGTCACCAAGGCAGGTGGGCTATAGCCTTTGGTCCCTTGAGGTTGGGAGGGGTTTGAGGGGCTCACAGTGGTCGAAATGGATACAATCTTTTCGAGGGTCCTCGTGTGCACGATGGGAGGCTACGGTCAGGAGGCACATACTAAAATGGCAAGAAATGCCCAGTGCAGTAGCGTGAAATAGTCGCCGAGGCGGTGGGCTATAGCCTGATCCATGGGGTTGGGTTGGGAGGAGGCGTCGGAAATGGGTACAGTCTTTTCAAGGGTCTCGTGTTCCCGATTGGAGGCTACGGTCGAGGCCTGCCAAATGACAAAAAATGCCAGCCCAGCGCGTGAAATAGTCACAAGGCGGGTGGGCTATAGCCTTTGGTCCATGAGGGGTTGGGGAGGGTTCAGGGCTCTGGTCATGATGGTGCAGTCTTTTCGAGGGACCTCGTGTTCCCAATGGGAGGCTACGGTCGAGCTGCCTTAAAATGCAAGAAATGCCAGTGGCGCGTGAAATAGTCCCAGGGCCGGTGGCTATATCCTTTGGTCCACGGGGTTAGGGGAGGGTTAGAACTCTGGTCCTCGGAAATGGAGTACAGTCTTCTTGAGGGTCCTCGTGTGCCCAGTGGGAGGCTCTACGGTCAGGAAGCACACAAAATGGCAAGAAATGCCCAGTGGCCCTTGTGGCGTCAATAGTCACAAGGCCGGTGGGCTATAGCCTTTGGTCCACAGGGGGTTAGGGAGGGTTTCGGGGTTACATTCGGAAATGGGTACTGATCTTTTCGAGGTCTCGTGTGCCCAATGGGCTCTGGTCAAGCTTGCCTAAAATGGCAAGAAATGCCAATGGCGTGAAATAGTCCTTAAAGGCGGTGGGGGCTATAGCCTTTGGTCCCTTGAGGGGTTGGGAGGGTTCGGGGCTCTTGTCGTCGGAAATGGATACTGATCTTTTCGAGGGTCCTCGTGTGCCCGATTGGGAGGCTCTGATCAGGAGGCCTGCCCTAAAATGGCAAAAAATACCCATGGTGTGTGAAATAGTCACGAGGCGGTGGGCTGTAGCCTTTGGTCCAGGGGTTGGCGAGGGGTTTAAGGGGCTCTGGGCGTCGAGAAATGAGTACAGGTCTTTTCAAGGGACCTCGTGTTGATGGGAGGCTACTGGTCAGGCACGCCCTAAAATGGCAAGAAATGCCAAGCGGTAGCGCGTGAAATGATCACAAAGTGCAGGTGGGCTATAGCCTTTGGTCCCTTGAGGGGTTGGGAAGGGGCGTCGGGGAAATGGAGTACAGTCTTTCGAGGGTCCTCGTGTTCCCTGTGGAGGCTACAGTCGAGCTGCCCTAAAATGACAAGAAATGCCCCAGCCTTGCGTGAAATTAGTCAATGGGGCAGGTGGGCTATAGCGTTTGGTCCACGGGGGTTAGGGGGGTTTCGGGGTTACAGTGGGTCGGAAATGAGTGCTGAGTCTTTTGAGGTCCTCGTGTGCCCGGTGGGAGGCTACGGTCGAAGCACATGCCATAAAAATGGCAAGAAATACCAAGTGGCCTTGTGCGTGAAATAGTCACCAAAGGGCCGGTGGGCTATAGCCTTTAGTCCCTTGAGGGGTTGGGAGGGGTTTAAGGGGCTCTGGTCTTGAAAATGGAGTCTGAGTCTTTTCGAGGGTCCTCGTGTGCTTGATGGGAGGGCCTCGGTCACAAGCCACTAAAATGTAAAAGAAATGCCAGTGTGCGCAGAAATATCACAAGGCCGGTGGGCTATGCTGTAGCCTTTGGTCCACGGGGATTGGGGATGGGGTTTCCGGGGCTCTGGTCGTCGGAAATGGGTACAGTCTTTTGAAGGGTCCTCGTGTGCCCAGTGGGAGGCTACAGTCGAGCCTGCCCTAAAATGGCAAAAATGCCACTGGCCTTGTGCGTGAAATAATCGCCGGCGGTGGGCTATGGGCCTTTAGTCCGCGGGGTTGGGGGGGTTTAGGGGCTCACAGTGGGTCGAAAATGGGCCAGTCTTTTGAGGGTCCTCGTGTGCAGATGGGAGGCTACGGTCAGCCTACCCTAAAATGGAAAGAAATGTAGCGGCGCGTGAAATAGTCACCCGATGCGGTGGGCTATAGCCTTTGGTCCGTGGGGGTTGGGAGGGGCGTTGGGGAGCTCGTGGCGTCGGAAATGGAGTGCAGTCTTTTCGAGGTCGTGTGCCAGTGGGAGGCTCTGGTCGAGCCTGCCTAAAATAGCAAGAAATGCCAGTGTAGCGTGAAAAATAGTCAGAGGCAGTGGGCTATGCTGGTCCACAGGGGTTGGGGAGGGGTTTCAGGGGGCTCACAGTCCTCGAAATGGAGTCTGGTCTTTTCGAGGTCCTCGTGTGCCCGGTGGGAGGCTACGGTCGAAGCACGCCTAAAATGGCAAGAAATAATGCCAGCGCGCGTGAAATAAGTCACGTAGGCGGTGGGCTATAGCCTTTGGTCCTTGAGGGGTTGGGGAGGGGTTTAAGGGGCTCACGGTCGTGAAATGGAGTACGATCTTTCGAGGTCCTCGTGTGCCCGGTGGGAGGCTACGGTCCTAAAATGGCAAAAATACCAGTGCAGGGCGTGAAATAATCACCAAAGTAGGTGGGCTATGCTTTGGTCATGCGGGGTTGGGGAGGGGTTTGGGGGCTCGGTCTTGAAAATGGGTCTGAGTCTTTTGAGGGTCTCGTGTGCCCGGTGGGAGGCTACGGTCAGGAAGCCACAAAATAAAAGAAATGCCCAGCGTAAATAATCACAGGCGGTGGGCTATAGCCTTTGGTCAGCGGGGTTGGGGATGGGGTTTGGGGCTCAGTCGTCGGAAATGGGTACAGTCTTTTGAGGGTCTCGTGTGCCCAGGTGGGAGGCTACGGTCAGGAGCACGCCTAAAATGGCAAAAATGCCAATGGCCTTGTGCGTGAAATAGTCACGGCGGTGGGCTATAGCCTTTGGTCATGAGGTTGGGGGGGTTTAGGGGCTCTGGTCGAAATGGGTGCAGTCTTTTCGAGGGTCCTCGTCTGCTTGTGATGGGAGGCTACGGTCAGCAGTATGCTAAAATGGAAAGAAATGCCAGTGCCTTGTGCGTGAAATAATCGCCGATGCCGGTGGGCTATAACTGGTCCAGTGGGGTTGGGAGGCGTTGGGGCTCGTGGGGAAATGGAGTGCAGTCTTTTGAGGGTCTCGTGTTCCCAGTGGGAGGCTCGGTCGAGGCCTACAAAATGGCAAGAAATGCCAGTGGCCTTGGAAATAGTCACAAGGCGGTGGGCTATGTGCTGGTCCGCAGGGGTTGGGGAGGAGTTTGGGGCTCACGGTCGTCGGAAATGGGTACAGTCTTTTCGAGGGTCCTCGTGTGCCCTTGTGGGAGGCTACGGTCAGGAAGCCTGCCCTAAAATGGCAAGAAATGCCAGTGTGGCCCAGTCGATAGTCAAGGCGGTGGGCTATAGCTTTGGTCCACGGGGTTGGGGAGGGGTTTACGGTCATCGGAAATGGTACAGTCTTTTGAGGTCCTCGTGTGCAGTGGGAGGCTACTGGTCAGAAGCACTGCCTAAAATGGCAAGAAATACCAGCCGGTGCGTGAAATAGTCACCTGCAGTGGGCTATACTTTGGTCCTTGAGGGGTTGGGAGGGGTTTAAGGGGCTCGGCGTCGAAATGGGTACAGTCTTTTCGAGGGTCCTCGTGTGTTCCCAGGTGGGAGGCTACGGTCAAGCCTGCCTAAAATGGCAAGAAATGCCAAGCGGCGCAGCGTTCGAAATAGTCACCGAGGCCGGTGGACTATACTGGTCCCAGGGGTTAGGGGGTTTGGGGGTTCACAGTCGTGGAAATGGTACAGTCTTTTCGAGGGTCTCGTGTACCAGTGGGAGGCTACGGTCAGAAGCACGCCCTAAAATGGCGAAAATGCCAATGCCAGCAGCGTGAAATAGTCCATAAGGCAGTGGGCTATAGCCTTTGGTCATGAGGGTTGGGGAGGGTTTGAGGGGCAATGGTCGTGAAATGGATACAATCTTTTGAGGGTCCTCGTGTGCAGTGGGAGGCTCACTGGTCAGGCCTGCCCTAAAATGGCAAGAAAATACCAGTAGCGCAGCGTGGGAAATAAGTCGGCAGGGCTATAGCCTTTGGTCATGAGGGGTTAGAGGGGTTTAGGGGTTCTGGTCGGAAATGGGTACAGTCTTTTCGAGGGTCCTCGTGTGCTTGATGGGAGGCTACGGTCAGAAGCCTACCCTAAAATGGCAAAATGCCCATGGCTAGCGTGAAATAGTCCATGAGGCCGGTGGGCTATAGCCGCTGGTCAGCAGGGGGTTGGGGGGGGTTTAGGGGCTCACGGTCGTGAAAATGGGTACTGAGTCTTTGAGGGTCTCGTGTGCCAGTGGGAGGCTCTGGTCGAGAGCCTACCCTAAAATGGCAAGAAAATGCCAATGGCGCAGCGTGAAATAGTCGCCGATGCGGTGGGCTATAAGTGCTGGTCCATGAGGGGTTGGGGAGGGCGTTCGGGGGCTTTGGCGTCGAAATGAGTCTTTTTAGGGTCCTCGTGTGCCCGATGGGAGGCTACGGTCAAGGCCTGCCCTAAAATGGCAAAACACCATGGCGTGAATTAGTCACCGGGCAGTGGGCTATAGCCTTTGGTCATGAGGGGTTGGGAGGGTTTGGGGCTCAGTGCGTCGAAATGGGTGCAGTCTTTTCGGGGTCCTCGTGTGCCCAGTGGGAGGCTACTGGTCAGGCCTGCCACAAATGGCAAGAAAACACCAGTGAGCGCTGCGTGAATTAGTGAGGCGGTGGGCTATACGCTGGTCCCAGGGGTTGGGGATGGGGTTTAGGGGGCACAGGTCGTCGAAATGGAGTGCAGTCTTTTGAGGGTCCTCGTGTGCCAGTGGGAGGCTACGGTCAGAGCCTGCCTAAAATAAAGAAATGCCAGCTTGTGCGCGTCAAATAATCAGGGCGGTGGGCTATAACTTTGGTCCCTTGAGGGTTGGGAGGGTTTAGGGGCTCAGTGGTAGAAAATGGGTCTGAGTCTTTTGAGGTCCTCGTGTACCCAGGTGGGAGGCTCGGTCGAGGCCTGCCTAAAATGGCAAGAAATGCCAGCCAGCGCAGCGTGAAATAGTCAAGGCGGTGGGCTATGGCCTTTGGTCAGCAGGGGGTTGGGAGGGGATTTGGGGCTCACAGTCGTCGGAAATGGAGTACAAGTCTTTTTGAGTGTCCCCGTGTGCCCAGTGGGAGGCTACAGTAGGAGGCCTGCCCTAAAATGGCTAGAAATCCCCAGCGGCGAAGCGCGCGAAATAGTCACAGACGGCGGTGGGCTATAGCCTTTGGTCATGAGGGGTTGAGGGGGGTTTAAAGCTCTGGTCGAAATGGGTAATCTTTTGGAGGGTCTCGTGTGCCCAGTGGGAAGCTACGGTCAGGCCTGCCTAAAATGGCAAGAAATAACAGTAGCAGTAGCGTGAAATAGTCAAGGCGGTGGGCTATAGCCTTTGGTCATGAGGGTTGGGGAGGGTTTGAGGGCTCTGGTCAGAAATGGATACAGTCTTTTCGAGGTCCTCGTGTGATGGGAGGACTACGGTCAGGAGGCCTGCCTAAAATGGCAAAAATACCCAGCGTAGCGCGTGAAATAATAGTCAAGGCCGGTGGGCTATATAGTCCTTGAGGGGTTGGCGAGGGTTTATGGGGCTCTGGACGTCTGACATGAGTACAGTGTTTTCAAGGGACCTCGTGTTACCAGTGGGAGGCTACGGTATGAAGCCTGCCTTAAAATGGCAAAATGCCAATGACGCGTGGAAATAATCACCAGGCGGTGGGCTATACTGGTCCCAGCAGGGGTTGGGGGAGGCGTCGGAAATGGGTGCAGTCTTTTGAGGGTCCTCGTGTTCCCGTTGGGAGGCTACAGTCGAGGCCTGCCCTAAAATGACAAGAAATGCCAGTGTCAGCGTGAAATAGTCACGAGGCGGTGGGCTATAGCCTGGTCCCAGGGGTTGGGAGGGGGTTTCGGGGTTCGATCGTGGAAATGGAGTACAGTCTTTTCGAGGGTCCTCGTGTGCGATGGGAGGCTACGGTCAGGCACTGCCTAAAATGGCAAGACATGCCAGTGGCCAGCGCGTGAAATAGTCAGGGCCGGTGGGCTATATGCTTTGGTCCATGAGGGGTTGGGGAGGGGTTTGGGGCTCAGTGCGTCGAAATGGATACAGTCTTTTGAGGGTCTCGTGTGCCCAGTGGGAGGCTACGGTCAGGCCTGCCTAAAATGGCAAAAATACCAGTGGCCTTGTGCGCGTGAAATGGTCACCGAGGCCGGTGGGCTATAGCCTTTGGTCCGCGGGGTTGGGGAGGGGGTTTAGGAGGCTCTGGTCGTCGAAAATGGGTACAGTCTTTTCGAGGTCCTAGTGTGCAGAGTGAGAGGCTATGGTCAGAAGCCTACCTAAAATGGCAAGAAATGCCATCAGTAGCCAGCGTGAAATAATCACCGAGGCAGGTGGGCTATAAGCCTTTGGTCAGCGGGGTTGGGAGGGGGTTTAGGGGCTCAGTGCGTCGGAAATGGGTACAGTATTTTGAGGTCCCTCGTGTGCCCTTGATGGGAGGCTACGGTCGAGGCCTGCCTAAAATGGCAAGAAACACCAATGACGCGTAGCGTGTGAATTAGTCACCAGGGCGGTGGGCTATTGTGCTTTGGTCCATGAGGGTTGGGAGGGGTTTGAGGGCTCTGCGTGAAATGGAGCAGATCTTTTCGAGGGTCCTCGTGTGCCCGGTGGGAGGCTACAGTCAGAGCCTGCCTAAAATGGCAAGAAACACCAGCCAGTAGCGCGTGAATTAGTCAACGAGGCCGGTGGGCTATACCCTTTGGTCCGCGGGGGTTGGGGATGGGGTTTAAGGGGCTCTGGTCGTCGGAAATGGGTACAGTCTTTTGGAGGGTCCTCGTGTGCCCAGTGGGAGGCTACGGTCAGAGGCCTGCCCTAAAATGGCAAGAAATAACCAGCGGCGCAGCGCGTGAAACGGTCGCCGAGGCCGGTGGGCTATAGCCTTTGGTCCGCGGGGGTTGGGGAGGGGGTTTCGGGGGCTCTGGTCGTCAGAAATGGATACAGTCTTTTCGAGGGTCCTCGTGTGCCCAGTGGGAGGCTACGGTCAGAGGCCTGCCCTAAAATGGCAAAAAATACCCAGCGGCGCAGCGCGTGAAATAGTCACCGAGGCCGGTGGGCTATAGCCTTTGGTCCGCGGGGGTTGGGGGGGGGTTAATGGGCTCTGGTCGTCGAAAATGGGTACAGTCTTTTCGAGGGTCCTCGTGTGTGCCAGATGGGAGGCTGACATCAGAAGCCTACTAAAATGGCAAGAAATGCCCAGTGCGGCCGCGTGGAAATAATCGCCAATGCGGTGGGCTATAGCCTTTGGTCCGAGGGGTTGGGAGGGCGTTCGGGGCTCTGGGCGTCGGAAATGGGTACAGTATTTTCGAGGGTCCTCGTGTGATGGGAGGCTACGGTCAGAGCCTGCCCTAAAATGGCAAGAAACACCAGTGGCGTGACGTGTGAATTAGTCACGAGGGCGGTGGGCTATATAGTCCATGAGGGTTGGGGAGGGGTTTGGGGCTCACGGTCGTCAGAAATGGGTACAGTCTTTTCGAGGGTCCTCGTGTGCCAGTGGGAGGCCTACGGTCAGAAGCACACTAAAATGGCAAGAAACACCCAGTGGCGCGTGAATTAGTCAACAGGCGGTGGGCTATACCCTTTGGTCCATGAGGGTTGGGGATGGGGTTTAAGGGCTCACAGTCGTCGGAAATGGGTGCAGTCTTTTGGAGGGTCCTCGTGTGCCCGGTGGGAGGCTCACAGTCGAGGCACTGCCCTAAAATGGCAGAAATAACCAATGCGGCCAACGTGAAGCAGTCACCAAGGCGGTGGGCTATAAGCCTTTGGTCCAGCGGGGTTGGGAGGGGTTTGAGGGCTCAGGATTCGAGAAATGGGTACAGTCTTTTCGAGGTCTCGTGTGCCCAGTGGGAGGCTCTGACCAGGCCTACAAAATGGCAAAAATACCAATGGCCTTGTGCGTGAAATAGTCAAGGGCCGAGGGCTATAGCCTTTGGTCAGCGGGGGTTGGGGAGGGGTTTAAGGGGCTCGGTGGGTAGAAATGGGTGCAGTCTTTTGAGGGTCCTCGTGTCTGCCAGATGGGAGGCTACAGTCAGAGCCTACCTAAAATGGCAAGAAATGCCAGCCATGGCCAGCGTGAAATAGTCATGGATGCCGGTGGGCTATAACTGGTCCATGGGGGTTGGGAGGGGTTTGGGGCTCACAGGCGTCGGGAAATGGGTCAGTCTTTCGAGGGTCCTCGTGTGCCAGATGGGAGGCTACGGTCAGAAGCCTGCCCTAAAATGGCAAGAAATAACCAGTGACGCGTGTGAATTAGTCAAGGCGGTGGGCTATAACCTTTGGTCCCGAGGGGTTGGGGGGGTTTACGTGTGCCCAGTGGGAGGCTACGGTCATGGGGTTTAAGGGGCTCTGGTCGTCGGAAATGGGTACAGTCTTTTGGAGGGTTCTCGTGTACCCAGTGGGAGGCTACGGTCAGGCACACTAAAATGGCAAGAAATACCAGTGCAGCGTGTGGGAATTAGTCACCAAGGCGGTGGGCTATAACTGGTCCATGAGGGGTTGGGAGGGTTTGGGGGCTCTGGTCGTCGAAATGGGTACAGTCTTTTCGAGGTCTCGTGTGCCCAGTGGGAGGCTACGGTCGAAGCACGCCTAAAATGTGAAAACACCCAGTGGCGTGGCGCGTGAATTAGTCAGCAGGCGGTGGGCTATACTTTGGTCCATGAGGGGTTGGGGATGGGGTTTAAGGCTCAGTCGTGAAATGGGTACAGTCTTTTGGAGGGTCCTCGTGTGCCCAGTGGGAGGCTACTGATCAGAGCCTGCCTAAAATGGCAAGAAATAACCAGCAGCCTTGGGCGTGAAGCAGTCGCCAAGGCGGTGGGCTATAACCTTTGGTCCCAGGGGTTGGGGGGGTTTAGGGGCTCACTGGTGGGTGAAAATGGGTACAGATCTTTTGAGGGTCCTCGTGTCTGTGATGGGAGGCTACGGTCAGAAGCCTACCTAAAATGGCAAGAAATGCCAATGCCCAGCGTCGTGAAATATTCGCCGATGCAGGTGGGCTATAGCCGTTGGTCCGCGGGAGTTGGGGAGGGGCGTTCGGGGGCTTTGGTCGTCGAAAATGGGTACAGTATTTTGAGGGTCCTCGTGTGATGGGAGGCTACGGTCGAGGCTGCCTAAAATGGCAGAAACACCCATTATGTGAATTAGTCACGAGGCGGTGGGCTATATGCTGGTCCGGGGGGTTTGGGAGGGGTTTGAGGGCTCTGCGTCAGAAATGGGTACAGTCTTTTCGAGGTCCTCGTGTGCCCGATGGGAGGCTACGGTCAGAGCACTGCCCTAAAATGGTAGAAACACCAGTGGCAGCGTGAATTACTCAATGAGGCCGGTGGGCTATACCCTTTGGTCCGCGGGGGTTGGGGATGGGGTTTAAGGGGCTCTGGTCGTCGAAAATGGGTACAGTCTTTTGGAGGGTCCTCGTGTGCCCAGTGGGAGGCTACGGTCAGAGGCCTGCCATAAAATGGCAAGAAATACCAGGCGTGCGCGTGAAGCAGTCGCGAGGCGGTGGGCTATAACTTTGGTCCTTGAGGGTTGGGAGGAAGTTCTGAGACTCTGGGCGTGGAAATGGGTACAGTCTTTTGAGGGTCATCATGTGCCCAATGGGAGGCTCAGTCGAGCCTGCCCTAAAATGGCAGAAATGGGAGGCGGCCAGTAGCGTCGAATAATCGTAGGGCGGTGGGCTATAGCCTTTGGTCCATGAGGGGTTGGGGAGGGTTTAGGGGCTCTGGTCGAAAATGGGTCTGATCTTTTGAGGTCCTCGTGTACCCGTGGGAGGCTCGGTCAGGCCTGACCTAAAATGGCAAGAAATACCCAGTGGCGCGTGAAATAGTCATAGGCGGTGGGCTATAGCCTTTGGTCCCTTGAGGGTTGGGAGGGGTTTAGGGGCTCACAGTCGTGGAAATGGGTCCAGTCTTTTCAATGGTCCTCGTGTGAGTGGGCGGCTATGGTCAGAAGCCTGCATTAAAATGGCAAGAAATGTCCAGCGGCGCAGCGCGTGAAATAGTCGCCGAGGCTAGTGGGCTATAGCATTTTGTCCGCGGGGGTTGGGGAGGGGCGTTCGGGGGCTCTGGGCGTCGGAAATGGGTACAGTTTTTTGAGGGTCCTCGTGTGCCCAGTGGGAGGCTACGGTCAGAGGGCTGCCCTAAAATGGCAAGAAATGACCAGTGAGCGGCGCGTGAAGCAGTCAGGGCGGTGGGCTATAGCCTTTGGTCATGAGGGTTGGGAGGGTTTCGGGGCTCACGGTCGTGAAATGGATCTGATCTTTTGAGGGTCCTCGTGTGCCCAGTGGGAGGCTCTGGTGGAGGCACATACTAAAATGGCAAAAAATACCAGTGGCCGTGCGTGAAATAGTCACAAGGCCGAGGGCTATAGCCTTTGGTCCCTTGAGGGGTTAGAGGTTTAGGGGCTCACAGTCGTCAAAAATGGAGTCTGATCTTTTCGAGGGTCCTCGTGTGCGGTGGGAGGCTACGGTCGAAGCCTACCCTAAAATGGCAAGAAATGCCAGTGGCCTTGGCGCGGGAAATAGTCGCCGATGCCGGTGGGCTATAGCCTTTGGTCCGTGGGGGTTGGGGAGGGGCGTTCGGGGGCTCTGGCGTCGGAAATGGGTACAGTATTTTCGAGGGTCCTCGTGTGCCAGTGGGAGGCTATGGTCAGGAGGCCTGCCCTAAAATGGCAAGAAACACCAGCGTGCGTGTGAATTAGTCATGAGGCGGTGGGCTATAGCCTTTGGTCATGAGGGTTGGGGAGGGGTTTAAGGGGCTCACAGTGCGTGAAATGGGTCTGATCTTTTGAGGGTCCTCGTGTGCCCAGTGGGAGGCTACGGTCAGCCTGCCCTAAAATGGAAAAAACACCAGTGGCCTTGTGCGTGAATTAGTCAAGCAGGCGGTGGGCTATACCCTTTGGTCCTTGAGGGTTGGGGATGGGGTTTAAGGGCTCAGTCGTGGAAATGGAGTGCAGTCTTTTGGAGGGTCCTCGTGTGCCCGGTGGGAGGCTCTGGTCAGGCACCTGCCCTAAAATGGCAAGAAATAACCAGCGCAGCGCGTGAAGCGATCAGGGCCGGTGGGCTATAGCCTTTGGTCCCATGCGGGGGTTGGGGAGGGTTTGAGGGCTCTGGTCGTGAAATGGATCTGAGTCTTTTCGAGGGTCTCGTGTGTGCCCAGTGGGAGGCTACGGTCAGAGGCCTGCCTAAAATGGCAAAAATACCCAGTGTGCGCGTGAAATAATCAGAGGCGAGGCTATAGCCTTTGGTCAGCAGGAGTTAGAGGGGTTTAGGGGCTCTGGTCGTGAAATGGAGCAGTCTTTTGAGGTCCTCGTGTGCAGTGGGAGGCTCTGGTCAAGCCTACCTAAAATGGCAGAAATAGCCCAGTGCGCGCGTGAAATAGTCATGATGCCGGTGGGCTATAGCATTTGGTCCTTGAGGGTTGGGAGGCGTTAAGGGGGCTCAGTCGAGGAAATAGGCTCTGATATTTTCGAGGTCCTCGTGTGCCCAGTGGGAGGCTCTGATCAGAGGCCTGCCTAAAATGGCAAGAAACACCCAGCGTAGCAGCGTGTGAATTAGTCAAGGCGGTGGGCTATACCTTGGTCCCATGAGGGGTTGGGGAGGGGTTTGAGGGGCTCAGTCGTCGAAATGAGTGCAGTCTTTTCGAGGTCCTCGTGTGCCCGGTGGGAGGCTCTGATCAAGCCTGCCCTAAAATAAAAAACACCCAGTGGCAGCGCGTGAATTAGTCAACGAGGCGGTGGGCTATAACCTTTGGTCATGAGGGTTGGGGATGGGGTTTAAGGGCTCACAGTGCGTCGGAAATGGAGTGAGTCTTTTGGAGGGTCCTCGTGTACCCGGTGGGAGGCTCTGATCAGAAGCCTGCCTAAAATAGCGAAATACCCAGCCAGTGTAGCGTGAAATAGTCACACAGGCGGTGGGCTATAGCCTTTGGTCTGTGAGGGTTGGCGAGGTGGTTTAAGGGGCTCTGGACGTCAGAAATGAGTACAGTCTTTTCGAGGGACCTCGTGTTCCCAGTGGGAGGCTACGGTCAGAAGCCTGCCTTAAAATGGCAAGAAATGCCCAGCGGCGCAGCGCGTGAAATAGTCACCGAGGCCGGTGGGCTATAACTGGTCCCACAGGGGTTGGGGGCGGGGGTTCCGGGGGCTCTGGTCCTCTGAAATGGGTACAGTCTTTTCGAGGGTCCTCGTGTGCCCAGTGGGAGGCTACGGTCAGAAGCCCCTAAAATGGTAAGAAATGCCCAGCGGCGCAGCGCGTCAATAGTCACCGAGGCTGGTGGGCTATAGCCTTTGGTCCACGGGGGTTAGGGGGGGTTTCGGGGGTTCTGGTCGTCGGAAATGGGTACAGTCTTTTCGAGGGTCCTCGTGTGCCCAGTGGGAGGCTACGGTCAGAAGCCTGCCCTAAAATGGCAAGACATGCCCAGCGGCGCAGCGCGTGAAATAGTCACCGAGGCCGGTGGGCTATAGCCTTTGGTCCGCGGGGGTTGGCGAGGGGGTTTAAGTGGCTCCGGACGTCAGAAATGAGTACAGTTTTTTCAAGGGACCTCGTGTTCCCAGTGGGAGGCTACGGTCAGAAGCCTGCCTTAAAATGGCAAGAAATGCCAAGCGGCGCAGCGCGTGAAATAGTCAGGCAGTGGGCTCCGATAACTGGTCCAGTGGGTTGGGGAGGGGCGTGGGAAATGGGTACAGTCTTTTCGAGGGTCCTCGTGTGTTCCCGATTGGAGAGCTGAGGTCAGAGGCCTGCCCTAAAATGACAAAATACTTGAGCGTGGCGCGTGAAATAGTCACTTAAGGCGGGTGGGCTATAGCCTGGTCCCACAGGGGTTAGGGGGGTTTAGGGGTTCTGGTAAATCGGAAATGGGTACAGTCTTTTGAGGGTCTCGTGTGCCCGATGGGAGGCTCTGAGAAGCCTGCCCTAAAATGGCAAGACATGCCCAGCGGCGCAGCGCGTGAAATAGTCACGAGGGCGGTGGGCTATATGCTTTGGTCCATGAGGTTGGGAGGGGGTTTGGGGCTCAGTCGTCGAAATGGATCAGTCTTTTCGAGGGTCCTCGTGTGCCCGGTGGGAGGCTGATCAGAGGCCTGCCTAAAATGGCAAAAAGTACCCAATGGCGCATGCGTGAAATAGTCACCGAGGGCCGAGGCTATAGCCTTTGGTCATGGGGTTGGGGGGGGTTTAGGGGCTCTGGTCGTGAAATGGGTACAGTCTTTTCAGGTCCTCGTGTCTGTGATGGGAGGCTACGGTCAGAAGCCTACCTAAAATGGCAAAAATGCCCAGTGGCCGCGTGAAATAGTCGCCGATGCCGGTGGGCTATAGCCTTTAGTCCGCGGGGGTTGGGGAGGGGCGTTCGGGGGCTCTGGGCGTCGTAAATGGGTACAGTATTTTCGAGGGTACTCGTGTGCCAAGTGGGAGGCTACGGTCAGAGGCCTGCCCTAAAATGGCAAGAAACACCAGTAGCGCGTGTGAATTAGTCACAGGGCGGTGGGCTATAATACTGGTCCAGGGGTTGGGGAGGGGTTTGGGGCTCTGGTCGTCAGAAATGGGTACAGTCTTTTCGAGGGTCCTCGTGTGCCATGGGAGGCTACGGTCAGAAGCCTGCCTAAAATGGCAAGAAACACCCAGTAGCAGCGTGAATTAGTCAGCAGGCCGGTGGGCTATAGCCTTTGGTCCGCGGGGGTTGGGGATGGGGTTTAAGGGGCTCTGGTCGTCGGAAATGGGTACAGTCTTTTGGAGGGTCCTCGTGTGCCCAGTGGGAGGCTACGGTCAGAGGCCTGCCCTAAAATGGCAAGAAATACCCAGTCGCGTGCGTGAAGCAGTCATGAGGCGGTGGGCTATAGCCTTTGGTCCAGCGGGGGTTGGGAGGAAGTTCGGGGCTCTGGGCGTCGGAAATGGGTACAGTGTTTCGAGGGTCCTCGTGTGCCAGTGGGAGGCTCGGGCGAGCCTGCCCTAAAATGGCAATAAATGCCAAGCGTGAGCGCGTCAAATAGTCACCAAGGCGGTGGGCTATAGCCTTTGGTCCCATGAGGGTTGGGGAGGGTTTAGGGGCTCTGGTGGTGAAAATGGGTACAGTCTATTTGAGGTCCTCGTGTACCCAGTGGGAGGCTCTGATCAGAGCACTGCCCTAAAATGGCAAAAAATGGCCAGCGTGAAATAGTCACAGGCGGTGGGCTGCAGCCTTTGGTCATGAGGGGTTGGGGAGGATTTGGGGGCTCAGTCGTGGGAAATGGGTACAGTCTTTTCGAGGGTCCTCGTGTGCCCGGTGGGAGGCTACGGTCAGGCACTGCCTTAAAATGGCAAGAAATGCCCCTGTGCCTTGGCAGCGTGAAATAATCGTCGTGGCCGGTGGGCTGCTGGTCCTTTGGTGGGTTGGGGAGGGGCGTCGGGAAATGGGTACAGTCTTTTCGAGGGTCCTCGTGTTCCCGTTAGGCTACGGTCGAGGCCTGCCTAAAATGACAAAGAAATGCCAAGCGCGCGTGAAATAGTCACAGAGGCAGGTCGGCAATAGCCTTTGGTCATGAGGGGTTGGGAGGGGTTTCGAGGGGCTCTGGTCATCAGAAATGGGTACAGTCTTTCGAGGTCTCGTGTGTGAGTGGGAGGCTACTGGTCGAAGCACTGCCCTAAAATGGTAAGAAATACCAATGGCCTTGTGAAATAGTCACAAGGGCGGTGGGCTATAGCTTTGGTCCATGAGGGGTTGGGGGGTTTAAGGGGCTCTGGGTGTCGGAAATGGTTAGAGTCTTTTCGAGGGACCTCGTGTTCCCAGTGTAAGGCTACGGTCGAAGCACGCCTTAAAATGGCAAGAAATACCAGTAGCGCAGCGCGTTAAATAATCAAGGGCGGTGGGCTATAGCCTTTAGTCCACAGGGGTTGGGGAGGGGTTAAGGGGCTCACTGGTCCTCGGAAATGGATACAGTATTTTCGAGGGTCTCGTGTGCCCAGTGGGAGGCTCTGGTCAGAAGCCTAAAATGGCAAAAATGCCCATGGCGCAGCGCGTGAAATCACCGAGGCGGTGTCTATAGCCTTTGGTCCTGAGGGGTTAGGGGGGTTTAAGGGGCTCGTGAAATGGGTGCAGTCTTTTCGAGGTCCTCGTGTGATGGGAGGCTACGGTCAAGCACTGCCCTAAATGGCAAGACATGCCCAGTGAGCGCGCGTGAAATAGTCACCGATGCCCGGTGGGCTATAGCCTTTGGTCCGTGGGGGTTTGGGTGGGGGTTTGGGGGGCTCTGGTCGTCTGAAATGGATACAGTCTTTTCGAGGGTCCTCGTGTGCCCAGTGGGAGGCTACGGTCAAGCCTGCCCTAAGGCAAAAAATACCAGTGGCGCAGCGCGTGAAATAATCACAGGCAGTGGGCTATAGCCTTTGGTCCACAGGGGTTGGGGGGTTTGGGGCTCACAGTCGTCGAAATGGGTACAGTCTTTTAGGTGTCCTCGTGTGCCAGGTGGGAGGCTACGGTCAAGCCTACCTAAAATGGCAAGAAACACCCAGTAGCAGTGGCGTGAAATAAGTCAATGCGGTGGGCTATGCCTTTGGTCCACAGGGTTGGGGAGGCGTTTAAGGGGCTCTAGTGCGTCGGGAAATGGGTACAGTCTTTGGAGGGTCCTCGTGTGCCCCGTGGGAGGCTACGGTCAAGGCCTGCCCTAAAATGGCAAGAAACACCCAGTGTGTGCGTGAATTAAGTCCAGGGCGGTGGGCTATAATGCTGGTCATGAGGGGTTGGGAGGGGTTTGAGGGCTCGGTGGTCAGAAATGGGTACAGTCTTTTCGAGGTCTCGTGTGCCCGATGGGAGGCTACGGTCAGCCTGCCTAAAATGGCAAGAAACACCAGCGTGTGCCGCGTGAATTAATAGGCGGTGGGCTATACCCTTTGGTATCAGGGGTTGGGGATGGGGTTTAAGGGCTCAGTCGCATGGAGTACAGTCTTTTGGAGGGTCCTCGTGTGCCCAGTGGGAGGCTACGGTCAGAGGCCTGCCCTAAAATGGCAAGAAATACCAGTGACAGTGCGTGAAATAAGTCATGGGGCGGTGGGCTATAGCCTTTGGTCATGAGGTTGGGGAGGAAGTTGAGGGCTGGGCGTCAGAAATGGGTACAGTCTTTTCGAGGGTCCTCGTGTGCCCAGTGGGAGGCTACGGTCAGAAGCCTACTAAAATGGCAAGAAATGCCAGTTAGCGCGTCAAATAATCACAAGGCGGTGGGCTATAAGCTGTGGCCGCGGGGGTTGGGGAGGGGTTTAGGGGCTCACAGTCGTGAAAATGGGTGAGTCTAATTGAGGGTCTCGTGTGTACCCGTGGGACGCTTCTGATCAAGGCCTGCCCTAAAATGGCAAGAAATGCCAGTGGCATAGCGAGGAAATAGTCACAGGCAGTGGGCTGCAGCCTTTGGTCCATGAGGTTGGGGAGGGTTTAGGGGCTCTGGTCATCGAAATGGATCTGATCTTTTCGAGGTCTCGTGTGTGAGTGGGAGGCTATGGTCAGGCCTGCTAAAATGGCAAAATACCTGTGGCAGCGTGAAATAATCATGGGGGCGGTGGGCTATGCTGGTCAGCAGGGTTGGGGGGGGGCGGAAATGGGTACAGTCTTTTCGAGGGTCCTCGTGTTCCCAGTGGAGGAAGCAGTCAGAAGGCCTGCCCTAAAATGACAAGAAATGCCAGTGGCGCGTGAAATAGTCACCAAAGGCGGTGGGCTATAGCCTTTGGTCCATGAGGGTTGGGAGGGGTTTGGGGCTCTGGTCATCGGAAATGGGTACAGTCTTTTCGAGGTTCCTCGTGTGCCCAGTGGGAGGCTACGGTCAGGCACTTAAAATGGCAAGAAATACCATGGCGTGCGTGAAATAATCAAGGGCGGTGGGCTATAGCCTTTAGTCATGAGGGTTGGCGAGGGGGTTTAAGGGGCTCTGGACGTCAGAAATGAGTACAGTCTTTTCGAGGGTCCTCGTGTGATGGGAGGCTCTGAGTCAGGCACTGCCTAAATGGCAAGAAATGCCAGTGGCGGCCAGCGTGAAATAGTCGCCCGGTGGGCTATGCCTTTGGTCCATGCGGGGTTGGGAGGGGGTTTACAGGGCTCTGGGCGTCGGAAATGGGTACAGTCTTTTGAGGGTCCTCGTGTGCCCAGTGGGAGGCTCCGGTCAGAAGCCTGCCCTAAAATGGCAAGAAATGCCAGTGGCGTGAAATACTCGCAGAGGCTGGTGGGCTATAGCCTTGGGTCCGCGGGGTTGGGGAGGGGGGTTCGGGGGCTCTGGTCGTCGGAAACGGGTACAGTCTTTATGAGGGTCCTCGTGTGCCCAGTGGGAGGCTACGGTCAGAAGCCTGCCCTAAAATGGCAAGAAATACCAAGCGGCCAGCGAAATAATCAAGGCAGTGGGCTATAGCCTTTGGTCCATGAGGTTGAGGGAGGGTTTAGGGGCTCTGGTCGCCGAAAATGGGTCTGAGTCTTTTCGAGGGTCCTCGTGTGCCCAGTGGGAGGCTACGGACAAAGTCCTGCCCGAAAATGGCAGAAATACCCAGTGACACAGTAGTGAATTAGTCAAGCAGGGCGGTGGGCTATAGCCTGGTCATGAGGGATTGGGGAGGGGGGTTCGGGGGCTCTGGTCGTCGGAAATGGGTACAGTCTTTTCGAGGGTCCTCGTGTGCCCAGTGGGAGGCTACGGTCAGAGGCCTGCCATAAAATGGCAAGAAATACCAATGACTTGTGCAGCGTGAAGCAGTCATGAGGCGGTGGGCTATACTGGTCCCGCGGGGTTGGGAGGGAGTTTAAGGGGCTCACAGGCGTCGGAAATGGGTACAGTCTTTTCGAGGGTCCTCGTGTGCGCAGTGGGAGGCTCCGGTCGTAAGCCTGCCTAAAAATGGCAAGAAAATGCCAGTGACGCGTGAAATAGTCACAGGCGGTGGGCTATAGTGGTCAAGGGGTTGGGGAGGGGTTTGGGGCTCTGGGCGTCGGAAATGGGTACAGTCTTTTCGAGGTCTCGTGTGAGTGGGAGGCTACGGTCAAGCCTACCTAAAATGGCAAGAAATACCAAGCCAGCGCGTCAAATAGTCACCAGGCGGTGGGCTATAGCCTGGTCCCTTGAGGGTTGGGGAGGGGTTTAGGGGCTCTGAGTGCGTGAAAATGGGTACAGTCTATTTGAGGGTCCTCGTGTACCAGTGGGACCTTCTGTCAAGAGCCTGCCTAAAATGGCAAGAAATGCCCAGCGCAGCGTGAAATAGTCACAAGGCGGTGGGCTGCAGCCTTTGGTCCGCGGGGGTTGGGGAGGGGGTTTCGGGGGCTCTGGTCATCGAAAATGGATACAGTCTTTTAGAGGGTCCTCGTGTGCCAGTGGGAGGCTACGGTCAGAAGCCTGCCCTAAAATGGCAAGAAATGCCTATGGCGCAGTGAAATAATCATGGGGCCGGTGGGCTATAGCATTTGGTCAGCGGGTTGGGGGGCGTCGGAAATGGGTACAGTCTTTTCGAGGTCCTCGTGTTCCCAGTTGGAGAAGCAGTCGAGGCCTGCCCTAAAATGACAAGAAATGCCAATGGCAGTACGTGAAATAGTCACGAGGCCGGTGGGCTATAGCCTTTGGTCCTCGAGGGTTGGGGAGGGGGTTTAGTGTGATCTGGTCTTCGGAAATGGGTAAAGTCTTTTAGAGGGTCCTCGTGTGCCCTGTGGGTGGCTACTGGTCAGAAGCTGACTTAAAATGGCAAGAAATACCCAGCGGTAGCGTGAAATAGTCAACGAGGCCGGTGGGCTATAGCCTTTCGAGGGTTGCGAGGGGTTTAAGGGCTCAGGCGTCAGAAATGAGTACAGTCTTTTCGAGGTCTCGTGTGCCCAGTGGGAGGCTACGGTCGAGGCCTGCCCTAAAATGGCAAGAAATACCCAAGGCAGTAGCGTGAAATGGTCACCGAGGCCGGTGGGCTATAGCCTTTGGTCCGCGGGGGTTGGGAGGGAAGTTATGGGGCTCTGGGAGTCGGAAATGGGTACAGTCTTTTCGAGGGTCCTCGTGTGCCCAGTGGGAGGCTCTGGTCGAGCCTGCCCTAAAATGGCAAGAAATGCCAGCATGGCGTGAAATAATCCTTAGGCGGTGGGCTATACTTTGGTCAGGGGTTGGGAGGCGGTTTCGGGGCTCTGGTCATCAGGAAATGGAGTCTGAGTCTTTTCGAGGGTGCTGGGGTGCGCGGTGGGAGGCTGCGGTCAGGGCACTGCCTAAAATGGCAAAGAATGCCAGTGGCGTAGCGCGTGAAATAGTCAAGGCGGTGGGCTATGTGCTTTGGTCCATGAGGGTTGGGGAGGGGTTTAGGGGCTCTGGTCATGAAAATGGGTACAGTCTTTTGAGGGTCCTCGTGTGCCCAGTGGGAGGCTACTGAGACGAGCACATGCCTAAAATGGCAAGAAATACCCAGCCAGCGTGCGTGAATTAGTCAGAGGCGGTGGGCTATAGCCTTTAGTCCATGAGGGTTGGGAGGGGTTTAGGGGCTCTGGTCGTGGGAAATGGGTACAGTCTTTTGGAGGGTCCTCGTGTGCCCCGTGGGAGGCTACGGTCGAGGCCTGCCATAAAATAGCAAGAAATACCAGTGGCCATGGCGTGAAAATCCCAAGGCAGTGGGCTATACTTTGGTCCGAGGGGTTGGGAGGAAGTTTAAGGGCTCTGGGCGTCGGAAATGGAGTACAGTCTTTTGAGGGTCCTCGTGTGCCCGGTGGGAGGCTCGGTCAAGCCTGCCCTAAAATGGCAAGAAATGCTTGGCCAGTAGCGCGCGTGAAATAGTCAAGGGCGGTGGGCTATAGCCTTTGGTCAAGGGGTTGGGAGGGGGTTTAAGGGGCTCACTGGGCGTCGGAAATGGGTGGGTCTTTTCGAGGTCCTCGTGTGCCAGTGGGAGGCTACGGTCGAGCCTGCCTAAAATGGCAAGAAATGCCCAGTGGCGCAGCGTCAAATAGTCACCGAGGCGGTGGGCTATGCCTTTAGTCCATGAGGGTTGTGGAGTGGGTTTAGGGGCTCAGTGGTCGAAAATGGGTACAGTCTTTTGAGGTCCTCGTGTACCCAGTGGGAGGCTCTGATCAAACCTGCCCTAAAATGGCAAGAAATGCCTAGCGCCGTGAAATAATCACAGGCAGGTGGGCTGCAGCCTTTGGTCCCATGAGGTTGGGAGGATTGGGGCTCTGGTCAATGGAAATGGATCTGTCTTTTGAGGGTCTCGTGTGCCCAGTGGGAGGCTACGGTCGAGGCCTGCCTAAAATGGCAGAAATGCCACTGTGGCGCGTGAAATAATCATGGGGCCGGTGGGCTATAGCTGGTCAGTCCTTGGGTTGGGAGGGGCGTCGGAAATGGGTACAGTCTTTTCGAGGGTCCTCGTGTTCCCCCTGGTAGGCATATGTCAGAGGCCTGCCCTAAAATGACAAGAAATGCCAGCCAGTAGCGCGTGAAATAGTCACGAGGCGGTGGGCTATAGCCTTTGGTCCCTTGAGGTTGGGGAGGGTTTGAGGCTCTGGTCATCGAAATGGAGTGAGTCTTTTCGAGGTCCTCGTGTGCCCAGTGGGAGCTACGGTCAAAGCCTGACAAAATGGCAAGAAATACCAGTGGCGCAGCGCGTGAAATAGTCATGAGGCCGGTGGGCTATAGCCTTTAGTCCATGAGGGTTGGCGAGGGGTTTAAGGGGCTCTGGATGTCGAAATGAGTACAGTCTTTTCGAGGTCTCGTGTGCCCAGTGGGAGGCTCTGATCGAGCCTGCCTAAAATGGCAAGAAATGCCAGTGGCCAGCGCGTGAAATAGTCACGAGGCGGTGGGCTATAGCCTTTGGTCATGAGGGGTTGGGGAGGAAGTTTAGGGCTCTAGGCGTCGGAAATGGGTACAATCTTTTCGAGGTCCTCGTGTGCCCGGTGGGAGGCTACTGGTCAAGCACTGCCCTAAAATGGCAAGAAATGCCCAGCCAGTGTGCGTGAAATAGTTCAGGCGGTGGGCTATAGCCTTTGGTCCCTGAGGGTTGGGAGGCGGTTTGGGGCTCAGTCGGTGAAATGGGTACAAGTCTTTTCGAGGGTCCTCGTGTGCCCAGTGGGAGGAGTGCAGTCAGAGGCCTGCCCTAAAATGGCAAGAATGCCCAATGGCCTTGGCGTGAAATAGTCACGAGGCAGTGGGCTAGCCTGCTGGTCAGGGGGTTGAGGAGGGGTTTAAGGGCTCTGGGTCGCCGAAAATGGGTGCAGTCTTTTCGAGGGTCTCGTGTGCCAGTGGGAGGCTACTGAGAAGCCTGCCTAAAATGGCAAAAATACCCAGCGGCAGTGCGTGAATTAGTCAGCAGGCGGTGGGCTATAGCCTTTGGTCCGCGGGGGTTGGGGAGGGGGTTTAGGGGGCTCTGGTCGTAGAAAATGGGTACAGTCTTTTGGTGGGTCCTCGTGTGCCCTGTGGGAGGATACGGTCTTATGCCTGCCATAAAATGTCAAAAAATACCCAGCCAGTAGCGTGAAAGCAGTCATGGCAGGTGGGCTATAGCCTTTGGTCATGAGGGTTGGGAGGGGAGTTTGGGGCTCACTGGGCATCGGAAATGGGTACAGTCTTTTCGAGGGTCCTCGTGTGCCCGATGGGAGGCTCGGTCAGCCTGCCCTAAAATGGCAAGAAATGCCATGGCGCATGGCGTGAAATAGTCACCGAGGCGGTGGGCTATAGCCTTTGGTCATGAGGGGTTGGGGCGGGGTTTGGGGGGCTCTGGGCGTCAGAAATGGGTACAGTCTTTTCGAGGGTCCTCGTGTGCCCAGTGGGAGGCTTCGGTCAGAAGCCTACCCTAAAATGGCAAGAAATGCCAGCGGCCGTCGAATAGTCACCAAGGGCGGTGGGCTATGCTGGTCCATGAGGGTTGGGAGGGGTTTAGGGGCTACAGTGGGGAAATGGAGTACAGTCTTTTGAGGTCCTCGTGTACCCGTGGGAGGCCTCTGGTCAAAGGCCTGCCTAAAATGGCAAGAAATGCCAGCCAGTAGCCGCGAAATAGTCACCAGGCAGTGGGCTCACTGGTCAGAGGGGTTGGGGAGGGATTTGAGGGCTCTGGTCATCGGAAATGGATACAGTCTTTTCCAGGTCCTCGTGTGCCCAGTGGGAGGCTACGGTCAGAGGACTGCCCTAAAATGGCAAGAAATGCCTGCTGTTGTAGCGCGTGAAATAATCGCCAGGCGGTGGGCTATAGCCTTTGGTCCATGTGGGTTGGGAGGGGCGTCGGAAATGGGTACAGTCTTTTCGAGGTCCTCGTGTTCCCGTGGAGGAAGCAGTCAGAGGCCTGCCTAAAATGACAAGAAATGCCCAATGCAGCGCGTGAAATAGTCAAGGCGGTGGGCTATAGCCTTTGGTCCCATGAGGGGTTGGGGAGGGTTTGAGGCTCTGGTCATCGAAATGGGTACAGTCTTTTCGAGGGTCCTCGTGTGCCCAGTGGGACGCTACGGTCAGAAGCCTGCCCTAAAATGGCAAGAAATACCCAGCGGCGCAGCGCGTGAAATAGTCAACGAGGCCGGTGGGCTATAGCCTTTGGTCTGCGGGGGTTGGCGAGGGGGTTTAAGGGGCTCTGGACGTCAGAAATGAGTACAGTCTTTTCGAGGGTCCTGGTGTGCCCAGTGGGAGGCTACAGTCAGAAGCCTGCCCTAAAATGGCAAGAAATGCCCAGCGGCGCAGCGCGTGAAATAGTCACCGAGGCCGGTGGGCTATAACCTTTGGTCATGAGGGTTGGGAGGAAGTTCTGGGGCTCTAGGCGTCGAAATGGGTCTGATCTTTTCGAGGTCCTCGTGTGCCCAGTGGGAGGCTACAGTCGAGGCACTGCCCTAAAATGGCAAGAAATGCCAGTAGCAGCGTGAAATAGTTCAGAGGCAGTGGGCTATAACTTTGGTCAGCGGGGTTGGGGAGGCGGTTTGAGGCTCTGGTCATCGAAATGGGTACAGTCTTTTCGAGGGTCCTCGTGTGCTTGATGGGAGGAGTCACGGTCAGAGCCTGCCCTAAAATGGCAAAAAATGCCCAGTGGTAGCGTAGCGTGAAATAGTCACCAAGGGCGGTGGGCTACTGTGCTGGTCCAGCAGGGGTTGGCGAGGGGTTTAAGGGCTCTGGTCATCGAAATGGGTACAGTCTTTTCGAGGGTCCTCGTGTGAGTGGGAGGCTGATTCAGAGGCACTGCCCTAAAATGGCAAGGAAATGCCAATGACGCAGCGCGTGAAATAGTCACAGGCAGTGGGCTATAGCACTTTGGTCATGAGGTTGGGGAGGAAGTTAAGGGGCTCTGGCGTCGGAAATGGGTACAGTCTTTTCGAGGGTCCTCGTGTGTGCCCAGATGGGAGGCTCTGATCGAGCCTGCACCTAAAATGGAAAATGCCAATGACCTTGTGCCAGTGAAATAATCAGAGGCGGTGGGCTATGTGCCTTTGGTCCAGGGGTTGGGAGGCGGTTTAGGGGCTCTGGTCATCAGAAATGGAGTACAGTCTTTTCGAGGGTCCTCGTGTGCCCAGTGGGAGGCTCTGATCGAGGCACATGCCTAAAATGGCAAGAAATACCCAGCCTTGTGCGTGAAATAGTCCAGGCAGGTGGGCTATAACTGGTCATGAGGGTTGGGAGGGTTTAGGGGCTCTGGTCGTCGGAAATGGGTGCAGTCTTTTCGAGGTCCTCGTGTGCCAGTGGGAGGCTCTGAGGACCACATACAAAATGGCAAGAAATGCCAATGAGCGTGCGTGGAAATAGTCACAGGCAGTGGGCTATAGCCTTTAGTCATGAGGGGTTGGGGAGGGTTTGGGGCTCTGGTGGTAGGAAATGGGTGCAGTCTTTTGGAGGTCCTCGTGTGCCCAGTGGGAGGCTACTGATCGAAGCCTGCCATAAAATGGCAAAAAATACCAATGGCCGCGTGAAATAGTCAGCCAGGCAGTGGGCTATAGCCTTTGGTCATGAGGGGTTGGGAGGAAGTTGGGGCTCACAGGGGCGTGAGGAAATGGTACAGTATTTCGAGGGTCCTCGTGTTGCCCGATGGGAGCTCAGTCAGAAGCCTGCCTAAAATAGCAAGAAATGCCCTGGCAGTGGCGTGGAAATAGTCATGAGGCGGTGGGCTATGTGCCTTTGGTCATGAGGGTTGGGAGGGGTTTGGGGGCTCACAGTCGTGAAATGGGTGCAGTCTTTTGGAGGGGTCCTCGTGTGCTTGATGGGAGGCTCTGGTCGAGAACCACACTAAAATGGCAAGACATGCCAGCCAGTGGCGTGAAATAGTCGCCGAGGCCGGTGGGCTCTAGCCTTTGGTCCCATCGGGTTGGGGAGGGTTGAGGGGCTCACAGTGCGTCGGAAATGGGTCTGAGTCTTTTGGAGGGTCCTCGTGTGCCCAGTGGGAGGCTCTGGTCAAGCCTGCCTAAAATAGCAGAAATACCCAATGGCGCAGCGCGTGAAATAGTCATAGGCGGTGGGCTATAGCCTTTGGTCCTTGAGGGTTGGGAGGGGTTTAGGGGCTCTGGGCGTGAAATGGAGTACAGTCTTTTCGAGGGTCTCGTGTGCCCAGTGGGAGGCTACAGTCAAGCCTGCCTAAAATGGCAAGAAATGCCAGTAGCTGGCCAGCGTGAAATAGTCAGCGAGGCGGTGGGCTATAGCCTTTGGTCCGGGGTTGGGAGGGGGTTTGGGGCTCACGGCGTGAAATGGGTACAGTCTTTTCGAGGGTCCTCGTGTGCCCGATGGGAGGCTACGGTCAGAACCTGCCACTAAAATGGCAAGACATGCCATGGAGCGGCCTTGCGTGAAATAGTCATGCAGGCAGGTTGGCTGTAGCCTTTGGTCCCAGGGGGTTGAGGAGGGGTTTAGGGCTCTGGTCGTCGAATGGGTACAGTCTTTTCGAGGGTCCTCGTGTGCCATGGGGAGCTCTGGTCAGAAGCCTGCCCTAAATGGCAGAAATACCAGCATGCGCGTGAATTAATCCAACGAGGCCGGGGGGCTATAGCCTTTGGTCCTTGAGGGTTGGGAGAAGGGGTTAAGGGGCTCTTCGTCTCGAATGGGTAAGTCTTTTGGAGGGTCCTCGTGTGTGCCTAGTGGGAGGCTACGGTCCGAGGCATGCTAAATGGCAAGAAATATCAGTGGCTGCAGCGCGTGGAAGCAGTCGCCAGGGCGGTGGGCTATAACCTTTGGTCCCAGCGGTGTTGATGGGGGAGGTTCGGGGGCTCTGGGTGTCGGAAATGGGTACAGTCTTTTCGAGGGTCCTCGTGTGCCCAGTGGTAGGCTACAGTCAGAAGCCTGCCTAAAATGGCAAGAAATGCCCAACGGCGCAGCGTGTGAAATAGTCGCCGAGGCCGGTGGGCTATAGCTGGTGCGAGGGGTTGTGGAGGGGCGTTGGGGGGCTCAAAATGGGTACAGTCTTTTGAGGATCTCGTGTACCCAGTGGGAGGCTCTACGGTCAGAAGCCTGCCCTAAATGGCAAGAAAATACCTAGCTTGGTGGCGTGAAAGCGATCGCGAGCCGTGGGCTATAATGCTGGTCAAGGGTTGGGAGGGTTTGAGGGCTCTGGTACGTCGGAAATGGAGTACAGTCTTTTCGAGGTCCTCGTGTGCTTGATGGGGAGGCTCTGGTCAGAACCACATAAAATGGCAAGACATGCCAGTAGTGAATGGCGAAATCACCAGGGCCGGTGGGCTATGCTGGTCCCTTGAGGGTTGAGGAGGGTTTAGGGGCTCTGGTCGAAATGGGTACAGTCTTTTGAGGGTCCTCGTGTGCTTGATGGGAGGCTCTGGTCAGCCTGCCCTAAAATGGCAAAATACCCAATGACAGTAGCGTGAATTAGTCAAGGCAGTGGGCTATAGCCTTTGGTCCATGAGGGTTGGGGAGGGTTTAGGGGCTCTGCGTCGGAAATGGGTACAGTCTTTTGGAGGTCCTCGTGTGCCCGGTGGGAGGCTCGGTCAGAGGCCTGCCCTAAAATGGCAAAAATACCCAGTATGGCTTGGCGTGAAATAGTCCAAGGCAGTGGGCTATAACTAGTCATGAGGTTGGGGAGGGTTCGGGGGCTCACAGGCGTCGTAAATGGGTACAGTCTTTTGAGGTCCTCGTGTGCCCAGTGGGAGGCTACGGTCAGAGGCCTGCCTAAAATGGCAAAAATGCCAATGGCCGTAGCGTGAAATAGTCATGAGGCCGGTGGGCTATAGCCTTTGGTCCTTGAGGGGTTGGGGAGGGGGTTACGTGAGCTCTGGGCGTCGGAAATGGGTACAGTCTTTTGGAGGTCCTCGTGTGGATGGGAGGCTCTGACAGACACATGCCTAAAATAAGAAATACCATGACACAGTATTAGTCAGCAAGGCGGTGGGCTATAGCCTTTGGTCCATGAGGGGTTGGGGAGGGGTTTGGGGCTCACAGGCGTCGGAAATGGGTCTGAGTCTTTTGGAGGGTCTCGTGTGCCCAGTGTGAGAGCTCTGGTCAGGCCTGCCATAAAATGGCAAGAAATACCAGTGGACCAGCCGTGAAATCAGGCCGGTGGGCTATGCTGGTCCATGAGGGTTGGGAGGAAGTTCAGGGCTCTGAGTCGTGAAATGGGTACAGTCTTTTAGGGTCCTCGTGTGCCAGTGGGAGCTACGGTCGAGCACTGCCCTAAAATGGCAAGAAATGCCAGTGTGTAGCGTGAAATAGTCAAGGGCGGTGGGCTATAGCCTTTGGTCGAGGGGTTGGGGAGGGGTTTGGGGGCTCTGGTCGGAAATGGTCTGATCTTTTCGAGGTCCTCGCGTGCCCAGTGGGAGGCTCTGGTCAGCCACTGCCTAAAATGGCAAGACATGCCAGTAGCCGTGAAATACTCAGGCGGTGGGCTATAGCCTTTGGTCATGAGGTTGAGGAGGGTTTAGGGGGCTCTGGTCGCCAATGGGTCTGAGTCTTTTGAGGTCTCGTGTGCCCGATGGGAGGCTACGGACGAGCACTAAAATGGCAAGAAATACCAGTGACCCGTGAATTAGTCAAGAGGTAGGTGGGCTATGTGCTGGTCATGAAGGTTGGGATGGGGTTTAAGGGGAATCTTGTAACACCCAAATCTAACACGTGGGCACGTGAGAGAAGGTTACTCGAAACATAATCTCTACTCACAAATGAGTATACCTCAAGTTCTTATAAGAATAATCCACAGTTCATACATCCGACACTAAAAATATAAACTCTCGAGGAAATATAAAATAAAACCAACAAAGTCTCAAACCGAAATTACAAGTTCAAGATGAAATAAACTAAAAGAAACATGGGTCTATTCTTCTTCTTATTGATATGGCGACAGGCGAAAATCTAACACGGACTAAGCGTACCTCTCAGAGGGCTTGTCGCAAAGTAATGTGAGGGGTGGGTCAGCTCGATAAATCAAAACCATTCTAACACACTGGGCCTATCGATGCCAAATATATGTTGCAAATTCAAACATATTTCATAAAGTCCATAGGTTCATAAAAACTATGTTCCATGATCAAATAGCGTATTTCAGTTAGATAGCGTAAAATCCATGAATTGAGATGTCAAAACATGGTTACTTATTAAGGCAAATCATATTCACATGTATGAAAATGAAGGATTAGCTCATGTCACATGGTGTCACTATAGTCCGTTGACCCGGCAGAGAATCAGGAATATTGTGTGCACATTCGGGAACTTATACCAGTCTTGGTCGAGACGGATATATCGTATATTACGATCGAGTCGAATCGAATAACTACTGGACAATGAGCCAAAACATAATGATTTATCGTGGCACTTTGCACTATATGTGGCACTTTGCGGCCTTTGGCCTTCAAGTGGCCCCATATAGTCTCGAGAGGTGGCCCCATACAATCATGATTTAAATCATATGGGTCTGAAAACATTCGTATCAGATTCAAAAGTCCATAACAATTTGGGCACTATTTTACAGATAAAATCATAAGCGGTGGTAATATCATTAAAATAATTTACATGTTGAAAACGTTTATAAAATGTTTTGTCAAAGGATTTGGATTTGAAACATTTCCATAAATTTGATTTTGTTCTTGAAAATCCTTTAATCTTCTAAGTGGTATAAGACATTTATGCTTATAATAATACTATGAAAATGCTTATATATATCCGGTATACTAGGAATGAGTTACTTACCTTGATGAAGATCTTGGACTACACTTCTAAATCCTAAGGCCTTGACTGTAACAAGTCAAAGCATAACTATTAATAACTCACTCTATGAATCTGCCTTTCTAATTCATTCTGTACAGGTCTGATCTCAAATTTTAACTCTTAATCTAAACCTCGGAATGAGATAATATTCTACAAAACTATTCTGGACATCCATGAGTACCTCATATAAAGTTTGACGAGGATCCGAGATCAAAACATTTTAAAACTATTTACTTAACAATTCAAAACTGTTTTCTCATAACCTTAACCGAACAGAACAGGTTCTGAGAATTTTATAAACTGAAATACTTATCATAAAATTATGAAATTAAAACTGGAGATACTAAACACGTATATTAACATCTGTATAAAAGTTCATAATTTTCCGAGTTCATTTGATAGTGAAAATAATTCTGTAAACCCGATTGGACTGTTGGAATTACAGTTTTCCATTGCAGTGGTTTCTAATTCGAAAATACATATTAAATTGAAAACGAAATCAAATTTGATGAAATAAAATTTATTAAGGAGGTTCTATATGTCTATTTTCCAGAATATAAATTTCTAAGAAAAATTCGTTCACAAAATATCAGTTTAAAAATCAAGATATCATGCTGTCCAGAATCATCCTACATGCTTATTATGCCAAGGGTTGATTAACCAATCTCCTAATTAATCAAAACCCCAAACAAAACCCAAACACATCCTATATCATGCATCAAGATCTAAAACAAATCTCAAATCATGTCAACATAAACCTTACATAGAATAATTTAAGACAAATCTTGAAGGGATTGAAGATGGTATAAATTCATATTGCTTTGATTATCTAATATAAAAGAATTGAATCCTATGGTGTGAGTGAAGAAAAACTATGATCAATTGATAAGAGAGGAAACAAGAATATCATAGGTTTTTAGGGTTATGAAAAAGGGAGATAAAAGATGAATTTATAGGGGATGGGATTTTGGAGAAATAGCCCTTTATGCAAAAACTAACTTATAAATAACCTCATTAATAACTTAATACTCTTTTCTACCCTTTTCTAATAAGGGTTAAAAGGGCCTCCATAATTCCTAGTGAAAGCCCAAATTCCATAAGGAAATTTTTTTTTTTTTCGGGCGTTACAGCTCTGGTCATCGGAAATGGGTACAGTCTTTTGGAGGGTCCTCGTGTGCCTAGTGGGAGGCTACGGTCCGAGGCATGCCCTAAAATGGCAAGAAATATCCAGCGGCGCAGCGCGTGAAACGGTCGCCGAGGCCGGTGGGCTATAGCCTTTGGTCCATGAGGTTGGGGAGGAAGTTACAGGGCTCTGCAGGCGTGGAAATGGGTCTGATCTTTTCGAGGTCTCGTGTGATGGGAGGCTCGGTCAGAAGCCTGCCCTAAAATGGCAAGAAATGCCAGTGTGGCGCGTGAAATAGTCACCAAGGCCGGTGGGCTATATAACTGGTCTGTGAGGGGTTGGGGAGGCGTTCGGGGCTCAGGCGTCAGGAAATGGGTACAGTCTTTTCGAGGATCTCGTGTGCCAGTGGGAGGCTACGGTCGAGGCCTGCCTAAAATGGCAAGAAATACCTACTGGCATGGCGTGAAGCAGTCGAGGCGGTGGGCTATAACTTTGGTCGAGGGTTGGGAGGGGTTTGGGGGCTACAGTCGTCGGAAATGGGTACAGTCTTTTGAGGGTCTCAGCGTGCCCAGTGGGAGGCTCAGTCAGAACCACACTAAAATGGCAAGACATGCCAGTGACGCAGCGTGAAATACTCAGCGGTGGGCTATAGCCTTTGGTCCTTGAGGGTTGGGAGGGGCGTTCGGGGCCTACAGGCGTCGGAAATGGGTACTGTCTTTCGAAGGGTCCTCGAGTGCCCGGTGGGAGGCTACGGTCAAGCCTGACAAAATGGTAAAAATGCCAGTAGCAGCCGCGTGAAATAGTCACAAGGCGGTGGGCTATAATAACTTTGGTCATGAGGTTGGGGGCCCCTTTCGGGGGCTCTTGTCGTCGCAAATGGGTACAGTCTTTTCGAGGGTCCTCGTGTGCGCAGTGGGAGGCTACGGTCAGAAGCCTACCCTAAAATGGCAAGAAATGCCAATGGCTGTGCGTGAAATAATCGCCGATGCCGGTGGGCTATAGCCTTTGGTCATGAGGGTTGGGAGGGGCGTTCGGGGCTCAGGCGTCGGAAATGGGTACAGTATTTTGAGGGTCTCGTGTGCCGATGGGAGGCTACGGTCAGGCACACACTAAAATGGCAAAACACCCAGTGACGCGTGTGAATTAGTCAAGGCGGTGGGCTATAGCTTTGGTCCATGAGGGGTTGGGAGGGGTTTGAGGCTCTGGTCGTCGGAAAGAGTCTGATCTCTTGAGGTCTCGTGTGCCCAGTGGGAGGCTACGGTCGACACGCCTAAAATGGCAAGAAAACACCAGTAGTGGCAGCGTGAATTAGTCAACGAGGCCGGTGGGCTATAGCCTTTGGTCCGCGGGGGTTGCGGATGGGGTTTAAGGGGCTCTGGGCGTCGGAAATGGGTACAGTCTTTTGGAGGGTCCTCGTGTGCCCAGTGGGAGGCTACGGTCCGAGGCCTGCCCTAAAATGGCAAGAAATATCCAGCGGCGCAGTGCGTGAAAGAGTCATGAGGCGGTGGGCTATGTGCTGGTCCATGAGGTTGGGAGGGAAGTTACAGGGCTCAGGCGTCGGAAATTGGTACAGTCTTTTCGAGGGTCCTCGTGTGCCCAGTGGGAGGCTCGGTCAAGCCTGCCTAAAATGTGCAAAATGCCAGTAGCAGCGCGTGAAATAGTCACAAGGGCGGTGGGCTGTGCCTTTGGTCTGTGAGGGGTTGGGGAGGGGCGTTCGAGCTCTGGGCATGGAAATGGGTACAGTCTTTTCGAGGATCTCGTGTACCAGTGGGAGGCTACGGTGAGGGGCCTGCCCTAAAATGGCAAGACATGCCCTGCGCTAGCAGCGTGAAATACTCATGAGGCAGTGGGCTATAGCCTTTGGTCATGAGGGGTTTGGGTGGGGGGTTGGGGGCCTCTGGGCGTCGGAAATGGGTCCAGTCTTTCGAGGTCTCGCGTGCCCAGTGGGAGGCTCTGGTCAGAACCACTGCCTAAAATGGCAAGACATGCCATGGCCAGCGCGTGAAATACTCATGAGGCGGTGGGCTATAGCCTTTGGTCCTTGAGGGGTTGGGAGGGCGTTCGGGCCTCTGGGCGTCGGAAATGGGTACAGTCTTTTCGAGGGTCTCGTGTGCCCAGTGGGAGGCTCTGGTCAAGCCTGCCCTAAAATGGTAGAAATACTTGCGCAGCGTGAAATAGTCACAGAGCGGTGGGCTATAGCCTTTGGTCCATGAGGGGTTGGGGGGCTTTAGGGGCTCTTGTGCATGAAATGGGTACAGTCTTTCGAGGGTCCTCGTGTGTGCGCGGTGGGAGGCTACGGTCAAGCCTACCCTAAAATGGCAAAAATGCCAGCTGGCGTGAAATAATCGCCGATGCGGTGGGCTATAGCCTTTGGTCATGAGGGTTGGGGAGGGGCGTTCGGGGGCTCTGGGCGTCGTAAATGGGTACAGTATTTTCGAGGGTACTCGTGTGCCAAGTGGGAGGCTACGGTCAGAGGCCTGCCCTAAAATGGCAAGAAACACCCAGCGGCGCAGCGTGTGAATTAGTCACCGAGGCCGGTGGGCTATAGACTTTGGTCCGCGGGGGTTGGGGATGGGGTTTAAGGGGCTCTGGTCGTCGGAAAAGTCTGATCTCTTGAGGTCCTCGTGTGCCCAGTGGGAGGCTACGGTCAGAAGCCTGCCCTAAAATGGCAAGAAACACCCAGCGGCGCAGCGCGTGAATTAGTCAACGAGGCCGGTGGGCTATAGCCTTTGGTCCGCGGGGGTTGGGGATGGGGTTTAAGGGGCTCTGATCGTCGGAAATGGGTACAGTCTTTTGGAGGGTCCTCGTGTGCCCAGTCGGAGTCTACGGTCAGAGGCCTGCCCTAAAATTGCAAGAAATACCCAGCGGCGCAGCGCGTGAAACGGTCGCCGAGGCCGGTGGGCTATAACCTTTGGTCCACGGGGGTTGGGGAGGGAAGTTCTGGGGCTCTGGGCGTCGGAAATGGGTACAGTCTTTTCGAGGGTCCTCGTGTGCCCAGTGGGAGGCTCCGGGCAGAAGCCTGCCCTAAAATGGCAAGAAATGCCAAGTGGCGCAGCGCGTCAAATAGTTCAGGCAGTGGGCTATAGCCTTTGGTCACAGGGGTTGGGAGGCGGTTTCGGGGCTCTGGGCGTCGGAAATGGGTACAGATCTTTTCGAGGTCCTCGTGTGCCCAGTGGGAGGCTCGGTCAGCCTGCCCTAAAATGGCAAGAAATACCCAGCAGCGCGTGAAATAGTCAAGGCGGTGGGCTATAGCCTTTGGTCTGTGAGGGTTGGGAGGCGTTCGGGGGCTCAGGCGTCGGAAATGGGTACAGTCTTTTCGAGGATCTCGTGTACCCAGTGGGAGGCTCTGGTCAGAGGCCTGCCCTAAAATGGCAGAAATACCCTGCTGAGCGCGTGAAGCAGTCATGGAGGCGGTGGGCTATATGTGCTTTGGTCCAAGGGGTTGGGAGGGGTTTGGGGCTCACGGTCGTCGGAAATGGGTACAGTCTTTTCGAGGGTCTTGGCGTGAGTGGGAGGCTACTGGTCAGAACCACATAAAATGGCAAGACATGCCAATGGCGCAGCGTGAAATACTCAAGGGCGGTGGGCTATAGCCTTTGGTCATGAGGGTTGAGGAGGGGTTTAGGGGCTCTGGTCATGAAAATGGGTACAGTCTTTTCGAGGGTCCTCGTGTGATGGGAGGCTCTGGACAAGCACTGCCTAAAATGGCAAGAAATACCCAGTGACACAGTAGCGTGAATTAGTCAACGAGGCCGGTGGGCTATAGCCTTTGGTCCGCGGGGGTTGCGGATGGGGTTTAAGGGGTTCTGATCATCGGAAATGGGTACAGTCTTTTGGAGGGTCCTCGTGTGCCTAGTGGGAGGCTACGGTCCGAGGCCTGCCCTAAAATGGCAAGAAATATCCAGCGGCGCAGCGCGTGAAACGGTCATGAGGCGGTGGTCTATAGCCTTTGGTCCGCAGGGGTTGGGGAGGGAAGTTCTTGGGCTCTGGGCGTCGGAAATGGGTACAGTCTTTTCGAGGTCCTCGTGTGCCCAATGGGAGGCTCAGTCAAGCCTGCCCTAAAATGGCAAGAAATGCCAGCCAGGCGCAGCGTGAAATAGTCAAGGCGGTGGGCTATAGCCTTTTGTCCGGGGTTTTTGGGGAGGGGGGTTCGGTGTCTCTGGACGTCGGAAATGGGTACTGTCTTTTCTAGGGTCCTCGTGTTCCCAGTGGGAGGCTACGGTCAGGGGCCTGCCGTAAAATAGCAAGAAATACCCTGCAGTAGCAGCGTGAAGCAGTCATGAGGCGGTGGGCTTTAGCCTTTGGTCCAATGGGGTTGGGTAGGGGTTTTGGGGGGCTCTGGTCGTCGGAAATGGGTACAGTCTTTTCGAGGGTCCTCGCGTGACCAGTGGAGGCTATGGTCAGAACCACATACTAAAATGGCAAGACATGCCAGTATGGCCAGCGTGAAATACTCATGAGGCGGTGGGCTATAGCCTTTGGTCCATGAGGGGTTGAGGAGGGGTTTAGGGGCTCACGGTCATGAAAATGGGTACAGTCTTTTCGAGGGTCTCGTGTGCCCAGTGGGAGGCTCTGGACAGAAGCCTGCCTAAAATGGCAAGAAATACCCAGACCAGCGTGAATTAGTCAAGAGGCCGGTGGGCTATAGCCTTTGGTCTTGAGGGGTTGCGGATGGGGTTTAAGGGCTCTGGTCATGGAAATGGAGTACAGTCTTTTGGAGGGTCTCGTGTGCCTAGTGGGAGGCTACGGTCGAGGCCTGCCCTAAAATGGCAAGAAATATCAGCGGCGCTTGGCGTGAAGCAGTCGCAGGCGGTGGGCTATAGCCTTTGGTCCCAGAGGGTTGGGAGGAAGTTACAGGGCTCTGGGCGTCGGGAAATGGGTACAGTCTTTTCGAGGGTCCTCGTGTGCCCGATGGGAGCTCAGTCAAGCCTGCCCTAAAATGGCAAGAAATGCCAGCCAGGCGTGAAATAGTCACAGGCGCGTGGGCTATAGCCTTTGGTGCGGGGGTTGGGAGGCGTTCGGGGCTCTGGGCGTGGAAATGGGTACAGTCTTTTCGAGGGATCTCGTGTACCCAGTGGGAGGCTCTGTCGAGGCCTGCCTAAAATGGCAAGAAATACCTGCATGCGCGTGAAGCAGTCATGGGGCAGTGGCAGCCTTTGGTCGAGGGGTTGGGAGGGTTTGAGGCTCACAGTCGTCGGAAATGGGTACAGTCTTTTCGAGGGTCCTCGCGTGCCCGTGGGAGGCTCAGTCAGAACCACTGCCTAAAATGACAAGACATGCCAGGCAGCGCGGGAAATAGTCACTGAGGCCGGTGGGCTATAGCCTTTGGTCCGGGGGTTGGGGAGGGGTTGGGGCCTCTGGGCGTCGGAAATGGGTACAGTCTTGTCGAGGGTCCTCGTGTGTGCCCAGTGGGAGGCTACGGTCAAGCACTGCCTAAAATGGTAAGAAATGCCCTGCGCTTGGCGTGAAATAGTCAAGGCGGTGGGCTATGTGCCTTTGGTCCAGCGGGGGTTGGGGGCTTTAGGGGCTCTTGTCGTCGCAAATGGAGTGCAGTCTTTTGAGGTCCTCGTGTGCCAGTGGGAGGCTACTGGTCAGGCCTACCCTAAAATAGCAAGAAATGCCAATGGCGCGTGAAATAATCGCCGATGCGGTGGGCTATAGCCTTTAGTCCGAGGTTGGGAGGGTCGTTCGGGGCTCTGGGCGTCGGAAATGGGTCAGTATTTTGAGGTCCTCGTGTGCCTTGATGGGAGGCTACGGTCGAGCCTGCCTAAAATGGCAAGAAACACCAGTAGCGGCGTGTGAATTAGTCACCAAGGGCGGTGGGCTATAGTACTGGTCCCGGGGGTTGGGGAGGGGTTTGAGGGCTCTGGTGCGTCGAGAAGGGGTACAGTATCTTGAGGGTCTCGTGTGCCCAGTGGGAGGCTACGGTCAGAAGCCTGCCATAAAATGGAAAGAAACACCCAGGGGCGCCGCGCGTGAATTAGTCAACGAGGCCGGTGGGCTATAGCCTTTGGTCCGCGGGGGTTGGGGATGGGGATTAAGGGGTTCTGGTCGTCGGAAATGGGTACAGTCTTTTGGAGGGTCCTCGTGTGCCCAGTCGGAGTCTACGGTCAGAGGCCTGCCCTAAAATGGCAAGAAATACCATGGCCTTGTGCGTGAAGCAGTCGCCGAGGCGGTGGGCTATAGCCTTTGGTCCCACAGGGGTTGGGGAGGGAAGTTACAGGGCTCACTGGGCGTCGGAAATGGGTACAGTCTTTTGAGGTACTCGTGTGCCCGATGGGAGGCTCAGGCGAGCCTGCCTAAAATGGCAAGAAATGCCAAGTGGCGCAGCGTCAAATAATCAGCAGGGCAGGTGGGCTATGTGCTGGTCTGCGGGGGTTGGGGAGGGGTTTAGGGGCTCGGTGGTGAAAATGGGTGCAGTCTTTTGAGGGTCCTCGTGTACCAGTGGGAGGCTCTGATCAGGCCTGCCTAAAATGGCAAGAAATGCCAGTGGCGTGATCACGGAAATAATGTAGGGCCGGTGGGCTGCAGCCTTTGGTCCATGAGGGTTGGGAGGGATTTGGGGCTCAGTGGTGAAATGGGTACAATCTTTTCGAAGGTCCTCGTGTGCCCAGTGGGAGGCTACGGTCAGAGGCCTGCCCTAAAATGGCAAGAAATGCCCTGCGGCGCAGCGCGTGAAATAGTCGCCGAGGCCGGTGGGCTATAGCCTTTGGTCCGCGCGGGTTGGGGAGGGGCGTCGGAAATGGGTACAGTCTTTTCGAGGGTCCTCGTGTTCCCCGTTGGAGGCTACGGTCAGAGGCCTGCCCTAAAATGACAAGAAATGCCCAGCGGCGCGGCGCGTGAAATAGTGACCGAGGCAAGTGGGCTATAGCCTTTGGTCCGCGGGGGTTGGGGAGGGGGTTTCGGGGGCTCTGGTCATCAGAAATGGGTACAGTCTTTTCGAAGGTCCTCGTGTGCCCAGTGGGAGGCTACTGTCAGAAGCCTGCCCTAAAATGGCAAGAAATACCCAGCGGCGCAGCGCGTGAAACGGTCGCCGAGGCCGGTGGGCTATAGCCTTTGGTCCACGGGGGTAAGGGAGGGAAGTTTTGGGGCTCTGGGCGTCGGAAATGGGTACAGTCTTTTCGAGGGTCCTCGTGTGCCCAGTGGGAGGCTACGGTCAGAAGCCTGCCCTAAAATGGAAAGAAATGCCCAATGTGCGTGAAAGCAGTCGCGAGGCGGTGGGCTATAGCCTTTGGTCCCCGGGGGTTGGGGGGGGGTTTTGGGGGGCTCTGGTCGTCGGAAATGGGTACCGTCTTTTCGAGGGTGCTCGTGTACTTGATGTGAGGCTACGGTCAGAAGCCTGCCCTAAAATGGCAAGAAACACCCAGCGGCGCAGCGCGTGAATTAGTCAACGAGGCCGGTGGGCTATAGCCTTTGGTCCGCGGGGGTTGGGGATGGGGTTTAAGGGGCTCTGGTCGTCGGAAATGGGTACAGTCTTTTGGAGGGTCCTCGTGTGCCCAGTCGGAGGCTACGGTCAGAGGCCTGCCCTAAAATGGCAAGAAATACCCAGCGGCGCAGCGCGTGAAACGGTCGCCGAGGCCGGTGGGCTAGAGCCTTTGGTCCACGGGGGTTGGGGAGGGAAGTTCTGGGGCTTTGGGCGTCGGAAATGGGTACAGTCTTTTCGAGGGTCCTCGTGTGCCCAGTGGGAGGCTCCGGGCAGAAGCTTGCCCTAAAATGGCAAGAAATGCCAAGTGGCGCAGCGCGTCAAATAGTCGCCGAGGCCGGTGGGCTATAGCCTTTGGTCCGCGGGGGTTGGGGAGGGTTTGAGGGGCTCTGGTGGTGAAAATGGGTACAGTCTTTTCGAGGGTCCTCGTGTACGCAGTGGGAGGCTACGGTCAGGCACACTAAAATGGCAAAATGCCAGTGACGCGCGTGAAATAGTCACCAGGCGGTGGGCTGCAGCCTTTGGTCCAGCGGGGTTGGGAGGATTTGGGGCTCTGGTCGTCAGGAAATGGGTACAATCTTTTCGAAGGTGCTCGTGTGCCCGGTGGGAGGCTCTGAGGTCAGGCCTGCCCTAAAATGGCAAGAAAATGCCCTCTGCTGTAGCGCGTGAAATAGTCGCCGAGGCCGGTGGGCTATAGCCTTTGGTCCGCGCGGGTTGGGGAGGGGCGTCGGAAATGGGTACAGTCTTTTCGAGGGTCCTCGTGTTCCCCGTTGGAGGCTACGGTCAGAGGCCTGCCCTAAAATGACAAGAAATGCCCAGCGGCGCGGCGCGTGAAATAGTGACCGAGGCAAGTGGGCTATAGCCTTTGGTCCGCGGGGGTTGGGGAGGGGGTTTCGGGGGCTCTGGTCATCAGAAATGGGTACAGTCTTTTCGAAGGTCCTCGTGTGCCCAGTGGGAGGCTACTGTCAGAAGCCTGCCCTAAAATGGCAAGAAATGCCCAGCGTCGCAGTGCGTGAAATACTCGCCGAGGCCGGTGGGATATAGCCTTTGGTCCGCGGGGGTTGGGGAGGGGCGTTCGGGGCCTCTGGGAGTCAGAAATGGGTACAGTCTTTTCGAGGGTCCTCGTGTGCCCAGTGGGAGGCTACGGTCAGAAGCCTGCCCTAAAATGGTAAGAAATGCCCAGCGGCGCAGCGCGTGAAATAGTCGCCGATGCCGGTGGGCTATAGCCTTTGGTCATGCGGGGTTGGGAGGGGTTTGAGGGCTCACTGGTCGTCGGAAATGGGTACAGTCTTTTCGAGGTCCTCGTGTACTTGATGGCGGCTACGGTGAAGCACTGCCTAAAATAACAAGAAACACCAGCCAGTGTGCGTGAATTAGTCAACAGGCGGTGGGCTATAAGCCTTTGGTCCTTGAGGGTTGGGGATGGGGTTTAAGGGCTCTGGTCGTGGAAATGGGTGCAGTCTTTTGGAGGGTCCTCGTGTGCCCGGGGGGAGGCTACGGTCAGAAGCACATACTAAAATGGTAAGAAAATGCCAGTGGCAGCGCGTGAAATAATCATGGATGCCGGTGGGCTATAGCCTTTGGTCCAGCGGGGTTTGGGAGGGGTTTGAGGCTCTGGTCGTCGGAAATGGGTACAGTCTTTTGAGAGGTCCTCGTGTGCTTGATGGCAGGCTACGGTCAGAGCCTGCCCTAAAATAACAAGAAATACCCATGGCGCCCAGCGTGAAGCAGTCGCCGAGGCAGTGGGCTAGAGCCTTTGGTCACAGGGGTTGGGAGGAAGTTACAGGGGCTTTGGGCGTCGGAAATGGGTACAGTCTTTTAGGTCTCGTGTGCCCTTGATGGGAGGCTCAGGCAGAAGCTTGCCTAAAATGGCAAGAAATGCCAAGTGGCGCAAGCGTCAAATAATCATGAGCCGGTGGGATATAGCCTTTGGTCCTTGAGGGTTGGGGGTTTAGAGGGGCTCAGTGCGTGAAAATGGGTACAGTCTTTGGAGGGTCCTCGTGTGCCTAGTGGGAGGCTACGGTCGAGGCCTGCCCTAAAATGGCAAGAAATATCCAGTGACAGCGCGGAAATAGTCCATAGGGCGGTGGGCTGCAGCCTTTGGTCCATGAGGGGTTGGGGAGGATTTGGGGCTGCTCTGGTGGTGAAATGGGGTACAATCTTTTCGAAGGTCCTCGTGTGCCCGGTGGGAGGCTACGGTCAGAGCCTGCCTAAAATGGCAGAAATGCCCTGCAGGCGCAGCGTGAAATAATCGCCAAGGCGGTGGGCTATAGCCTTTGGTCAGCGGGTTGGGGAGGCGTCGGAAATGGGTACAGTCTTTTGAGGTCTCGTGTTCCCCGTTGGAGGCTACGGTCAGGCACACCTAAAATGACAAGAAATGCCAATGGCCTTGGCGTGAAATAGTGACCGAGGCAAGTGGGCTATAGCCTTTGGTCCATGAGGTTGGGAGGGGTTTGAGGGCTGGTCATCAGAAATGGGTATAGTCTTTTTGAAGGTCCTCGTGTGCCCAGTGGGAGGCTACTGTCAGAAGCCTGCCCTAAAATGGCAAGAAATGCCCAGCGTCGCAGTGCGTGAAATACTCGCCGAGGCCGGTGGGATATAGCCTTTGGTCCGCGGGGGTTGGGGAGGGGCGTTCGGGGCCTCTGGGCGTCGGAAATGGGTACAGTCTTTTCGAGGGTCCTCCATGCCAGATGGGAGGCTCTTGTCCGAGCCTGCCCTAAAATGGTAAGAAATGCTTAGCGCAGCGCGTGAAATAATCGCCGAGGCAGTGGGCTATAGCCTTTGGTCCCATGAGGGGTTGGGAGGGGTTTGAGGGCTCAGTGCGTGGAAATGGAGTACAGTCTTTTCGAGGTCTCGTGTGCCCAGTGGCAGGCTACTGATCGAGGCCTGCCTAAAATAACAAAAATGCCAGACCTGGCGCGTGAAATAGTCACAAGGCGGTGGGCTATAAGCCTTTAGTCCATGAGGGTTGGGGAGGGGGTTTAGGGGGCTCTATTCGTCAAAAATGGGTACAGTCTTTACGAGGGTCCTCGTGTGCCCAGTGGGAGGCTACGGTCAGAGGCCTGCCCTAAAATGGCAAGAAATGCCACGCGGCGCAGCGCGTGGAAATAATCATGAGGCGGTGGGCTATAGCCTTTGGTCCCATGGGTTGGGAGGCGTCGGAAATGGGTGCAGTCTTTTGAGGTCCTCATGTTTCCCCGTTGGAGGCTACGGTCAGAGCCTGCCCTAAAATGACAAGAAATGCCAATCGCAGCAAATAGTGAAAATAGTGGGCTATAGCCTTTGGTCCCATGGGTTGGGAGGGGTTTGAGGGCTCTGGTCATCGAAATGGGTACAGTCTTTTGAAAGGTCTCGTGTGCCCAGTGGGAGGCTCTCTGTCGAGCCTGCCTAAAATGTGAAAATGCCCAGCGTGCCATGTCACGTGAAATACTCATGAGCCGGTGGGATATAGCCTTTGGTCCGCGGGGGTTGGGGAGGGGCATTCGGGGCCTCTGGGAGTCGGAAATGGGTACAGTCTTTTCGAGGGTCCTCGTGTGCCCAGTGGGAGGCTACGGTCAGAAGCCTGCCCTAAAATGGTAAGAAATGCCAATGACGCCAGCGCGTGAAATAATCGCCCGATGCGGTGGGCTATAGCCTTTGGTCATGAGGGGTTGGGAGGGGTTTCGGGGCTCAGTGCGTGGGATGGGTACAGTCTTTTCGAGGGTCCTCGTGTGCCCGATGTGAGCTACGGTCAGAAGCCTGCCTAAAATAACAGAAAACACCCAGTAGCGTGCGTGAATTAGTCATGAGGCGGTGGGCTATAGCCTTTGGTCCATGAGGGGTTGGGGATGGGGTTTAAGGGCTCTGGTCGTCGGAAATGGGTCAGTCTTTTTGGAGGGTCCTCGTGTGCCCAGTCGGAGGCTACGGTCGAGGCCTGCCTAAAATGACAAAGAAATACCAGCGTCGCCTTGGCAGCGTGAAGCAGTCGCCAGGGCCGGTGGGCTAGAGCCTTTGGTCCACAGGGGTTGGGAGGAAGTTAGGGCTTTGGGCGTGAAATGGGTACAGTCTTTTCGAGGTCCTCGTGTGCCTGTGGGAGAGCTCAGGCAGAGCTTGCCCTAAAATGGCAAGAAATGCCAAGTGGGCGCAGCGTCGAATAGTCATGAGGCCGGTGGGAAATAGCCTTTGGTCCATGAGGGGTTGGGGGGTTTAGGGGCTCAGTGCGTGAAAATGGGTACAGTCTTTTGGAGGGTCCTCGTGTGCCTAGTGGGAGGCTACAGTCAGGCCTGCCCTAAATAAATGGCAAGAAATATCAAGCAGCGCGGAAATGAGTCATGAGGCGGTGGGCTGCAGCCTTTGGTCCATGAGGGGTTGGGAGGGATTTGGAGCTCAGGTCGTGGGTACAATCTTTTGAAGGTCCTCGTGTGCCCAGTGGGAGGCTCTGATTCAGAGGCCTGCCCTAAAATAGCAAGAAATGCCTGCATGGCAGCGTGGAAATAAGTAGGCCGGTGGGCTATAGCCTTTGGTCCGCGCGGGTTGGGGAGGCGTCGGAAATGGGTACAGTCTTTTCGAGGGTCCTCGTGTTCCCCGTTGGAGGCTACGATCAGAAGCCTGCCTAAAATGACAAAAAAATGCCAGTGGCGGCGCGTGAAATAGTGACCGAGGCAAGTGGGCTGTGCCTTTGGTCCCATGAGGTTGGGGAGGGGGTTTAGGGGCTCTGGTCATCAGAAATGGGTACAGTCTTTTCGAGGGTCCTCGTGTGCCCAGTGGGAGGCTACGGTCAGAAGCCTGCCCTAAAATGGCAAGAAATGTCCAGCGGCGCAGCGCGTGAAATAGTCACAGGCAGTGGGCTATAGCCTTTGGTCATGAGGGGTTGGGGAGGCGTTGGGGCCTACAGGCGTCGGAAATGGGTACAGTCTTTTGAGGGTCCTCTGTGCCCAGTGGGAGGCTCAGGTCAAGCCTGCCTAAAATGGTAAAAATGCCAGCTGGCGCGTGAAATAATCGCGAGGCGGTGGGCTAACCTTTGGTCCCATGAGGGGTTGGGGAGGGGTTTGAGGGGCTCAGTGGTCGGAAATGGGTACAGTCTTTTCGAGGTCTCGTGTGCCCGATGTGGAGCTCTGATCAGAGGCCTGCCTAAAATGAAAAAATGCCACCAGTGCGTGAAATGATCACAGGCGGTGGGCTATACTAGTCCAGCATGAGGGTTGGGAGAGGGTTTAGGGGCTCTGTTCGTCAAAAATGGTACAGTCTTTTCGAGGGTCCTCGTGTGCCCAGTGGGAGGCTACGATCAGAAGCCTGCCCTAAAATGGCAAGAAATATCTAGCCAGCGCGTGAAATAGTGCGTAGGCCGGTGGGCTATAGCCTTTAGTCCAGCAGGGGTTGGGGAGGGGTTTGAGGGGCTCTGGTCGAAATGGGTACAGTCTTTTCGAGGTCCTCGTGTGCCCGATGGGAGGCTCTGATCGGAGCCTGCCCTAAAATATAAGAAATGCCCTTGGCCAGTAGCGTGAAATAAGTCATGAGGCAGTGGGCTATAAGCCTTTGGTCCAGCGGGGGTTGGCGAGGGGTTTAAGGGCCTGGTCGTCAGAAATGGAGTACAGTCTTTGAGGTCCTCGTGTGCCCAGTGGGAGGCTACGGTCGAGCCTGCCTAAAATGGCAAAAAATGCCAATGGTGGCGCGTGAAATAGTCACCAAGGCCGGTGGGCTATAACTGGTCCCTTGAGGGGGTTGGGGAGGGGTTTAGGGGACTGGTCGTCAAAAATGGAGTCTGATCTTTTCGAGGGTCCTCGTGTGCCCATGGGAGGCTCTGATCAAGCACATAAAATGGTAGAAAATGTCTAAGCGCGCGTGAAATAATCATGAGGCGGTGGGCTATAACCTTTGGTCCTTGAGGGTTGGGGAGGGGTTTGGGGCTCTGAGTCGTCGAAAATGGGTACAGTCTTTTGAGGTCCTCGTGTGCCCAGTGGGAGGCTCTGGTCAAAAGCCTGCCCTAAAATGGCAAAATAATGCCAATGTGGCAGTGAAATAGTCATGAGCGGTGGGCTATAATAACTGGTCCTTGAGGGGTTGGCGAGGGGTTTAAGAAGCTCACAGTCGTCAGAAATGGGTACAGTCTTTTCGAGGGTCCGCGTGTGCCCAATGGGGGGCTACTGGTCGAAGCCTGCCTAAAATAGTAAAAATGCCCAACATGGCGCAGCGTGAAATAGTCAGAGGCGGTGGGCTATAACCTTTGGTCATGAGGTTGAGGAGGGGTTTAGGGGCTCACAGTCGTAGAAAATGGGTACAGTCTTTTGATGGTCCTCGTGTGCCAGTGGGAGGCTCTGATCAAGCCTGCCCTAAAATGTAGAAATACCAGTGTAGCGCGTGAAATAGTCATGAGGGCGGTGGGCTATAACCTTTAGCCAGGGGTTGGCGAGGGGTTTAAGGGGCTCACAGTGCGTCAGAAATGGGTGAGTCTTTTTGAGGTCCTCGTGTGCCCAGTGGGAGGCTCAGTCAGGAGCCTGCCCTAAAAATGGCAAGAAATACCCAATGTGGCCGCGTGAAATGGTCATGAGGGCGGTGGGCTATAGCCTTTGGTCCATGAGGGTTGGAGGAGGGAAGTTACAGAGCTACAGGGGTCGGAAATGGAGTACAGTCTTTTCGAGGTCCTCGTGTGCCAGTGGGAGGCTACGGTCGAAGCCAGCCTAAAATAACAAAAATGCCATGGCGCAGCGTGAAATAGTCACCAAAGGCGGTGGGCTATAACGCTGGTCAGCTTGAGGGGTTGGGAGGGAAGTTCTGGGGCTGGGGGTGTCGGGAATGGGGAAAGTCTTTTCGAGGGTCCTCGGGGGCCCAGTGGGCGGCTCCGATCAGAAGCCTGCCTAAAATGTCAAGATATGCCAGTAGCAGTGGCGTGAAATAGTCATGCAGGGCCGGTGGGCTATAGCCCCTTTGGTCCTAGGGGTTGGGAGGCGGTTTGGGGCTCACGGTCGTCGAAATGGGTACAGTCTTTTCAAGGGTCCTCGTGTACCCGGTGGGAGAGTGCAGTCAGAGGCCTGCCCTAAAATGGCAAAAATGCCAATGGCGCAGCCGCGTGAAATAGTCACCGAGGCCGATGGGCTATAGCCTTTGGTCCCATGAGGGGTTGAGGGAGGGGTTTAGGGGGCTCTGGTCGTCGAAAATCGGTACAGTCTTTTGAGGTCCTCGTGTGATGGGAGGCTACGATTCGAGAGGCATGCTAAAATGGCAAGAAATACCCAGCGGCCATGGCGCGTGAATTGAGTGAGGCGGTGGGCTATGTGCTCCTTTGGTCATGAGGTTGGGGATGGGGTTTAAGGAGGCTCCTGGTCGTGAAATGGGTACAGTCTTTTCGAGGTCTCGTGTGCCCAGATGGGAGGCTCTGGTCAGGCCTGCCTAAAATGGCAGAAATACCAGTGACGCATGGCGTGAAATGGTCGCCATGGCCGGTGGGCTATAACTTTGGTCAGCGGGGTTGGGGAGGAAGTTACAGGGCTCAGGGGCGTCGTAAATGGAGTACAGGCTTTTCGAGGGTCTCGTGTGCCAGTGGGAGGAGTGCAGTCAGGAAAGCCTGCCCTAAAATAGTGAAATGCCCAGCTAGTAGCGGCCGCGTGAAATAGTCCGCAAGGCGGTGGGCTATAACTGATCCTTTAGTCCCATGCGGGGTTGGGAGGAAGTTCGGGGGCTCACAGGGCGTCGGAAATGGGTACAGAAAGTCTTTTCCGAGGGTCCCTCGTGTGCCCAGTGGGAGGCTCTGAGGTCAGAGGCCTGCCTAAAATGGCAAAAAAATGCCAATGGCCTTGTGCGTGGTGTAGTCAACAGGCGGTGGGCTATAACACTAGTCCAGCAAGGGGTTGGGGATAGGGGTTTAAGGGCTCTGGGTCGTCGGAAGTCACTGGTGGGTCCTCGTGTGCCAGTGGGAGAGCTCTGATCGAGGAAGGACTGCCACTAAAAATAGTGAAAATATCCCGGGCATTGCTTGTGTGGTGAAAATCAAGAGGCCGGTGGGCTATAGCCTGGTCCTTGAGGGTTGGGAGGGGTTTACAGGGGCTGGGCGTCGTAAATGGGTGCAGTCTTTTCGAGGGTCCTCGTGTGCCCAGTGGGAGGTGCAGTCAGGCACTGCCCTAAAATGGCAAGAAATGCCAATGACAGCGTGAAATAATCACCAAGGCGATTGGGCTATGCTGGTCCTTGAGGGTTGGGGAGGGGCGTTAAGGGGCTCTGGGCGTCGGGAAATGGAGTACAGTCTTTTCGAGGTCTCGTGTACTTGATGGGAGAGCTACGGATCGAGGCACACCTAAAATGGCAAAAATACCCAATGGCCAGCGCGGCGTGAATTGATCAAGGGCGGTGGGCTATAGCCTTTGGTCCATGAGGGGTCGGGGATGGGGTTTAAGGGGCTCACGGTCGTGGGAAATGAGTGCAGGCTTTCCGAGGGTCTCGTGTGCCAGTGGGAGGCTCTGATCAGGAGGACTGCCTAAAATGTGAAATACCCAGCATGGCGCAGTGCGTGAAGCAATCGGGAGCCGGTGGGCTATATTTGGTCCCATGAGGGGTTGGGAGGGAAGTTACGGGGCTCTGGGCGTCGTAAATGGGTGCATTCTTCCGAGGTCCTCGTGTGCGATGGGAGGCTACAGTCGAGGCACTGCCTAAAATGGCAAGAAATACCCAGTGGCGCAGCGCGTGAATTAGTCAGCAGGCCGGTGGGCTATAGCCTTTGGTCCTTGAGGGTCGAGGATGGGGTTTAAAGAGGCTCTGATCGTCGAATGGGTACTTGTCTTTTCGAGGGGCAGCGTGTGCCCAGTGGGAGGTCTGATCAGAGGACTTCCTAAAAATGGCAAGAAATACCCATGGCGCTTGTGCGTGAAACGATCATGGCAGGGCGGTGGGCTATAATAACTACTGGTCATGAGGGTTGGGAGGGAAGTTCTGCAGGGCTCACAGGCGTCGTAAATGGAGTACAGTCTTTTCGAGGGTCCTCGTGTGCCCAGTGGGAGAGCTCCGGTCAAGCCTGCCCTAAAATGGCAAAAATGCCACTGTGGCCAGCCATGGCGTTAAATAGTCAAGGCAGGTGGGCTATAACTTTAGTCATGAGGTTGGGGCGTTCGGGGGTTCTGGGCGTCAGAAAAGGGTACAGTCTTTCGGTCTCGTGTGTGCCTTGATGGGAGGCTCTGGTCAGGCCTGCCACAAATGGCAAAATACCAGTGGCTGTGCGTGGAAGCAGTCCCATGGCGGTGGGCTACTGTCTTTGTCAGCGGGGTTGGGAGGAAGTTACAGGGCTCACAGGCGTGAAATGGGTACAGCCTTCGAGGTCCTCGTGTGCAGTGGGAGGCTCACGGTCAGAAGCCTGCCCTAAAATGATAAATTGCCCAGTGGCTTGTGCGTGAAATAGTCTTAAAGGCGGTGGGCTATAGCCTTTGCCCAAGGGGTTGGGGAGTGGTTTGGGGGCTGGGTGTGAGAAATGGGTAAAAGTCTTTTGAGGGTCCTCTTGTACCCAGGTGGGAGGCTCTTGTCGAAGCCTGCCCTAAAATGGCAAAAATGCCAGTAGTGGCCAGCCGTGAAATAATCGCCAAGGCAGTGAGCTATAGCCTTTAGTCCCTTGAGGGGGTGGGGTTGGGGGATCGGGAGTGCAGGTGTAGGAAATGATGCAGTCTTCTCAAGGGTTCGTGTGCCTAGTGGGAGGCTCACAGTCGGAGAGTTTGGGGACTCGGCCATCAGGAAATGGGTCTAGGTTTTGGAGTTGCCTCGCGATATAGGTGGGAGCCTACAGTGATGCGAGGCCTACTAAAAAGGCAAAAGAAATGTCAGGCGCATGCGAGAAGAGTCTCAGGGCAGCGGGCTCTCACAGTCCATGAGGGTTGGAGTGGGGGTTGGGGGCTCGGCACGTCAATGGTCTGAGTCTTTCGAGGGTCCTCGTGTGCCCAGTGGGAGGCTCTGTCAGAAGCCTGCCCGTAAAATGGCAAAAAATACCAAGCCAGTGCGTGAAATAATCAGCCCAGGCCGGTGGGATATAGCCTTTAGTCCATCCTTGGGTTGGGGAGGCGTTAAGGGGTTCTGACCTTGGAAATGGGTACAGTCTTTTGAGGGTCCTCATGTGACTTGATGGGAGGCTACGGTCAGAAGCTTTGCCCCGAAATAACAAAAATGCCCAGTGGCGCAGCGCGTGGAAATAGTCACAGGCGGGCTATAGCCTTTGATCCAGCGGGGTTGGGGGGGGGTTTGGGGGGCTCTTAGCATCGGAAATAGGTCTGATCTTTTTGGCGGTCCTCGTGTGCCAGTGGAGAACTCTGATCGAGCTTGCCATAAAATAACAAAAATGCCAAGCGCATGAAATAATCATGAGGCCGGTGGGCTATAGCCTGTTCATGAGGTTGGGGAGGGGTTCAGGGGGCTCGGCCGTCGGAAATGGAGTACTGAGGTCTTTTCGAGGTCCTCGTGTGCCCAATGAGAGGCTATAGTCGAAGCCTGCCTAAATGGCAAGAAATGCCCAGCAATGTGATGGAAATAGTGGCGGGGCGGTGGGGTATATACTGGTCATGAGGGTTGGGGAGGGTTGAGGGGCTCTGGGAATCGAAATAGTACAGTCTTTGAGGTCCTCGTGTGCCCGATGGGAGGCTCTGACAAAGCACTGCATAAAATATGAAAATTCAATGGCGCAGCGCATGAAATAGTCGGCTGAGGCCGGTGGGGTATATACCTTGTTCCAGCGGGGTTGGGGAGGGGTTGAGAGGCTCTGGCCAGTGAGAAATGTACAGTCTTTTCGAGGGTCCTCATGTGCAGTGGGAGGCTAGAGTCAGAAGCCTGCCCGTAAAATGGCAAGAAATACCCAATGCAGTATGTGTGAAATAATCGCCCAGACGGTGGGCTATAAGCTGGTCATGAGGATTGGGGAGGCGTTCGGGGCTGGCCGTCGAGAAATGGAGTACAGTCTTTTGGGGTCTCGTGTATCGATTGGGAGGCTACGGTGAAGCCTGCCTAAAATAACCTGAAATACCCATGGCGCAGTGCACGAAATAAGTCGGCAGGGGCGGTGGGCTATAGCCTTTGGTCCATGATGGTTGGGAGGGGTTGGGGCTCTGGGCATCAGAAATGGGTGTAGTCTTTCAAGAGGTCCTCGTGTGCCCTGTGGGAGGCTACAGTCAAACTGCCTATAAAATGGCAAGAAATACCCAGCAGCGCATGAAATAGTCTCCAGGGCCGGTGGGCTATAGCCCTTGTTCATGAGGGTTGGGAGGAGGAGTTAAGGGGCTCTGGTCGTCGGAAATGGGTACAGTCTTTTAGGGGTCTCGTGTACCCAGTGGAAGCTCTGATCAGAACACACTCTAAATAGCAAGAAATGCCAGTGGCGCAGTGCAGAAATAGTGCGGGGCGGTGCCACGAGGAGTTCGGGAGGGGTTTGGGAGGAGGGTGTTGAGGGGCTCAGCACGTCCGGAAATGGGTATAGTCTTTTTGAGGGTCCTCGTGTGCCCAGTGGGAGGCTCCGGTCAGAAGCTTGCCCTAAAATGGCACGAAATGCACAGTATGATGCAGAAATAGTCGCTTGGCCCGGTGGGCTGTAACTAGTCCCATGAGGTTGGGAGTGGGTTTGGGGGCTCTGAGAATCAGAAATGGGTACAGTCTTTTCGAGGGTCCTCGTGTTGCAGTGGGAGGCCTACTGGTCAAGCCTGCCATGAAATAGCAAAAATGCCATGGCCTTGCGCATGAAATAATCAGCCCAGGGCAGTGGGCTATGGCGTTTAGTCCCATGAAGGGTTTAGGAGGGCATTCAGGGGCTCTGGCCGTCGGAAATAAGTACAATGATTTTCGAGGTCCTCGTGTGTCGATGGGAGGCTAGGTCAAGCACAAGTAAAATGGCAAGAAATACCCATGGCATGTGATGGAATAATCAGTGAGGCGGTGGGCTATAGCCTTTGGTCCATGAGGGTTGGGAGGCGTTCGGGGGCTCACGGCCGTCGGAAATCGTTACTGATCTTTTCGGGGTCTCGTGTGTGCATGGAAAACTCGGTCAAGCCTGCCCTAAAATGGCAAGAAATACCCAATGGTAGCGCGTGAAATAATCAGCAAAGGCCCGGTGGGATATAACCTTTGGTCCCTTGGCCGGGTTGGGAGGGGAGGCGTTCGAGGTTCTGACCGTCGGAAATGGGTACAGTCTTTTTCGAGGATCCTCATGTGACCCGATTGGGAGGCTCACGGTCAAGCCTGCCCCAAATAACGAAGAAATGCCCAGTGCGCAGCGCGTGAAATAATCACCAAAGGGCCCGTGGGCTATAGCCTTGATCATGAGGGTTGGGGTGGGGTTGAGGAGCTCTTGGCATGGAAATGGGTACAGTCTTTTGTGGTCCTCGTGTGCCAGTGGGAGGCTCAGTCAGAAGACTGCCATAAAATCGCAAGAAAATACTTGTGTATGCGCATGAAATAATCGCTTGGGGCGGTGGGGTATAGCCACTTGTTCAGCAGGGTTGGGGAGGGGTTGGGGGCTCTGGCCGTGGAAATGGAGTCAGTGTTTCGAGGGTCCTCGTGTGCCGATGGGAGGCTAAGGTCAGAAGCCTCCGTAAATGGCAAAAATACCAGCCAGTATGTGCGTGGAAATAATCGCCGAGGCCGGTGGGCTATGTGCTGGTCAGGGGGTTGGGGAGACGGTTTCGGGGGCTCTGGCCGTCAGAAATGGGTCTGATCTTTCCCGAGGTCCTCGTGTATCGATGGGAGGCTACGGTGAGAAGCCTGCCCAAATTACCAATGCCACAGCGTGATTACGAATAGTCAGCAGGGCAGTGGGCTATAGCCTTTGCTCAGCGAGGTTGGGGAGGGGTTAGGGGCTCAGGGGCATTAGAAATGGTGCATCTTTCAGAGGTCCTCGTGTGCCCAGGTGGGAGGCTCTACGGTCAAGCCTGCCATAAAATGTAAAAAATGTGGACAGCGCATGTGCAAATAATCATGGGGCGCTGACTATATTGTTCATGAGGTTGGGAGGAGAGTTAAGGGGCTCAGTGGTGGGAAATGGGTACAGTCGTTTGAGGGTCTCGTGTGCCCGTGGGGCTCTGATCGAAGCCTGCCTAAAATGGCAAGAAATGCCAGTATTGTGATGCACGAAATAATAGTGGCGGGTGCCACGGGGGTTCGGGAGGGGGGTTTGGGGAGGGGGGTTCGGGGGCTCAGGGCATTAGAAATGGGTGCAGTCTTTCGAGGTCTCTCGTGTATTGCCCGATGGGAGAGCTCTGGTCGAAAGCCATAGCCATAAAAAATGGAAATGCCAGTGGCCTTGTAGCGCATGAAATAGTTCACAGGAGCACCTTGTTCCTTGAGGTTAGGGAGTTCGGGGGTTCAGTGGTCGTCAGAAATCATCTGTCAGAGTCGTTTTGAGGTCCTCGTGTGCTTGATCGGAGGACTCTTGTCAGAAGCTTTATCCTAAAATGGCAAAGAAATACGCCAGTCTTGTGATGCACAGAAATAGTGGCAGGGGCCAGGGTTGCAGGGGTTGGAGGGTTTGGGGAGGTGTTCGGGGGCTGCAGCCCTGGAAAATACAGTCTTTTGAGGTCCTCGTGTGCCAGAGTGGGAGCTACGGTCAAGAGCACTGCCCTGCAAATGTGCAAGAAATGCCACCGTGTGATGCAGAAATAATCGCTTCTTAGCCTTGAAGGGTGGGCTATAATACATGAGGTAGGGGTTGGGGCTCACGGCGTCGGAAATGGAGTGCAGTCGCTTGAGGTCTTCTTGTGCCAGTGGAGGCCTACGATCAAGCCTGCTACAAATGGCAAGACATACCCAGTGACGCGTGGAAATAATCGCCCGAGTCCGCCGGTGGGCTACTGGCCTTTGGTCGCAGGGGTTGGGAGGCGTTCGGGGTTACGGCACGTCGGTGAGTAGGTGATCTTTTAAGGGTCCCTCGTGTATGATGGCAAGCTACAGTCGAAGGCTGCCGTGAAATGGCAAGAAATACCAGTGTAGCGTGGAAATAGTTGAGGCGGTGGGCTATAGCCTTTGGTCCCTTGAGGTTGGGAGGCGTTCGGGGGCTCTGGCCGTCGGAAATGGGTCTGATCTTTTCGAGGGTCCTCATGTGACCCAGTGGGAGGCTACGGTCAGAGCCTGCCCTAAAATGGCAGAAATACCAGTGGCAGCGTGAAATAATCATTGAGGCCCGGGCTATAGCCTTTGGTCCATGAGGTTGGGTAGGGGTTCGGGGGCTCTGGCCGTCGGAAATGGGTCTGATCGTTTCGAGGTCCTCTTGTGCCCAGTGGGAGGCTACTGATCAGGCCTGCCCTAAAATGCCAAGACATACCAGGCGCGTGAAATAGTCGCGAGGCGGTGGGCTATAGCCTTTGTCCATGAGGGTTGGGAGGAGTTGGGGGCTCTGGTCTTAGGAAATGGGTACAGTCTTTTGAGGTCCTCGTGTGCCCAGTGGGAGGCTACAGTCAAGCCTGCCGTGAAATGGCAAAATACCAGTGGCCAGCGCGTGAAATAATCGCCGAGGGCGGTGGGCTATAGCCTTTGGTCCAGAGGGTTGGGGAGGCGTTGGGGCTCTGGCTGTGGAAATGGGTCAGTCTTTTCGAGGGTCCTCATGTGACCGATTGGGAGGCTACGGTCAAGCCTAAAATGGCAAGAAATACCAATGGCAGTGCGTGAAATAATCGCGAGGCCGTGGACTATAGCCTTTAGTCCTTGAGGGGTTGGGTAGGGGTTCGGGGCTCTGGCCGTCGGAAATGGGTACTGAGTCATTTGAGGGTCCTCTTGTGATGGGAGGCTCTGATCGAAGCCTGCCCTAAAATGGCAAGACATACCAATGACGTAGCGCGTGAAATAATCATGAGGCGGTGGGCTATAGCCTTTGGTCATGAGGGTTGGGGAGGCGTTAGGATCTGGCCGTCGGAAATGGGTCTGAGTCTTTTCGAGGGTCCTCGTGTGCCAGTGGGAGGCTACTGGTCAGAGCTGCCGTGAAATGGCAAGAAATACCAATGGGCCAGTCGTGAAATAATCAGCGAGGCGGTGGGCTATAGCCTTTGGTCCTTGAGGGTTGGGAGGGCGTTCGGGGCTCTGGCCGTGGAAATGGGTACAGTCTATTCGAGGGTCCTCATGTGACCAGAGGGAGGCTACGGTCAAGCCTGCCTAAAATGGCAAGAAATACCAGTATGTGCGTGAAATAATCATTGAGTCCGTGGGCTATAGCCTTTAGTCCTTGAGGGTTGGGTAGGGGTTCGGGGCTCTGGCCGTGGAAATGGGTACAGTCGTTTGAGGTCCTCTTGTGCCCAGTGGGAGGCAACGACCAGAAGACTGCCCTAAAATGGCAAGACATACCAGTGTAGCGTGAAATAGTCGCCGAGGCCGGTGGGCTATAGCCTTTGGTCCGCGGGGGTTGGGGAGGGCGTTCGGGGGCTCTGGCCGTCGGAAATGGGTACAGTCTTTTCGAGGGTCCTCGTGTGCCCAGTGGGAGGCTACGGTCAGAAGCCTGCCGTGAAATGGCAAGAAATGCCCAGCGGCGCAGTGCACGAAATAGTGGCCGGGGCCGGTGGGCTATGTGCTGGTCCGAGGTTGGGAGTGGGTTTGGTGGCTCTGGGCATGAAATGGGTCAGTCTTTTCGAGGTCCTCGTGTGATGGGAGGCTCTGATCAGAGCAGCTGCCGTGAAATGGCAAGAAATACCAGTAGTGGCAGTCGTGAAATAGTCATGCCGGGCGGTGGGCTATTGCCTTTGGTCCGCGGGGTTGGGGGCTGGGGTTCGGGGGCTCTGGCTGTCGGAAATGGGTACAGTCTTTTCGAGGGTCCTCATGTGACCAGTGGGAGGCTACGGTCAGAAGCCTGCCCTAAAATGGCAAGAAATACCCAATGGCCTTGCGTGGAAATAATCAGCCCAGGCAGGCGGGCTATAGCCTTTAGTCCATGAGGGTTGGGAGTGGCGTTCGCGGGCTCTGGGCATCGGAAATGGGTACAGCCTTTGAGGCCCTCTTGTGCCAGATGGGAGGCTACTGATCAGATGCCTGCCTAAAATGGCAAGACATACCCAATAGCGCGTGAAATAATCGCCGAGGCAGGTGGGCTATAGCCTTTGGTCATGAGGGTTGGGAGGCGTTCGGGGGTTCTGAACGTCGGAAATGGGTACAGTCTTTTCGAGGTCCTCGTGTGCCCAGTGGAGGCTACGGTCAGAAGGCTGCCGTGAAATAGCAAAATACCCAGTGGCGCAGCGTGAAATAGTTCTTAGGGCAGGTGGGCTATGGCCTTTGGTCCTTGAGGGTTGGGAGGAGGCGTTCGGGGCTCTGGCCGTCGGAAATGGGTCAGTCTTTTCGAGGTCCTCATGTGACCAGTGGGAGGCTACGGTCAAGCCTGCCCTAAAATGGCAAAAGAAATACCCAGTGGCAGCGTGAAATAATCGCTAGGCCGGGCCGGTGCTAGCCTTTGGTCCTTGAGGGTTGGAGTGGGGGTTGGGGCTCTGGCCGTCGGAAATGGGTGCAAGTCGTTTGAGGTCCTCTTGTGAGTGGGAGGCTACTGATCGAGCCTGCCCTAAAATGCAAGACATACCCAGCGCAGCGTGAAATAATCGCCGAGCGGTGGGCTATTGCCTTTGGTCCGGGGGGGTTGGGCTGGGGTGTTCCGGGGGCTCTGGCCTTCGGAAATGGGTACAGTCTTTTCGAGGGTCCTCGTGTGCCAGTGGGAGGCTACGGTCAGAGCAGTGAAATGGCAAAAATACCAGTGAGCGCCGCGCGTGAAATAGTCGCCGAGGCCGGTGGGCTATAGCCTTTGGTCCGCGGGGGTTGGGGAGGGCGTTCGGGGGCTCTGGCCGTCGGAAATGGGTACAGTCTTTTCGAGGGTCCTCATGTGACCAGTGGGAGGCTACGGTCAGAAGCCTGCCCTAAAATGGCAAGAAATACCATGTGCGTGAAATAATCAGTCCCGTGGGCTATAGTTGGGTGGGGGGTGGGGGGCCTCTGGCCGTCGGAAATGGGTACAGTCGTTTCGAGGGTCCTCTTGTGCCCAGTGGGAGGCTACAGTCAGAAGCCTGCCCTAAAATGGCAAGACATACCCAGCGGCGCAGCGCCTGAAATGTCTCAGAGGCCGGTGGGCTATAGCCTTTGGTCATCGGGGTTGGGGAGGGCGTTGAGGGCTCTGGCCGTCGGAAATGGAGTGCAGTCTTTTCGAGGGTCCTCGTGTGATGGGAGGCTACGGTCAGAAGGCTGCCGTGAAATGGCAAGAAATGCCAGCGTGATGCAGAAATAGTGGCGGGGCGGTGGGCTATAAGCTGGTCCCATGAGGGTTGGGAGTGGGTTTGGTGGCTCTGGGCATCAGAAATGGGTACAGTCTTTTCGAGGGTCCTCGTGTGCCCAGTGGGAGGCTATGGTCAGGCAGCTGCCGTGAAATGGCAAGAAATACCAATGACGCAGTGCGTGAAATAGTCAGAGGCGGTGGGCTATAGCTGCTGGTCCCATGAGGGGTTGGGGAGGGCGTTCGGGGGCTCTGGCTGTCGGAAATGGGTACAGTCTTTTCGAGGGTCCTCATGTGACCAGTGGGAGGCTACGGTCAGAAGCCTGCCCTAAAATGGCAAGAAATACCCAGCGGCGCAGCGCGTGAAATAGTCGCTGAGGCCGGCGGGCTATAGCCTTTGGTCCGCGGGGGTTGGGGAGTGGCGTTCGCGGGCTCTGGGCATCGGAAATGGGTACAGCCTTTTCGAGGGCCCTCTTGTGCCCAGTGGGAGGCTACAGTCAGATGCCTGCCCTAAAATGGCAAGACATACCCAGCGGCGCAGCGCGTGAAATAATCAGAGGCGGTGGGCTATAGCCTTTGGTCCCATGAGGGGTTGGGGAGGCGTTAGGGGTTACGGCCGTCGGAAATGGTCAGTCTTTTCGAGGGTCCTCGTGTGCCCGGTGGGAGGCTACGGTCAGAAGGGTGCCGTGAAATAATGGAAAATACCCAAGTGGCCAGCGCGTGGAAATAGTTAGAGGCAGTGGGCTATGTGCTGGTCCATGAGGGTTGGGGAGGCGTTCGGGGCTCTGGCCGTCGGAAATGGGTACAGTCTTTTGAGGTCCTCCATGTGACCAGTGGGAGGCTACGGTCAGAAGCCTGCCCTAAAATGGCAAGAAATACCAGCGCGCGTGAAATAATCGCGGCGGGCTATATAACTGGTCCTTGAGGTTGGGTGGGGGTTCGGGGCTCTGGCCGTCGGAAATGGGTACAGTCTTATCGTTTGAGGGTCCTCTTGTGCCCATGGGAGGCTACGGTCAAGCCTGCCTAAAATGCCGAGACATACCAGCCATGGCGTGAAATAGTCATGGGGCGGTGGGCTATAGCCTTTGGTCCATGAGGGGTTGGGGAGGGAGTTGAGGCTCTGGCCTTGGAAATGGGTACAGTCTTTTCGAGGTCCTCGTGTGCCCATGGGAGGCTCAGGCAGCTGCCGTGAAATGGCAAGAAATACCCAAGCAGCGTGAAATAATCGAGGCGGTGGGCTATAGCCTTTGGTCATGAGGTTGGGGGGAGGCGTTCGGGGCCTCTGCCCGTCGGAAATGGGTACAGTCTTTTCGAGGGTCCTCATGTGACCAGTGGGAGGCTACGGTCAGAAGCCTGCCCAAAAATGGCAAGAAATACCCAATGTGGTAGCGTGAAATAATCGAGTCCGGTGGGCTTTAGCATTTGGTCCGCGGGGATTGGGTTGGGGAGTTGGGGGCTCTGGCCGTCGAAAATGGGTACTGATCGTTCGAGGTCCTCGTGTGATGGGAGGCTCACGGTCAAGCCACTAAAATGGCAAGACATACCCAATGGCGCGCGCGAAATAGTCACCGAGCCCGGCAGGCTATAGCCTTTGGTCCGCGGGGGTTGGAGAGGGGGTTCGGGGGCTCTGGGCCTGGGAAATGGGTCCAGTCCTTTTGAGGGTCCTCGTGTGCCAAGTGGGAGGCTATGGTCAGACGCCTGCCCTAAAATGGCAAGAAATGCCCAGCGGCGCAGTGCACGAAATAGTGGCAGGGGCGGTGGGCTGCTGTGCCTTGAGGTTGGAGGGGAGTGGGTTTCGGTGGCTCTGGGCATGAAATGGGTACAGTCTTTTGAGGGTCCTCGTGTGCCCGGTGGGAGGCTACTGGTCAGAGCTGCCGTGAAATGGCAAGAAATACCAATGGCGCAGTCAGTCGTGAAATAGTCAGGGCGGTGGGCTATAAGCCTTTGGTCCATGCGGGGTTGGGGAGGCGTTAGGGGCTCACAGTTGTTGGAAAAGGGTACAGTCGTTTTGAGGGTCCTCATGTGACAAGTGGGAGGCTACGGTCAGAAGCCTGCCCTAAAATGGCAAGAAATACCCAGCGGCGCAGCGCGTGAAATAGTCGCCCGAGGCGTGACTATAGCCTTTAGTCCTTGAGGTTGGGGAGTGGCGTTCGCGGGCTCTGGGCATCGGAAATGGGTACAGCCTTTTCGAGGGCCCTCTTGTGCCCAGTGGGAGGCTACAGTCAGAAGCCTGCCCTAAAATGGCAAGACATACCCAGCGCGTAGCGTGAAATAATCGCCGAGGCGGTGGGCTATAGCCTTTGGTCATGAGGGGTTGGGAGGCGTTCGGGGTTCTGGCCGTCGGAAATGGGTCAGTCTTTTTCGAGGGTCCTCGTGTGCCCGATGTGAGCTACTGTCAGAAGGCTGCCGTGAAATGGCAAGAAATACCAGCCAGCGCGTGAAATAGTTCTTAGGCGGTGGGCTATAGCCTTTAGTCCATGAGGGTTGGGGAGGCGTTCGGGGCTCTGGCCGTCGGAAATGGAGTACAGTCTTTTGAGGGTCCTCATGTGACCGATGGGAGGCTGATCAGAAGCCTGCCCTAAAATGTAAGAAATACCCAGCGTAGCGCGTGAAATAATCGTGAGGGCAATGAGCTATGTGCTTTAGTCCAGAGGGGTTGGAGTAGGGGTTCGGGGGCTCTGGCCGTCGGAAATGGGTCTGATCGTTTGAGGTCCTCTTGTGCCCGATGGGAGGCTACGATCGAAGCCTGCCCTAAAATGCCAAGACATACCCAATGTGTGCGTGAAATAAGTCGCCGGGGCCGGTGGGCTATAGCCTATGGTCCATGAGGGTTGGGGAGGAGTTCGGGGCTCTGGCCTTGAGAAATGGGTACAGTCTTTTGAGGGGTCCTCGTGTGATGGGAGGCTACGGTCAGAGCAGCTGCCGTGAAATGGCAAGAAATACCCAGCGTATGTGCGTGAAATAATCATGAGGCCGGTGGGCTATAGCCTTTGGTCCGCGGGGGTTGGGGAGGGCCTTCGGGGGCTCTGGCAGTCGGAAATTGGTACCGTGTTTTCGAGGGTCCTCCTGTGACCCGTGGGAGGCTACGGTCAGAAGCCTGCCCTAAAATGGCAAGAAATACCAGTGGCCTGTGCGTGAAATAATCATTGAGTCCGTGAGCTATAGCCTTTGGTCCATGAGGGGTTGGGTAGGGGTTGGGGGCTCTGGCCGTCGGAAATGGAGTCTGATCGTTTGAGGGTCCTCTTGTGCCCAGTGGGAGGCTCTGATCAGAAGCCTGCCCTAAAATGCCAAGACATACCAGTGGCGCGTGCGTGAAATAATCACTGAGGCCGGTGGGCTATAGCCTTTAGTCAGCGGGGGTTGGGAGGGTGTTCGGGGGCTCAGGGCCTTGGAAATGGGTACAGCCTTTTCGAGGTCCTCGTGTGATGGGAGGCTACGGTCAGGCAGCTGCCGTGAAATGGCAAGAAATACCAATGGTAGCGTGAAATAATCGCCGAGGCAGTGGGCTATAGCCTTTGGTCATGAGGGGTTGGGTAGGGCGTTCGGGGGATCTGGCCGTCGGAAATGGGTAAAGTCTTTTGAGGTCCTCATGTGAGTGGGAGGCTCTGATCAAGCCTGCCTAAAATGGCAAGAAATACTGTGGCCAGCGTGAAATAATCATGAGGCAGCGGACTATCGCCTTTGGTCCGGGGGGGTTGGGTTGGGGGTTGGGGGGCTCTGGCCGTCGGAAATGGGTACAGTCATTTCGAGGGTCCTCTTGTGCCCAGTGGGAGGCTACAGTCAGAAGCCTGCCCTAAAATGGCAAGACATACCCAGCGGCGCAGCGCGTGAAATAGTCGCTGAGGCCGGTGGGCTATAGCCTTTGGTCCGTGGGGTTGGGGAGGAGTTCGGGGGCTCTGGCCTTCGGAAATGGGTACAGTCTTTTCGAGGGTCCTCGTGTGCCAGTGGGAGGCTCTGGTCAGAGCAGCTGCCGTGAAATGACAAAAATACCAAGCGCATGGCGTGAAATTGTCGCCGTGGCCGTCGGGCTATAGCCTTTGGTCCGCGGGGGTTGGGGAGGGCGTTCGGGGGCTCTGGCCGTCGGAAATGGGTACAGTCTTTTCGAGGGTCCTCATGTGACGAGTGGGAGGCTACGGTCAGAAGCCTGCCCTAAAATGTAAGAAATACCAATGCATAGCGCGTGAAATAATCATTGAGGCGGCGGATTATAGCCTTTGGTCCTTGAGGGTTGGGTAGGGGTTGGGGCTCTGGCCGTCGGAAATGGGTCTGATCATTTCGAGGTCCTCTTGTACTTGATGGGAGGCTCTGAGAAGCACTGCCCTAAAATGGCAAGACATACCAATGGCCTTGGCGTGAAATAATCATGAGGCGGTGGGCTATAGCCTTTGGTCCCATGAGGGGTTGGGGAGGCGTTGGGGCTCTGGCCGTCGGAAATGGGTACAGTCTTTTCGAGGGTCCTCGTATCCCCAGTGGGAGGCTACTGGTCAAGCCTGCCCTAAAATGGCAAGAAATACCAATGGCGCGTGAAATAATCGTGAGTCCGTGAGCTATAGCTGGTCATGAGGGTTGGGTAGGGGTTAAAGGGGCTCTGGCCGTCGGAAATGGGTACAGTCGTTTGAGGTCCTCTTGTGCCCAGTGGGAGGCTACTGATCGAGCCTGCCCTAAAATGGCAAGACATACCAATGGCCAGCGTGAAATAATCGCCAGGCAGTGGGCTATATAGCCTTTGGTCCATGAGGGTTGGGAGGCGTTCAGGGCTCAGCCGTCGGAAATTGGTACAGTCTTTTCGAGGGTCCTCGTGTGCCCAGTGGGAGGCTACGGTCAGAAGTCTGCCGTGAAATGGCAAGAAATGCACAGCGGCGCAGTGCACGAAATAGTGTCGGGCCGGTGGGCTATAGCCTTTGGTCCGCGAGGGTTGGGGAGTGGGTTTCGGTGGCTCTGGGCATCAGAAATGGGTACTGAGTCTTTCGAGGGTCCTCGTGTGTGCCCAGTGGGAGGCTACGGTCAAGCACTGCCGTGAAATGGCAAGAAATACCAGTGAGCAGTCGTGAAATAGTCGCAAGGCGGTGGGCTATAGCTGGTCCATGAGGGGTTGGGGAGGCGTTCGGGGGCTCTGGCTGTTGGAAATGGGTACAGTCTTTTGAGGTCCTCATGTGACCCAGTGGGAGGCTGATCAAGCCTGCCCTAAAATGGCAAATACCAGTGGCCGTGCGTGAAATAGTTCTTAGGGCGGTGGGCTATAGCCTTTGGTCCAGCGGGGGTTGGGAGGCGTTGGGGCTCACGGCGTCGGAAATGGGTCAGTCTTTTGAGGGTCCTCATGTGACCAGTGGGAGGCTACTGGTCAGGAAGCCTGCCTAAAATGGCAAGAAATACCAGTGAGTAGCGTGGAAATAATCAGCCCGAGGCCGTGAGCTATAGCCTTTGGTCCTTGAGGGTTGGGTAGGGGTTCGGGGGCTCACAGCCGTCGGAAATGGGTCTGATCGTTTCAAAGGTCCTCTTGTGCCCGATGGGAGGCTCTGATCAAGCCTGCCCTAAAATGCCAAGACATACCAGTAGTGCGCGTGAAATAATCGCGAGGCCGGTGGGCTATAGCCTTTAGTCATGAGGGTTGGGAGGAGTTCGGGGGCTCTGGCCTTGAAATGGGTACAGTCTTTTGAGGGTCTCGTGTGCCCAGTGGGAGGCCTCACAGTCAGAGCTGCCGTGAAATGGCAAGAAATACCAATGGCCATGTGCGTGAAATAGTCATGAGGCGGTGGGCTATAGCCTTTGGTCCATGAGGGGTTGGGAGGCGTTCGGGGGCTCTGGCCGTCGGAAATGGAGTCTGATCTTTTCGAGGTCCTCATGTGACCAGTGGGAGGCTACAGTCAGAAGCCTGCCTAAAATGGCAAGAAATACCAGTGATGGCGCGTGAAATAATCGCTAGTCCGTGGGCTATAGCCTTTGGTCCATGAGGGTTAGGTAGGGGTTCGGGGCTCTGGCGTGGAAATGGGTACAGTCATTTGAGGTCCTCTTGTGCCCAGTGGGAGGCTCTGATCAGAAGCCTGCCCTAAAATGCCAAGACATACCCAGTGGCGCAGCGTGAAATAGTCATGAGGCGGTGGGCTATAGCCTTTGGTCATGCGGGGTTGGGGAGGGAGTTGGGAGCTCGGCCTTGAAATGGGTACAGTCTTTTGGGGTCCTCGTGTGCCCGATGGGAGGCTCTGGTCAGAGCAGCTGTGAAATGGCAAGAAATACCAATGGCCGCGTGAAATAATCGCCCAGGCGGTGGGCTATAGCCTTTTGGTCCATGAGGGTTGGGAGGGCGTTCGGGGCTCTGGCGTCGGAAATGGGTACAGTCTTTTCGAGGGTCCTCATGTGACCCGATGGGAGGCTACAGAAGCCTGCCTAAAATGTGCAAGAAATACCAGTATGGCCATGCGTGAAATAATCATTGAGTCCAGTGGGCTATAGCCTTTGGTCCATGAGGGGTTGGGTAGGGGTTCGGGGGCTCACAGCCGTCGGAAATGGGTCTGATCATTTGAGGGTCCTCTTGTGCCCAGTGGGAGGCTGATCAGCCTGCCTAAAAATGCCAAGACATACCATGGCGTGCGTGAAATAATCGCCGGGCAGTGGGCTATAGCCTTTGGTCCATGAGGGTTGGGGAGGAGTTCGGGGCTCACAGCCTTGGAAATGGGTACAGTCTTTTCGAGGTCCTCGTGTGCCCAGTGGGAGGCTACTGGTCAGAAGCACTGCCGTGAAATGGCAAGAAATACCAATGGCAGCGCGTGAAATAATCGCCGGGCGGTGGGCTATAGCCTTTGGTCCGAGGGGGTTGCGGAGGGCAGATCTGGGGCTCTGCGCGTCGGAAATGGGTACAGTCTTTTGAAGGGTCCTCATGTGACGGTGGGAGGCTCTGTCAGGAAGCCTGCCCTAAATAACAAGAAATACCAGTAGCGCATGCGTGAAATAATCAGGCGGATTATAGCCTTTGGTCCGCGGGGGTTGGGTAGGGGGTTCGGGGGCTCTGGCCGTCGGAAATGGGTACAGTCATTTCGAGGGTCCTCTTGTGCCCAGTGGGAGGCTACAGACAGAAGCCTGCCCTAAAATGGCAAGACATACCCAGCGGCGCAGCGCGTGAAATAGTCGCCGAGGCCGGTGGGCTATAGCCTTTGGTCCGCGGGGGTTGGGGAGGGCGTTCGGGGGCTCTGGCCGTCGGAAATGGGTACAGTCTTTTCGAGGGTCCTCGTGTGCCCAGTGGCAGGCTACAGTCAGAAGCCTGCCATAAAATGACAAATACCAGTAGCGTGCGTGAAATAATCCCAGGTCCGTGAGCTATAGCCTTTGGTCATGAGGGTTGGGTTGGGGGTTGGGGGGCTCTGGCCGTCGGAAATGGGTACAGTCGTTTCGAGGGTCCTCTTGTGCCCAGTGGGAGGCTCTGATCAAGCCTGCCTAAAATGGCAAGACATACCAGCCAGTGCGTGAAATAATCAGCAGGCCGGTGGGCTATAGCCTTTGGTCCGCGGGGGTTGGGGAGGGCGTTCGGGGGCTCTGGCCGTCGGAAATGGGTACAGTCTTTTCGAGGGTCCTCGTGTGCCCAGTGGGAGGCTACGGTCAGAAGGCTGCCGTGAAATGGCAAGAAATGCCCAGCGGCGCAGTGCACGAAATAGTGGCCGGGGCCGGTGGGCTATAGCCTTTGGTCCGCGAGGGTTGGGGAGTGGGTTTCGGTGGCTCTGGGCATCAGAAATGGGTACAGTCTTTTCGAGGGTCCTCGTGTGCCCAGTGGGAGGCTACGGTCAGAACGCTGCCGTGAAATGGCAAGAAATACCAATGGAGTCACGTGAAATAGTCGCCCAAGGCGGTGGGCTATAACTGCTGGTCAGCAGGGGTTGGGAAGGCGTTAGGGGCTCTGGCTGTTGGAAATGGGTACAGTCTTTTCGAGGGTCCTCATGTGACCAGTGGGAGGCTACGGTCAGAAGCCTGCCCTAAAATGTAAGAAATACCAGTGGCAGTCGTGAAATAGTCATGGGCCGGTGGGCTATAGCCTTTGGTCCGCGGGGGTTGGGGAAGGCGTTCGGGGGCTCTGGCTGTCGGAAATGGGTACAGTCTTTTCGAGGGTCCTCATGTGACCAGTGGGAGGCTACGGTCAGAAGCCTGCCCTAAAATGGCAAGAAATACCAATGGCCAGTAGCGTGAAATAATCATTGAGGCAGTGGGCTATAGCCTTTGGTCCTTGAGGGTTGGGGAGTGGCGTTCGCGGGCTCAGGCATCGGAAATGGGTACAGCACCTTTTGAGGGCCCTCTTGTGCCAGTGATGGGAGGCTCTGGTCAGAGCAGCTGCCGTGAAATGGCAAGAAATACCAGTGTGATCGTGAAATAGTCGTGAGGCGGTGGGCTATAGCCTTTGGTCATGAGGGGTTGGGGAAGGCGTTGAGGGGCTCACGGCCGTCGGAAATGGGTACAGTCTTTTCGAGCGGCCTCGTGTGCCCAGTGGGAGGCTCTAGTCAGAGCAGCTGCCGTGAAATGGCAAGAAATACCAGTGGCGCAGTCACGTGAAATAGTCATGGGCGGTGGGCTATAAGCTGGTCCATGGGGGTTGGGAAGGCGTTCGGGGGCTCAGCTGTCGGAAATGGGTCAGATCTTTTCGAGGTCCTCATGTGACCAGTGGGAGGCTACGGTCAGAAGCCTGCCCTAAAATGTAAGAAATACCAATGGTGTGCGTGAAATAATCGCCCAGGCAGTGGGCTATATAGCCTGGTCCATGAGGGGTTGGGGAGTGGCGTTCGCGGGCTCTGGGCATCGGAAATGGGTACAGCCTTTTCGAGGGCCCTCTTGTGCCCAATGGGAGGCTACAGTCAAAAGCCTGCCCTAAAATCGCAAGAAATACCCAGCGCCGCGCGTGAAATAGTCGAGGCAGTGGGCTATAACTTTGGTCCCATGAGGGTTGGGGAGGTCGTTCGGGGGCTCTGGCCATCGGAAATGGGTAAAGTCTTTTCGAGGTTCCTCGTATGCCCAGTGGGAGGCTACGATCAAGCCTGCCTAAAATAAAAGAAATGCCTTGGCGTAGCGTGAAATAATCGAGGGCAGTGGGCTATAGCCTTTGGTCCCATGGTATTGGGGAGGGTTGGGGTTGTTGGCATCGGAAATGGAGTGCAGTCTTTTTGGGTCCTAGTGTGCCCAGTGGGAGGCTACGGTCAGAAGCCTGCACTAAAATCGCAAGAAATGCCAGTGTGAAAGCGTGAAATAGTCACTTGAGGCAGTGGGCTATAGCCTTTGGTCCGCGGGGGTTGGGGAGGGCGTTAGGGGCTCAGGCGTCGGGAAATGGGTACAGTCTTTTCAAGGGTCCTCGTGTGACCAGTGGGAGGCTCTGATCAGAAGCACTGCCCCTAAAATAAGAAATACCCAGTGATTGCAGCGCGTGAAATAGTCATGCCGGGCGGTGGGCTATAGCCTTTGGTCCGCGGGGGTTGGGGAGTGGCGTTCGGGGGCTCTGGGCATCGGAAATGGGTACAGCCTTTTCGAGGGTCCTCGTGTGCCCAGTGGGAGGCTACGGTCAGAAGTCTGCCCTAAAATGGCAACAAATGCCCACCGGCGCAGTGCATGAAATAGTCGCCGGGGCCGGTGGGGTATAGCCTTTGGTCCGCGAGCGTTGGGGAGGGGGGTTCGAGGGCTCTGGTCATTGGAAATGGGTACAGTCTTTTCGAGGGTCCTTGTGTGCCCAGCGGGAGGCTACGGTCAGAAGCCTGCCCTAAAATGGCAAGAAATGCCAATGTGCGTGAGCGTGTTAATAGCGGTGGGCTATAGCCTTTGGTCCGCGGGGGTTGGGTAGGGGGTTCGGGGGCTCTGGCTGACGGAAATGGGTACAGTCTTTTCGAGGGTCCTCGTATGCCCAGTGGGAGGCTACGGTCTGAAGCCTACCCTAAAATGGCAAGAAATGCCCACAGTGAGCGTGAAATTGTCATCATGAGGCACATGTGGGCTATAGCCTTTGGTCCGCGGTGGTTGGGGACGGGGGTTCGGGGCTTCTTGGCATCGGAAATGGGTAAATCTTTTTGACGGTCCTCGTGTGCCCAGTGGGAGGTTACGGTCTGAAGCCTGCCCTAAAATGGCAAGAAATGCCCAGCCAGTAGCAGCGTGAAATAATCATGGGGCACTGTGGGCTATGGCCTTTGGTCCAGCGGTGGTTGGGGACAGGGGTTGAGGCTTCTTGGCATCGGAAATGGGTAAATCTTTTAGCAGTCCTCGTGTGCCCAGTGGGAGGTTCTGATGCTGAAGCCTGCCCTAAAATGGCAAGAAATGCCAGTAGCAGCGTGAAATAGTCATAGAGCACATGGGCTATAGCCTTTGGTCCATGATGGTTGGGGCAGTTGGGCTTCTTGGCATCGGAAATGGGTAAAAGTCTTTTTAGCGGTCCTCGTGTGCCAAGTGGGAGGCTACAGTCAGAGCGTGCCCTAAAATGCATAAGAAATGCCAGCGTCATGTAGCGTGAAATAGTCGCCGAGGCCGGTGGGCTATAGCCTTTGGTCCTTGAGGTTGGGAGGGGCGTTCGGGGCTGTGGGCGTCAGAAATGGGTCTGATCTTTTCGAGGTCCTGGTGTGCCCGGTGGGAGGCTCTACGGTCAAAAAGCCTGCCCTAAAATGGCAATAAATGCCCAGTATGCGTGAAATAGTCGTCGGCCGGTCGCTATGTGCACTGGTCCATGAGGGGGTTGGGGAGGGGCTCGGGGCTCTGGTCATGGGAAATGGGCACAGTCTTTTCGAGGGTGCTCGTGGGCCCAGGGGGAGGCTATGCTCGAAGCACCTGCCCTAATATGGCAAGAAATGCCAGTGACACTGGCGTGAAGTAATCATAGGCAGTGGGCCATGTGCTGGTCCTTGAGGGGTTGGGAGGGGTTCGGGGTTCTTGGCATCGGAAATTGGTACAGTCTTTTTGACGGTCCTCGTGTGCCCAGTGGGAGGCTACGGTCAGAAGCCTGCTGTAAATTGGCAAGTAATGCCCAGCGTCGCAGTGCATGAAATAGTCGCCGAGGCCGGTGGGCTATAGCCTTTGGTCCGCGAGCGTTGGGGAGGGGGGTTCGAGGGCTCTGGTCATCGGAAATGGGTACAGTCTTTTCGAGGGTCCTCGTGTGCCCAGCGGGAGGCTACGGTCAAAAGCCTTCCCTAAAATGGCAAGAAATGCCAAGTGTAGCGCGTGAAATAATCGCCCAGGCGGTGGGCTATAGTCCTGGTCAGGGAGTTGGGGAGGGGCGTTCGGGGGCTCTGGGCGAATGGGTACAGTCTTTTCGAGGGTCCTCGTGTGACCAGTGCAAGGCTACGGTCAGAAGCCTGCCCTAAAATCGCAAGAAATACCAGTAGCGTGCGTGAAATAATCATGAGGCAGTGGGCCATGTGCTGGTCCATGAGGGTTAGGGAGGCGTTCGGGGCTCAGGCGTCGGAAATGGGTGCAGTCTTTTTGAGGTCCTCGTGTGACAGTGGGAGGCTACGGTCAGGCCCTAAAATGTGCAAAAATGTGCAATGATGCAGCGTGAAATAGTCATGAGGCCGGTGGGCTATAATGCTGGTCCCTTGAGGGTTGGGGAGGGTTCGGGGGCTCTGGTCATGGAAATGGGCACGATCTTTTGAGGTCCTCATGTGTGCCCGATGGGAGGCTCTGGTCAGAAGCCTGCTAAAATGGCAAGAAATGCCAGTGGCCAGCGTGAAATAATCGCCATGGGGCAGGTGGGCTATAGCCTAGTCCAGGGGGTTTGGGGGGGGGGGTTGGGGGGTTCTTGGCATCGGAAATGAATGAGTCTTTTGAGGGTCCTCGTGTGCCAGTGGAGAGCTCGGTCGAAGCCTGCCAAAATGGCAAGAAATACCCAGTGTAGCGTGAAATAGTCGCCCGAGGCCGGTGGGCTATGTGCTGGTCCATGATGGTTGGGAGGGGGTTGGGGCTCTGGTGATCGGAAATGGAGTACAGTCGTTTCGAGGGTCCGCGTGGTCCCAGTGGGAGGCTCTGGTCAGCACTGCCTAAAATGGCAAAATACCAGCAGTGCGCAGCATGAAATAGTCATGCCCGGGCGGTGGGCTATGGCCTTTGGTCATGAGGTTGGGGAAGGAGTTCGGGGCTCTGAGTCATTGGAAATGGGTACAGTCTTTTGAGGGTCCTTGTGTGCCCAGTGGGAGGCTCACGGTCAGGAAGCACACCTAAAATGGCAAGAAATGCCAGTGACAGCGGCGTGAAATAATCATGAGGGCAGTGGGCTATAGCTGGTCCCTTGAGGGTTGGGGAGGGGGGTTCTGGGGCTCTGGGCGTGAAATGGGTACAGTCATTTTGAGGGTCTCTTGTGTGATGGGAGGCTACGGTCGAGCACGCTAAAATGGCAAGAAATGCCAGTGCATGGCGTGAAATAATCAGGGCGGTGGGCTATAGCCTTTGGTCCGCGGGGGTTGGGGGGGGGGTTGGGGGGCTCTGGGCGTCGGGAAATGGGTAAGAAGTCTTTTCGAGGTCTCGTGTGCCCAGTGGGAGGCTACGGTCAGGAAGCACACAAATGGCAAGAAATAGCCAATGGCGCGGTAGCGCGTGAAATAATCATGGGAGGCCGGTGGGCTATAGCCTTTGGTCCGCGGGGTTGGGGTGGGGGGTTCGGGGGCTCTGGGCGTCGGAAATGGGTACAGTCATTTTGAGGGTCCTTGTGTGCCCAGTGGGAGGCTACGGTCAGAAGCCTGCCCTAAAATGGCAAGAAATGCCCAGCGGTGCAGCGCGTGAAATAGTCGTAGGGCGGTGGGCTATAGCCTGGTCCATGAGGGGTTGGGGGCGTTCGGGGGCTCTGGGCGTCGAAAATGGTCAGTCTTTTCGCGGTCCTCGTGTGCCCAGTGGGAGGCTCTGGTCAGAAGCCTGCCCTAAAATGCAAAAGAAATACCCAGTGCAGTGTGCGTGAAATAAGTCATGGGGCAGTGGGCTATAGCCTTTAGTCCATGCGGGGTTGGGAGGCGGGCTCGAGGGGCTCAGGGTCATGGAAATGGGCTGATCTTTTGAGGGGTCCTCGTGTACTTGAGTGGGAGGCTACATGGTCAGAGCCTGCCCCAAAATCATAAAAAGAAATACCAGTAGCGATGAAATAGTCGCCGAGGCCGGTGGGCTATAGCCTTTGGTCCGCGGGGTTGGGGTGGGGGGTTCGAGGGCTCTTGGCGTCGGAAATGGGTACAGTCATTTTGAGGGTCCTTGTGTGCCTAGTGGGAGGCTACGGTCAGAGGCCTGCCCTAAAATGGCAAGAAATACCAGTGATGCGGTAGCGTGAAATAATCGCCGAGGCAGTGGGCTATAGCCTTTGGTCCTTGAGGGTTGGGGCGTTCGGGGGCTCACAGGCGTCGGAAATGGAGTGCAGTCTTTTCCGAGGTTCCTCGTGTGACGATTGGGAGGCTACGGTCGAGCACCGCCCTAAAATCATAAAGAAATACCCAAGCGTAGTAGCGTGGAAATAATCACGTAAGTAGGTGGGCTATAACCTTTGGTCCCATGAGGGGTGGGGGGGGGGCTCTCGGGGGCTCTGGTCATCGGAAATGGGCACGATCTTTTGAGGTCCTCGTGTGCCCAGTGGGAGGCTACGGTCGAAGCCTGCCCAAAATCATAAAGAAATGCCAGTGACGCAGTGGCGTGAAATAATCGAGGCGGTGGGCTATAGCCTTTGGTCATGAGGGTTGGGGTGGGGGTTGAGACTCTGGCGTCGGAAATGGGTGCAGTCATTTGAGGGTCCTTGTGTGCCCAATGGGAGGCTGGTCGAAGCCTACTAAAATGAAATGCCAGTGATGCAAGCGTGAAATAATCGCAGGCCGGTGGGCTATAACCTTTGGTCCCTTGGGGTTGGGGCGTTCGGGGGCTCTGGGCTTCGGAAATGGAGTACAGTCTTTTGAGGGTCCTCGTGTGAGCAGTGGGAGGCTATGGTCAGAAGCACATACTAAAATGTAAGAAATACCAGTGACGTAGCGTGGAAATAGTCGCCGAGGGCGGTGGGCTATAGCCTTTGGTCCGCAGGGGTTGGGGAGGGGGGCTCGGGGGCTCTGGTCATCGGAGTGGGCAGTCTTTTCGAGGGGTCCTCGTGTGCCCGATGGGAGGCTACGGTCAAGCCTGCCCAAAATCAAGAAATGCCAGTGGCGCAGTGCGTGAAATAATCATGGGGCAGTGGGCTAAAACCTTTGGTCCATGAGGTTGGGGTGGGGGTTCGGGGGCTACAGGCGTCGGAAATGGGAGTCATTTTGAGGGTCCTTGTGTGCCCAGTGGGAGGCTCTGATCAGGCACATACAAATAACAAGAAATGCCAGTGATTGTGCGTGAAATAATCATGAGGCAGTGGGCTATAGCCTTTGTCCATGAGGTTGGGCGTTGGGGGGCTCTGGGCGTCGGAAATGGAGTGCTGAGTCTTTTGAGGTTCCTCGTGTGACCCGGTGGGAGGCTACGGTCAAGCCTGCTAAAATGGCAGAAATGCCAGTGATTGCAGCGTGAAATAATAGTCGCCCGGTGCGCTATAGCCTTTTGTCCGCGGGGGTTGGGGGGCGTTAGGGGGCTCTGGGCGTCGGAAATGGGTCTGATCTTTTCGAGGTTCTCGTGTGCCCAGCGAGAGCTCTGATAAAAAGCCTGCCCTAAAATGGCAAAAATGCCAGCCAGCAGCGTGAAATAATCAGCCAAGGCAGGTGGGCTATAGCCTTTAGTGCAGGGGTTGGGAGGGGTTTGGGGGCTCTGGTCATGAGAATGGGTACAGTCCTTCGAGGTCCTCCACTGTGCCGGGGAGGCTCTGATCAGGCCTGCCAGTGTGAAATGCCAGTGACGCAGTGCGCGTGAAATAATCATGCCGAGGCCGGTGGGCTATAGCCGTGCAGGGTTGGGAGGGGTTTCGGGGGCTCTGGTCATCGGAAATGGGTATAGTCCTTTGGTCCTCACTGTGCCCGGGGAGGAATGTCAGGAAGCCTGAAAGTGGCAAGAAATGCCAATGGCCTTGGCAGCGTGAAATAATCGCCCGAGGCAGTGGGCTATAGCCTTTGGTTCGCGGGGTTTGGGAGGGGCGTTCGGGGGCTATGGGCGTCGGAAATGGGTAGAGTCTTTTTGGCCGGTCCTCATGTGCCCGTGGGAGGCTACTGGTCAGAAGCACACTGCAAATTGGCAAGTAATGCCAGTCGCAGTGCATGAAATAATCGCCGGGCAGTGGGCTATTGCTGGTCATGGCGTTGGGGAGGGTTGAGGGCTCTGGTCATCGGATATGGAGTGATCTTTTGAGGGTCCTAGTGTGCCCGGTGGGAGGCTCTGTCGAGCCACTACAAAATGGAAAGAAATGCCAGTGATGCAGCGCGTGAAATAATCGCTTGAGGCGGTGGGCTATAACTGGTCCCTTGGGGTTGGGGGCGGGGGTTCGAGGGATGTTGGTGTCGGAAATGGGTACAGTCTTGTCGAGGCTCCTCATGTGCGTGATGGGAGGCTCTGACAGAAACCCTAAAATAGCAAGAAATGCCAGCGCAGCGTGAAATATTCACAGGCGGTGGGCTATACTGGTCCCATGAGGGTTGGGGAGGGGCGTTCGGGGCTCTGGGGGTCGAAATGGGTACAGTCTTTTGAGGGTCTCGTGTGATGGGGCCTTCTGATCAAGCTGCTGTAATTTGGCAAGTAATGCCAGCGTCATGGCGCGTGAAATAGTCGCCAGTAGCGGTGGGCTATAACCTTTGGTCCCATGAGGTTGGGGGAGGGGTTCAGGAGCTCTGGTCATCGGAAAGTGGGTACAGTCTTTTCGAGGTCTCGTGTGCCCAGTGGGAGGCCTCTGGTGAAGCACTGCCCTAAAATAATGAAATGCCCACCAGCGCAGTGCAGAAATAGTCGCCCGGGGCGGTGGGCTCTGACCATGGTCATGAGGTTGGGGATGGGGTTCGAGACTCTGGGCATCAGAAATGGGTAAGTCTTTTTAGGGTCTTGGTGTGCCCGTGGGAGGCTCTGATCGAAGCCTTCCATAAAATGGAAAGAAATTCCCAGTGTGGAGGCGCATGAAATAATCGCCCGGTGGGCTATAGCCTTTGGTCCAGCGAGGTTGATGATGGGTTGGGCGCTCTGGATGTCAGAAATGGGTACAGTCTTTTCGAGGTCCTCGTGTGCAGTGGGAGGCTACGATCGAAGCACTGCCCAAAAATGGCAAGAAATGCCAGTGGCAGCGTGAAATAGTCAGCAAAGCGGTGGGCTATAGCCTTTGGTCCCTTGAGGTTGGGGAGGGATTCGGGGTTCTTGGCATCGGAAATGGAGTGCAGTCTTTTGGCGTCCTCGCGTGCCAGTGGGGGCCTTCGGTAAAACTTGCTGTAAATTGGCAAGTAATGCCAGCGTCATGGCGTGAAATAATCCGAGGCGGTGGGCTATAGCCTTTAGTCCTTGAGGGTTGGGGATGGGGGTTGAGGGCTCTGGTCGGAAATGGGTACAGTCTTTTGAGGTCTCGTGTGCCCATTGGGAGGCCTCTGATCAAGCCTGCCCTAAAATGGCGAAATGCCCACAGCGCAGTGCAGAAATAGTCGTCGGGGCGGTGGGCTATAGCCTTTGGTCCATGAGGTTGGGGATGGGGGTTCGGGGCTCTGGGCATCAGAAATGGAGTACAGTCTTTTCGAGGGTCTGGTGTGCCCGGTGGGAGGCTCTGATCGAAGCCTGCCATAAAATGACAAGAAATGCCATGGCGGGCGCATGAAATAGTCGCCGGTGGGCTATAGCCCTTGGTCATGAGGTTGATGAGGGAGTTCGGGCGCTGGGTGTCGAGAAATGGGTACAGTCTTTTCGAGGTCCTCGTGTACCCAGGTGGGAGGCTACGTCAGAGCCTGCCCAAAAATGGTAACAAATGCCAGGGCGCGCGTGAAATAAGTCGCCCAGGCGGTGGGCTATAGCCTGGTCCTTGAGGGTTGGGGAGGCGTTGGGGCTCTGGGCGTCGGAAATGGGTGCAGTCTTTTCGAGGGTCCTCGTATGCCCGATGTGGGAGGCTCTGACAAGCCTGCTAAAATGACAAGAAATGCCCAATGGCGCAGCGTGAAATAGTCAGGGCCGGTGGGCTATGTGCTGGTCCCTTGAGGGGTTGGGGAGGGCGTTCGGGGCTCTGGCCGTCGGAAATGGGTTCAGTCTTTTCGAGGGTCCTCGTGTGACCCGAGTGGGAGGCTACGGTCAAGCCTGCCTAAAATGTAAGAAATGCCAAGCAGCACAGGCGTGAAATAGTCAAGGGCGGTGAGCTATAACATTTAGTCCATGAGGTTGGGGTGGGGTGGGGCGTTCGGGGGTTCTTGCCATCGGAAATGGGTACAGTCTTTTTGACGGTCCTCGTGTGCCCAGTTGGATGTTACGGTCAGAAGCCGGCCATAAAATGGCAAGTAATACCCAGCGTCGCAGCGCGTGAAATAGTCGCCGAGGCCGGTGGGCTATAACTGGTCATGAGGTTGGGAGGGTTCGGGGTTCTTGCCATCGGAAATGGTTACAGTCGGTTTTACGGTCCTCGTGTGCCCAGCTGGATTTTACGTTCAGAAGCCGGACGGAACATGGCAAGTAATAACCAGCGTGAAATAATCGCGGGCGGTGGGCTATAGCCTTTGGTCCATGAGGGTTGGGAAGGGCGTTCGGGGCTCTGGGCGTCGGGAAATGGGTACAGTCTTTTCGAGGGTCCTCGTGTGCCCGTGGGAGGCTACGGTGAAGTCTGCCCTAAAATGGCAACAAATGCTACAGGCGCAGTGCATGAAATAGTCGCAGGGGCGGTGGGCTATAGCCTTTGGTCCATGGCGTTGGGGAGGGTTAGGGGCTCTGGTCGCCGGAAATGGGTCAGTCTTTTTGAGGGTCCTCGTGTGCCAGTGGGAGGCTCTGATCAAGCCTGCCCTAAAATGGCAAGAAATGCCCAATGGCGCAGCGTGAAATAGTCTCGGCGGTGGGCTATAGCCTTTGGTCATGGCCCGGTTGGGGAGGGCGTTGGGGCTCTGGGCGTGGGAAATGGGTACAGATCTTTTCGAGGGTCCTCGTATGCCCGATGGGAGGCTCTGACGAAGCCTGCCCTAAAATGGCAAGAAATGCCCAGCGCCAGCGTGAAATAGTCCAAGGCGGTGGGCTATAGCCTTTAGTCCATGAGTATTGGGGAGGGGTTCGGGGTTGTTGGCATTGGAAATGGGTACAGTCTTTTTCACGTAACACGTGTGCCCAATGGGAGGCTACGGTCAGAAGCCTGCCCTAAAATCATAAGAAATGCCAATGGCGCAGCGTGAAATAGTCACGAGGCGGTGGGCTATATGCTTTGGTCTGCGGGGTTGGGAGGGGCGTTCGGGGCTCGGGCGTCGGAAATGGGTACAGTCTTTTGAGGTCTCGTGTGACCAGTGGGAGGCTACGGTCAAGCCTGCCCTAAAATGGCAAGAAATGCTTAGCAGCACAGTAGCGTGAAATAGTCGCGAGGCGGCGGGCTATAAGCACTGGTCCATGAGGTTGGGTTGGGCGTTCGGGGGCTCTGGGCTTCGGAAATGGGTACAGTTTTTTTAAGGGTCCTCGTGTGCCCAGTGGGAGGCTACGGTCAGAAGCCTGCCCTAAAATGCCAAGAAATTCCAATGCCTTGGCGTGAAATAATCATGCAAGGCAGTGGGCTATAGCTGGTCCCATGAGGTTGGGGAGGGGGGTTCGGGGGTTCTTGCCATCGGAAATGGGTACAGTCTTTTTGACGGTCCTCGTGTGCCCAGTTGGATGTTACGGTCAGAAGCCGGCCGTAAAATGGCAAGTAATACCCAGCGGAGCAGCGCGTGAAATAGTCGCCGAGGCCGGTGGGCTATAGCCTTTGGTCCGCGGGGGTTGGGAAGGGGCGTTCGGGGGCTCTGGGCGTCGGAAATGGGTACAGTCTTTTCGAGGGTCCTCGTGTGCCCAGTGGGAGGCTACGGTCAGAAGTCTGCCCTAAAATGGCAACAAATGCCCACCGGCGCAGTGCATGAAATAGTCGCCGGGGCCGGTGGGCTATAGCCTTTGGTCCGCGAGCGTTGGGGAGGGGGGTTCGGGGGCTCTGGTCATCGGAAATGGGTACAGTCTTTTCGAGGGTCCTCGTGTGCCCAGCGGGAGGCTACGGTCAGAAGCCTGCCCTAAAATGGCAAGAAATGCCCAGCGGCGCAGCGCGTGAAATAGTCTCCAAGCCCGGTGGGCTATAGCCTTTGGTCCATGGCCGGTTGGGGAGAAGGGCGTTCAGAGCTCTGGGAGTCGGAAATGGAGTACAGTCTTTTCGAGGTCCTCGTGTATGCCAGTGGGAGGCTCTGACGAAGCCTGCCCTAAAATGGCAAGAAATGCCAGTGGCGCGTTAAATAGTCAAGGGCCGGTGGGCTATAGCCTGGTCCCATGGTGGGGGAGGGGTTGGGGGGTTGTTGGCATTGGAAATGGGTACAGTCTTTTTGAAGGTCCTCGTGTGCCCAGTGGGAGGCTACGGTCAGAATCCTGCCCGAAAATGTGAAATGCCATGCAGCTGGGCGTGAAATAATCATAGGGCGTGGGCTATAGCCATGGTCCTTGGGGGGTGGGGGGGGGGTTTGGGGGGGCTCTGGTCGTCGGAAATGGGTACAGTCTTTTCGAGGGTCCTCGTGTGCTTGATGGGAGGCTACAGTCAGAAGCACTGCCCTAAAATGGAACAGACATGCCAGTGCGAATCGCGTGAAATTGTCATGAGGCGGTGGGCTATAGCCTTTGGTCCTTGAGGGTTGGGGAGGGTTTACAGGGCTCTGCACATCAGAAATGGGTATAGTCTTTTCGAGGGGTCCTCGTGTGCCCGGTGGGAGGCTACGGTCAGAGCCTACTAAAATGGCAAGAAATGCCAGTAGTGCGTGAAATAGTCAAGGGCGGTGGGCTATAGCTGGTCCCGGGGTTGGGGAGGGTTTGGGGCTCTGGTCGGAAATGGGTACAGTCTTTTCGAGGGTGCTCGAGTGCTCGAGTGGGAGGCTACGGTCAGAAGCACTAAAATAACAAGACATGCCCAGTGGCATCGCATGAAATTGTCGCAAGGCGGTGGGCTATAGCCTTTGGTCCTTGAGGGTTGGGAGGGAAGTTAGGGCTCTGGGCATGGAAATGGAGTACAGTCTTTTCGAGGTCTCGTGTGCCCAGTGGGAGGCTACGGTCAGAAGTCTGCCTAAAATGGCAACAAATGCCCAGTAGCAGTGCATGAAATAGTCATGGGGCGGTGGGCTATAGCCTTTGGTCATGGCGTTGGGGAGGGGTTCGAGGCTCTGGTCATGAGAAATGGGTACAGTCTTTTCGAGGTCCTCGTGTGCCCAGTGGGAGGCTCTGGTCAAGCCTGCCCTAAAATGGCAAGAAATGCCCAGCGGCGCAGCGCGTGAAATAGTCTCCAAGCCCGGTGGGCTATAGCCTTTGGTCCGCGGCGGTTGGGGAGGGGCGTTCGGGGGCTCTGGGCGTCGGAAATGGGTACAGTCTTTTCGAGGGTCCTCGTATGCCCAGTGGGAGGCTACGGCCAGAAGCCTGCCCTAAAATGGCAAGAAATGTAGCCAGGCCAGCGTTAAATAAGTCACCAAGGCCGGTGGGCTATAGCCTAGTCCATGGGTTGGGGCGGGGGTTCGGGGGTTGTTGGCATTGGAAATGGGTACAGTCTTTTTGAAGGTCCTCGTGTGACCAGTGGGAGGCTACGGTCAGAAGCCTGCCCTAAAATGGCAAGAAATGTAGCTGAGCGTGAAATAGTCATGAGGTCATGAGGTTGGGTTGGGCGTTCGGGGCTCTGGGCTTGAGGAAATGGGTACAGTTTTTAAGGGTCCTCGTGTGCCCGGTGGGAGGCTCTGGTCAAGCCTGCCTAAAATGGCAAATGTAATACCAGCGTGTAGCCGCGTGAAATAGTCCTGCCAAGGCGGTTGGCTATAACCTTTGGTCATGAGGTTGGGAGGGGGTTCGGGGCTCAGTCGCCAGGAAATGGGTACAGTCTTTTCGACGGACCTAGTGTGCCCAGTGGGAGGCTACGGTCAGAAGTCTGCCCTAAAATGGGAACAAATGCCCACCGGCGCAGTGCATGAAATAGTCGCCGTGGCCGGTGGGCTATAGCTTTGGTCCCATGGCGTTGGGGAGGGTGGTTGAGGGCTCTGGTCGCCGGAAATGGAGTACAGTCTTTTCGAGGTCCTCGTGTGCAGTGAGGAGGCTACAGTGAGAAGCCTGCCTAAAATGGCAAGAAATGCCATGGCAGCGTGAAATAATATCGAGCCAGTGGGCTATAGCCTTTGGTCCATGAGGGGTTGGGTGAGGGGGTTCAGGAGTCAGCTGTCGGAAATGGGTCTGAGTCTTTTGAGGTCCTCGTATGCCCAGAGGGAGGCTACGGTCTGAAGCCTGCCTAAAATGGCAAGAAATACCAATGCAGCGTGAAATAAGTCATGGGGCGTGGGCTATAACTGTGGTCCTTGAGCGTTGGGAAGAGGCGTTCGGGGCTCACAGGCGTGGGAAATGGGTACAGTCTTTTCAAGGGTCCTCGTGTGACCGGTGGGAGGCTCTGGTCAAGCACATACTAAAATGGAAATTCCAATGGCCAGCGCGTGAAATAGTCGCAGAGGCCGGTGGGCTATAGCCTTTGGTCTGCGAGGGGTGGGGAGGGGGGTTCGGGGGTTCTGGACATCGGAAATGGGTACAGTCTTTTAGACGGTCCTCGTGTGCCCAGGTGGATGTTACGGTCAGAAGACGGCCGTAAAATGGCAAGTAATACCCAGCGTCATGGCGTGAAATAGTCTCAAGGCCGGTGGGCTATAGCCTTTGGTCATGAGGGTTGGGTGGGGGTTCAGGGGTTCTTGGCATGTCGGAAATGGGTCTGATCTTTTCGAGGGTCTCGTATGCCCGATGGGAGGCTCAGTCTGAAGCCTGCCTAAAAGTACCTGAAATGCCCACAGTGATGTCTGAAATAGTCACCGGGCGGTGGGCTATAGCCTTTAGTCCATGAGGTTGGGGATGGGGGTTCGGGGCTCTGGGCATCGAAATGGAGTACAGTCTTTTCGAGGGTCCTGGTGTGCCCAGTGGGAGGCTCTGATGCAAGCCTGCCTAAAATGGAAAGAAATGCCAATGCCGCGTGAAATAATCGGCAGGGCGGTGGGCTATAGCCTTTGGTCCCATGAGGGTTGGGAGGCGTTGAGGGCTCTGGTCATCGGAAATGGGCGCAGTCTTTTCGAGGGTCTAGTGTGTGATGGGAGGCTCTGTCAAGCACTAAAATCATAAGAAATGCCAAGCAGCAGCGTGAAATAGTCATGCAAGGCCGGTGGGCTATAGCCTTTGGTCATGCGGGGTTGGGGAGGGGGTTTGGGGCTCTGGTCATGGAAATGAGTACAGTCGTTCGAGGTTCCTCGTGTGCCAGGGGAGGCTACGGTTAGAAGCCTGCGAAAGTGGCAAGAAATGCCAGGTGGCGCAGCGCGTGAAATAGTCATGAGGCGGTGGGCTATAATATGGGTCCGGGGTTGGGAGGGGCGTTCGGGGGCTCAGGCGTCGGAAATGGGTCTGATCTTTTCGAGGTCCTAGTGTGCGAGTGGGAGGCTCTGGCAGAGCCACAATGTCCTAAAATGGAAAGAAATGCCAGTAGCGCGTGGCGTGAAATAATCATTGAGGCGGTGGGCTATAGCCTTGCTGGTCCAGCAGGTTGGGGAGGAGGTGGGTTCGGGGTTCTTGGCATGGAGGTGAGTCTTTTGGCGGTCCTCGTGTGCCAAGTGGGAGGCTCTGATCAGAAGCCTGCTGTAAATTGGCAAATGTACCAAGCGTCATAGGCGTGAAATAGTCAGCAGGCGGTGGGCTATGTGCTGGTTCATGAGGGTTGGGAGGGGGGTTCGGGGGTTCTTGGCATGGAAATGGGTACAGTCTTTTTGGCGGTCCTCGTGTGCCCAGTGGGAGGCTACGGTCAGAAGCCTGCTCTAAATTGGCAAGTAATGCCCAGCGTATGGCGCGTGAAATAATCAGGCGGTGGGCTATAGCCTTTAGTCCTTGAGGGGTTGGGAGGGGTTTCGAGGCTCTGGTCATCGGAAATGGGTACAGTCTTTACGAGGTCCTCATGTACCCAGTGGGAGGCTACGGTCAGAAGCCTGCCCTAAAATGGCAGAAATGCCCACCGGCGCAGTGTACGAAATAGTCGCCGGGCGGTGGGCTATAAGCGTTTGGTCCTTGAGGTTGGGGATGGGGTTCGGGGCTCTGGGCATCAGAAATGGGTCTGATCTTTTAGGGTCTGGTGTGCCCGGTGGGAGAGCTCTGATCAGCACTGCCATAAAATGGCAAGAAATGCCAATGGAGGCGCATGAAATAGTCGCGGGGCGGTGGGCTATAGCCCTTGGTCCGTGGGGGTTGATGAGGGAGTTCAGGCGCTCTGGTTGTCAGAATTGGTTACAGTCAATTCGAGTGTCCTCGTGTGCCCAGAGGGAGGCTACGGTCAGAAGCCTGCCCTAAAATGTGAAATGCCAGTGGCGCGTGTGAAATAGTCACCGGGCCCGGGCTAAAAGCCTTTGGTCCATGAGGTTGGGGTGGGGGTTTGGGGGGCTCTGGGCGTTGGAATGGGTACAGTCTTTTCGAGGGTCCTCGTGTGACCAGTGGGAGGCTCTGGTCAAGCACCTAAAATCATAAAAATACCCAGTATGACGTGAAGTGTCAGAGGCCGGTGAACTATATAGTCCAGCGGGGTTGGGGTGGGGGTTCGGGGCTCTGGGCGTCGGAAATGGGTACAGTCTTTTCGAGGTCCTCGTGTGTGCCCAATGAGGGAGGCTCTGATCAGAAGCCTGCCCTAAAATGTAAAAGAAATGCCAGCGCAGCGCGTGAAATAGTCTCCAAGCCCGGTGGGCTATAGCCTTTGGTCCGCGGCGGTTGGGGAGGGGCGTTCGGGGGCTCTGGGCGTCGGAAATGGGTACAGTCATTTCGAGGGTCCTCGTATGCCCAGTGGGAGGCTACGGCCAGAATCCTGCCCTAAAATGGCAAGAAATGCCAAGCGGCGCAGCGCGTGAAATAGTCACCGAGGCCGGTGGGCTATAGCCTGGTCATGGTGTGGGAGGGTTCGGGGTTTTTGGCATTGGAAATGGGTACAGTGTTTTTGAAGGTCCTCGTGTGCCCAATGGGAGGCTACGGTCAAGCCTGCCCTAAAATATAAAAATGCCAGCCAGCGCGTGAAATAGTCACCGAGGCGGTGGGCTGTGCCTTTGGTCCCATGCGGGGTTGGGAGGGGCGTTCGGAGGCTCGGGCGTCGGGAAATGGGTACAGTCATTTTGAGGGTCCTCGTGTGACCAGTGGGAGGCTACGGTCAGAAGCCTGCCCTAAAATCGCATAAAAATACCCAGCAGACAGCGTGAAATAGTCGCCGAGGCCGGTGGGCTATAGCCTTTGGTCCGCGGGGGTTGGGAAGGGGCGTTCGGGGGCTCTGGGCGTCGGAAATGGGTACAGTCTTTTCGAGGGTCCTCGTGTGACCAGTGGGAGGCTACGGTCAGAAGCCTGCCCTAAAATGGCAAGAAATGTGTAACAGCGTGAAATAGTCGCTTGAGGCAGTGGGCTATAATAACTGGTCCATGAGGTTGGGTTGGGCGTTCGGGGGCTCTGGGCTTCGGAAATGGGTACAGTTTTTTTAAGGGTCCTCGTGTGCCCAGTGGGAGGCTACGGTCAGAAGCCTGCCCTAAAATGCCAAGAAATTCCCAGCGGCGCAGCGCGTGAAATAGTCGCCGAGGCCGGTGGGCTATAGCCTTTGGTCCCATGAGGTTGGGGAGGGTTCGGGGTTCTTGCCATCGGAAATGGGTACAGTCTTTTAGCCGGTCCTCGTGTGCCAGTTGGATATTCTACGGTCAGAAGCGGCCGTAAAATGGCAAATAATACCAGTGAACGTAGCGTGAAATAGTCGCCGAGGCCGGTGGGCTATAGCCTTTGGTCCGCGGGGGTTGGGAAGGGGCGTTCGGGGGCTCTGGGCGTCGGAAATGGGTACAGTCTTTTCGAGGGTCCTCGTGTGCCCAGTGGGAGGCTACGGTCAGAAGTCTGCCCTAAAATGGCAACAAATGCCCACCGGCGCAGTGCATGAAATAGTCGCCGGGGCCGGTGGGCTATGTGCTGGTCCCTTGGCGTTGGGGAGGGGTTGGGGCTCTAGTCATCGGAAATGGGTACAGTCTTTTCGAGGGTCCTCGTGTGCCCAGTGGGAGGCTACGGTCAGAAGCCTGCCGTAAAATGGCAAGTAATGTCCAGCGTCGCAGCGCATGAAATACTCGCCGAAGCCGGTGGGCTATAGCCTTTGGTTCGCGTGGGGAGGGGCGTTCAGGGGCTCTGGGCGTTGAAAATGGGTACAGTTTTTTCGAAGGTCCTCGTATGCCCAGTGGGAGGCAACAGTCCGAGGCCTGCCCGAAAATGGAAAGAAATGCCCAACGACGCAGCGCGCGAAATAGTTGCCGTGGCCGGTGGGCTATAGCCTTTAGTCATGGGTATTAGGGAGGGTTCGGGGTTGTTGGCATTGGAAATGGGTGGGTCTTTTGAAGGTCTCGTGTGCCCAATGGGAGGATTCTGATCAAGCCTGCCCTAAAATCGCAGAAATGCCAGTGGCGCAGCGTGAAATAAGTCACCGAGCCGGTGGGCTATAGTGCTAGTCATGAGGGTTGGGGAGGGGGGTTCGGGGGCTCGGGGCGTCGGAAATGGGTACAGTCTTTTGAGGTCCTCGTGTGCCCAGTGGGAGGCCTCTGGTCAAGTCTGCCCTAAAATGGGAACAAATGCCCACAGCGCAGTGCATGAAATAATCGCGGGGCGGTGGGCTATAGCCTGGTCCTTGGCGTTGGGGAGGGGTTCGGGGCTCTGGTCATGGAAATGGGTACAGTCTTTTCGAGGGTCCTCGTGTGCCAATGAGGAGGCTACAGTCAAGCCTGCCCTAAAATGACAGAAATGCCAGGCGCAGCGCGTGAAATAGTCGCCGTGGACGGTGGGCTATAGCCTTTGGTCCGCGGGGGTTGGGAAGGGGGTTCAGGGGGCTCTGGGCGTCGGAAATGGGTACAGTCTTTTCGAGGTCTCGTATGCCAGTGGGAGGCTCTGACCAAGCCTGACCTAAAATGGCAAGAAATGCCAGGCGCAGCGCGTGAAATAGTCACAGGGCGGTGGGCTATAGCCTTTAGTCCCTTGGGTATTGGGCGGGGGTTCGGGGTTGTTGGCATTGGAAATGGGTACAGTCTTTTGAAGGTCTCGTGTGCCCAATGGGAGGCTACGGTCAAGCCTGCCCTAAAATGCAAGAAATGCCCAGTGGCAGCGCGTGAAATAGTCACGAGGCAGTGGGCTATGAGCCTTGGTCATGAGGTTGGGGAGGCGTTAGGGGCTCGGGCGTCGGAAATGGGTACAGTCTTTTGAGGTCTCTCGTGTGCCCAGTGGGAGGCTACGGTCAGAAGCCTGCCCTAAAATCACAAGAAATACCAATGAGACAGCAGCGTGAAATAGTCATGAGGCGGTGGGCTATAGCCTTTGGTCATGGGGTTGGGAAGGGCGTTCGGGGCTCTGGGCGTCGGAAATGGGTACAGTCTTTTAGGGTCTCGTGTGACCAGTGGGAGGCTACGGTCAAGCCTGCCCTAAAATGGCAAGAAATGCCAGCAACTGGTAGCGTGAAATAGTCGCCCGGGCAGTGAGCTATAACTTTAGTCCATGAGGTTGGGTTGGGCGTTCGGGGCTCTGGGCTTGAGAAATGGGTACAGTTTTTAAGGGTCCTCGTGTGCCCGGTGGGAGGCTCTGATCAAAGCCTGCCCTAAAATGGAAGAAATTCCCAATGGCCAGCGCGTGAAATAATCGCCAGGGCGGTGGGCTATAGCCTTTGGTCTGCGAGGTTGGGAGGGTTCGGGGGTTCTTACAATCGGAAATGGGTACAGTCTTTTAGCCGGTCCTCGTGTGCCCGATTGGATATTCACGGTCAGAAGCCGGCCGTAAAATGGCAAGTAATACCCAGCGTCGCAGCGCGTGAAATAATCACCAGGCGGTTGGCTATAGCCTTTAGTCATGATGGTTGGGAGGGTTCGGGGCTCTGGTCATCGGAAATGGGTACAGTCTTTTCGAGGGTCCTCGTGTGCCCAGTGGGAGGCTACGGTCAGAAATCTGCCATAAAATGGCAACAAATGCCCACCGGCGCAGTGCATGAAATAGTCGCCGGGGCCGGTGGGCTATAGCCTTTGGTCCGCGAGCGTTGGGGAGGGTGGTTCGGGGGCTCTGGTCATCGGAAATGGGTACAGTCTTTTCGAGGGTCCTCGTGTGCCCAGCGGGAGGCTACGGTGAGAAGCCTGCCCTAAAATGGCAAGAAATGCCCAGCGGCGCAGCGCGTGAAATAGTATCCAAGCCCGGTGGGCTATAGCCTTTGGTCCGCGGGGGTTGGGTAGGGGGTTCGGGGGCTCTGGCTGTAGGAAATGGGTACAGTCTTTTTGAGGGTCCTCGTATGCCCAGTGGGAGGCTACGGTCTGAAGCCTGCCCTAAAATGGCAAGAATACTGTGGCGCACCACGTGAAATAGTCGCCGAGGCCGGCGGGCTATAGCCTTTGGTCCGCGGGCGTTGGGAAGGGGCGTTCGGGGGCTCTGGGCGTCGGAAATGGGTACAGTCTTTTCAAGGGTCCTCGTGTGACCAGTGGGAGGCTACGGTCAGAAGCCTGCCCTAAAATGGCAAGAAATTCCCAGCGGCGCAGCGCGTGAAATAGTCGCCGAGGCCGGTGGGCTATAGCCTTTGGTCTGCGGGGGTTGGGGAGGGGGGTTCGGGGGTTCTTGCCATCGGAAATGGGTACAGTCTTTTTGACGGTCCTCGTGTGCCCAGTTGGATGTTACGGTCAGAAGCCGGCCGTAAAATGGCAAGTAATACCCAGCGTCGCAGCGCGTGAAATAGTCTCCAAGCCCGGTGGGCTATAGCCTTTGGTCCGCGGGGGTTGGGTAGGGGGTTCGGGGGCTCTGGCTGTCGGAAATGGGTACAGTCTTTTCGAGGGTCCTCGTATGCCCAGTGGGAGGCTCTGATGCAGGCACATAAAATGGAAAGAAATGCCAGTGGCATGGCGCGTGAAATAATCGGTAGGCCGGTGGGCTATAGCCTTTGGTCCGAGGGTTGGGGAGGGGCGTTAGGGGCTCTGGTCAGGAAATGGGCCAGTCTTTTCGAGGTCCTAGTGTGCCCAGGTGGGAGGCTCAGTCAGAGCCTGCCTAAAATGGAAAGAAATTCCAGCCAGTAGCGTGAAATAATCGCCGAGGCGGTGGGCTATAGCCTTTGGTGCGGGGTTGGGGAGGGGTTCGGGGTTCTTGCCATCGGAAATGGGTACAGTCTTTTGGCGGTCTCGTGTACTTGATTGGATGTTCTACGGTCAGAAGCCGGCCGTAAAATGGCAAATAATACCAGCGTCATAGCGTGTGAAATAGTCTCAGCCGGTGGGCTATAGCCTTTGGTCATGAGGGGTTGGGTAGGGGTTCGGGGGCTCACGGCTGTCGGAAATGGGTCACAGTCTTTTCGAGGGTCTCGTATGCCCGATGGGAGGCTACAGTCTGAAGCCTGCCCTAAAATTACCTGAAATGCCCAGTGCGGTGTCTGAAATAGTCATGGGGCGGTGGGCTCTGACCTTTGGTCCCTTGAGGTTGGGGATGGGGGTTCGGGGCTCTGGGCATCGAGAAATGGGTCTGATCTTTTCGAGGTCTGGTGTGCCCAGTGGGAGGCTACGGTGAGAAGGCTGCCATAAAATGGCAAGAAATGCCAGGCGGGCGCATGAAATAATCGAGGCGGTGGGCTATAGCCATAGTCCGTGGGGGTTGATGAGGGAGTTTCAGGCGCTCACGGGTGTCGAGGAAATGGAGTCTGGGTCTATTCGAGGGTCCTCGTGTACCCAGGTGGGAGGCTACGGTCAGAAGCCTGCCTAAAATAACAGAAATGCCCAGTGGCGCAGCGCGTTAAATAGTCACCCGGCGGGCTAAAGCCTTTAGTCCTTGAGGGTTGGGGTGGGGGTTCAGGGGCTCAGGCGTCGGAAATGGGTACAGTCTTTTGAGGTTCTCGTGTGTCAGGTGGGAGGCTACGGTCAAGTCTCCCTCAAATGGCAACAAATGCGCACGGCGCAGTGATGCATGAAATAGTCGCCGGGGCGGTGGGCTATAGCCTTTGGTCCATGGCGTTGGGGAGGGGTTCGGGGCTCTGGTCGCCATGCAAATGGGTACAGTCTTTTCGAGGGTCTCGTGTGCCCAGTGGGAGGCTCTGATGTCTGAAGCCTGCCCTAAAATCATGAAATGCCAGCCAGTGGCCGCGTGAAATAATCGGCTGAGGCGGTGGGCTATAGCCTTTGGTCGCGAGGGTTGGGAGGCGTTCGGGGCTCTGGTTATCCGAAATGGGCACAGTCTTTTCGAGGGTCCTCGTGTGCCAGTGGGAGGCTACTGTCAGAGCCACCTAAAATGGAAAGAAATGCCCAGCTGCTCAGCGCGTGAAATAATCAGGGCGGTGGGCTATAGCCTTTGGTCCCATGAGGGGTTGGGAGGTGGGTTCGGGGTTCATGGCATCGGAAATGGGTCTGATCTTTTGGCGGTCCTCGTGTGCCCAGTGGGAGGCTACGGTCAAAGCTTGCTGTAAATTAAAGTAATGTGCCAGCGTCATGGCAGCGTGAAATAATCATGGGGCGGTGGGCTATAGCCTTTGGTCCGCGAGGGGTTGGGGAGGGGTTTAGGGGGCTCTGGTCGTCGAAAATGGTAACAGTCTTTTCGATGGTCCTCGTGTGCCATGTGGGAGGCTACGGTCAGAAGCCTGACCTAAAATATAAGAAATGCCAGTGGCCTTGGCGTGAAATAGTCGCCGAGGCGGTGGGCTATAGCCTTTGGTCCATGAGGGGTTGGGAGGGTTTGAGGGCTCTGGTCATCGGAAATGAAGTCTGATCGTTCGAGGTTCCTCGTGTGCCAGGGGAGGCTCTGGTTAGAAGCCTGCCGAAAGTGGCAGAAATGCCAGTGACATGGCGCGTGAAATAATCGGCCGGTGGGCTATAGCCTTAGGTCCTTGAGGGGTTGGGGAGGGGCGTTCGGGGTTCTTGGCATGGAAATGGTACAGTCTTTTTGGCGGTCCTCGTGTGCCAAGTGGGAGGCTACGGATCGAGCTTGCTGTAAATTAAAGTAATGCCAGCGTCATAGCGTGAAATAGTCGCCGAGGCCGGTGGGCTATAGCCTCTGGTCCGCGGGGGTTGGGGAGGGGGGTTCGGCGGTTCTTGGCATCGGAAATGGGTACAGTCTTTTTGGCGGTCCTCATGTGCCCAGTGGGAGGCTAAGGTCAGAAGCCTGCCCTAAAATGGCAAGAAATGCCCAGCGTCTTGTAGCGTGAAATAATCGCCGAGGCGGTGGGCTATAGCCTTTGGTCATGAGGGTTGGGAGGGTTTGGGGGCTCTGGTCATGAGAAATGGGTACAGTCTTTTGAGGTCCTCATGTACCCAGTGGGAGGCTCTGGTCAAGCCTGCCTAAAAATGTACAATGCCACCGGTGATGTCTGAAATTGTCATGGGGCGGTGGGCTATAGCCTTTGGTCATGAGGAGGGATGGGGGTTCGGGGGCTCTGGGCATCAGAAATGGGTACAGTCTTTTCGAGGGTACTCGTGTGACCAGTGGGAGGCTACGGTCAGAAGGCTGCCATAAAATAGCAAGAAATGCCAAGGGCGCATGAAATAATCGCCGGGCGGTGGGCTATAGCCCTTGGTCCGTGGGGGTTGATGAGGAGTTTCAGGCGCTCTGGGTGTCGGAAATGGAGTCAGTCTATTCGAGGTCCTCTTGTACCAGTGGGAGGCTACAGTCAGGAAGCCACTAAAATAACAGAAATGCCAATGGCGCAGCGCGTGAAATAGTCACCGAGGCCGGCGGGCTATAGCCTTTGGTCCGCGGGGGTTGGGGGGGGGGTTCGGGGGCTCTGGGCGTCGGAAATGGGTACAGTCTTTTTGAGGGTTCTCGTGTGTCCAGTGGGAGGCTACGGTCAGAAGTCTGCCCTCAAATGGCAACAAATGCGCACCGGCGCAGTGCATGAAATAGTCGCCGGGGCCGTTGGGCTATAGACTTTGGTCATGGCGTTGGGGAGGGGTTGAGGGGCTCTGGTCATCGCCAAATGGGTGAGTCTTTTCGAGGGTCCTCGTGTGCCCGGTGGGAGGCTACTGGTCGAGCACATGCCACTAAAATCGCAAGAAATGCCCAGCCTTGGCGTGAAATAATCGCCGAGGCGGTGGGCTATAGCCTTTGGTCCCAGCGGGGTTGGAGGGGGTTTGGGGGCTCTGGTCATCGGAAATTAGTACAGTCGTTTAGAGGTTCCACGTGTGCCCAGGGGGAGGCTAAGGTTAGAAGCCTGCCCGAAAGTTGCAAGAAATGCCAGTGGCGCATGGCCGTGAAATAATCATGAGGCCGGGGGGATATAGCCTTAGGTCATGAGGGGTTGGGGAGGGGCGTTCGGGAGCTCTGGGCGTCGGAAATGGGTACAGTCTTTTAGAGGGTCCTAGTGTGCCCAGTGGGAGGCTCTGGCCGAGCCACATCTAAAATGGAAAAAAATGCCAGTGGCGCGTGAAATAGTCGCCAGGGCGGTGGGCTATAGCCTTTAGTCCTTGAGGTTGGGGAGGTGGGTTCGGGGTTCTTGGCATCGGAGGTGGTACATTCTTTTTGACGGTACGCGTGTGACAAGTGTGAGGCTACGGTCAGAAGCCTGCTGTAAATTAAGTAATGCCAGTCGCAGTAGCGTGAAATAGTCATGAGGCGGTGGGCTATAGCCTTTGGTGCGCGGGGGTTGGGGTGGGGGGTTCGGGGGTTCTTGGCATCGGAAATGGGTACAGTCTTTTTGGCGGTCCTCGTGTGCCCAGTGGGAGGCTCTGATCGAGCTTTGCTGTAAATTGGCAAGTAATGCCAACGTGTCATGGCGTGAAATAATCATGAGGCAGTGGGCTATAACTTTGGTCCATGAGGGTTGGGGAGGGGGTTTACAGGGCTCTGGTCATGGAAATGGAGTACAGTCTTTTCGAGGGTCTCGTGTACCCAGTGGGAGGCTCTGATGAGCCTGCCACTAAAATGGCACTGAAATGCACAGTGATGCTCTGAAATAGTCATGGGGCAGTGGGCTATAGCCTTTAGTCCCATGAGGCTGGGGATGGGGAGTTCGGGGCTCTGGGCATGAAATGGGTACAGTCTTTTCGAGGGTCTGGTGTGCCCGGTGGGAGGCCTCTGGTGAGAAGGCTGCCATAAAATGGCAAAATGCTGTGGCGGAGGCCTGTGGAAATAGTCACCCAGGGGCCGGTGGGCTATAGCCCAGTCCGTGGGGGTTGATGAGGAGTTTCAGGCGCTGGGTGCCAGAAATGGGTACAGTTTATTCGAGGGTCTCGTGTGCCGGTGGGAGGCCTCTGATTCAGGCACTAAAATGCAAGAAATGCCAGTGGCGCGCGTGAAATAGTCACCGGCTGGCGGGCTAAAGCCTTTGGTCCTGAGGGTTGGCGTGGGGGTTCGGGGCTCACAGGCGTGGAAATGGGTACAGTCTTTTGAGGGTTCTCGTGTGTCCGGTGGGAGGCTACGGTCAAGTCTGCCCTCAAATGGCAACAAATCGCACCGGCCTTGATGCATGAAAATAGTCGCCCGGGGCGGTGGGCTATAGCCTTTGGTCCCATGAGCTTTGGGGAGGGGGTTTCGAGGGCTCTGGTCGCCATAAATGGGTACAGTCTTTTCGGGGTCCTCGTGTGCCCGATTGGGAGGCTCTGATCAGGCACACACTAAAATCATAAGAAATGCCAGTGACATGTGCGTGGAAATAATCGCCGAGGCGGTGGGCTATAGCCTTTAGTCATGAGGGGTTGGGGAGGGGTTTGAGGCTCTGGTCATCGGAAATGGTACAGTCCTTCGAGGTTCTCGTGTGCCAGGAGGCTATGGTTAAAGCACCTGAAAGTGTGAAATACTTGATGGCCAGTGGCGTGAAATATTCAGCAGGCGGTGGGCTATAGCCTTAGGTCCTTGAGGGTTGGGAGGCGTTCGGGGCTCTGGGCGTCGAAATGGGTACAGTCTTTTCGAGGGTCTAGTGTGCCCAGGTGGGAGGCTACAGTCGAGCCACATCACAAAATGGAAAGAAATGCCAATGGCCTTGTGCGTGAAATAATCGCCCAAGGCGGTGGGCTATAACCTTTGGTCCCCGGGGTGTTGGGTGGGGGGTTCGGGGTTCTTGGCATGGAAATGGAGTGCAGTCTTTTTGGCGGTCCTCGTGTGCCAAGTGGGAGGATCTGATCAGGCTGCTGTAAATTGTAAGTAATACTGTGTCATGGCGTGAAATAATCGCCGGGCGGTGGGCTATAACTGGTTGTGAGGTTGGGAGGTGGGTTCGGGGTTCTTGGCATGAAATGGGTACAGTCTTTTGGCCGGTCCTCGTGTACCCAGTGGGAGGCTCGGTGAGCCTGCTATAAATTGGCCAAGTAATGCCAGCGTGCAGTAGCGTGAAATAATCGCCAAAGGCGGTGGGCTATAACGCCTTTAGTTATGAGCGGGGTTGGGGAGGGAGTTTAGGGGCTCGGGTCGCCGGAAATAGTGCAGTCTTTTCGAGGTCCTCATGTGTGTGCCCAGTGGGAGGACTCTGATGCAAGCCTACAAATGTACAGAGAAATACCCACAGTGCGCTTGATGTCTGAGAAATAGTCGCCCAAGGGGTGATGGGCTATAGCCTTTGGTCATGAGGCAGGATCGGGGTTGGGGCTCTGGGCATGAAATGGGTCTGATCTTTTCGAGGTCCTGGTGTGCCCAGATTGGGAGGCTCTGGTGAGAAGGCTGCCATAAAATGGCAAGAAATGTGGACGGGGCGCATGAAATAGTCATGGGGGGCGGTGGGCTATAGCCCTGTAGTCCGTGGGGTTGATGAGGGAGGTTCAGGCGCTCTGGGTGTCAGCAATGGGTACAGTCTATTCGAGGGTCCTCGTGTAACTTGATTGGGAGGCTACGGTCAGAAGCACATACAAATCATAAGAAATGCTTGAGCGCGTGCGTGAAATAATCGCCGGCGGTGGGCTATAGCCTTTGGTCCATGAGGGGTTGGGGAGGGTTTGAGGGCTCTGGTCAGGAAATGGTACAGTCCTTTCGAGGGTTCTCGTGTGCAGGGGGAGGCTGGTTAAAGCCTGAAAGTGGCAAGAAATGCCAGTGGCGTGGTGAAATAGTCGCCGAGGCCGGTGGGCTATAGCCTCTGGTCCGCGGGGGTTGGGGAGGGGGGTTCGGGGCTCTGGCGTCGGAAATGGGTACAGTCTTTTCGAGGGTCCTAGTGTGCCCAGTGGGAGGCTCTGGTCAGCCACATCTAAAATGGAAAGAAATGCCCAGGCGTGTGGCGTGAAATAGTCATGAGGCGGTGGGCTATAGCCTTTGGTCCGTGGGTGTTGGGGAGGTGGGTTCGGGGGTTCTTGGCATCGGAAATGGGTACAGTCTTTATTACGGTCCTCGTGTGCCAAGTGGCAGTATCAGGTCAGAAGCCTGGTGTAAAGTGGCAAGTAATACCAAGCGTAGCAATGAAATAGTCATGCGAGGCGGTGGGCTATAATAGCCTGGTTGTGGGGTTGGGGAGGTGGGTTCGGGGTTCTTGGCATCGGAAATGGGTCTGATCTTTTTTGGAGTCTCGTGTGATGGGAGGCTACAGTCAGAAGCTTGCTGTAAATTGGCAAAATGTGCGTCGCGCGTGAAATAGTCGCCCAAGGCGGTGGGCTATAGCACTGGTTGTGAGGTTGGGGAGGGGTTTGAGGGCTCACGGTCATCGGAAATGGGGTACAGCCTTTTGAGGGTCTCGTGTGCCAGTGGGAGGCTCTGATGCACAGCACACTAAAATGCACTGAAATGCCCAGCGCGGTGTCTGAAATAGTCATGGGGCGGTGGGCTATAACTTTGGTCCATGAGGCTGGGGATGGGGGTTCGGGGCTCTGGGCATCAGGAAATGGAGTCTGCAGTCTTTTCGAGGTCTGGTGTGCTTGATGGGAGGCTACGGTGAGAGCTGCCATAACATGGCAAAATGCCAATGAGGCGCATGAAATAGTCGCCCGAGGCGGTGGGCTATAGCCCATGAGTCCGTGGGGTTGATGAGGGAGGTTCGAGGCGCTACAGGGTGTCGAAATGGGTCTGATCTATTCGAGGTCCTCGTGTAACCCGGTGGGAGGCTACGGTCGAAGCACATGCTAAAATAACAAGAAATGCCAATGGCGCTAGTCAAACAGTGTGGGGGTTGGGGCTCTGGGCGTCGAAAATGGGTACTGATCTTTGAGGTTCTCGTGTGTCAGGTGGGAGGCTACGGTCAAGTCTGCCCTCAGAATGTAACAATCGCAGGCGCGGTGCATGAAATAATCCTTGGGGCGGTGGGCTATAACTTTGGTTCAGAGGTTGGGTAGGGGGTTGAGGCTCTGGCTGTGGAAATAGGTACAGTCTTTTCGAGGGTCCTCGTATGCCCAGTGGGAGCTCTGATCAGGCACTAAAATGGCAAAAATGTGCCAGTGGCGCGTGAAATAGTCGCCGAGGCCGGTGGGCTAAAGCCTTTGGTCCGAGGGGGTTGGGGTGGGGGTTCGGGGCTCTGGGCGTCGAAAATGGGTCCAGTCGTTTTGAGGGTTCTCGTGTGTCAGTGGGAGGCTACGGTCAAGTCTGCCTCAAAAGTGGCAACAAATGCGCTTGCAGTGCATGAAATAGTCGCCGGGGCGGTGGGCTATGTGCTGGTTGAGCGGGGTTGGGTAGGGGTTGGGGGCTCGGCTGTGGAAATGGGTACAGTCTTTTCGAGGGGTCCTCGTATGCCCAGGTGGGAGGCTACGGATCAGAGCACCTGCCCTAAAATGGCAAAAAATGCCAATGGCGCAGCCGCGTGAAATAGTTGAGGCTTGTGGGCTATAGCCTTTGGTCCTTGGCGGTTGGGGAGGGTTGGGGTTCTTAGCATCGGAAATGAGTCAGTCTTTTTGGCCAGTCCTCGTGTGCCAGTGGGAGGCTACGGTCGAGCTTGCTGTAAATTCAACTAATGCCCAGTGTATGGCGCGTGAAATAGTCGGCAGGCGGTGAGCTATAGCCCTGGTCATGAGGTTGGGGAGGGGCGTTCGGGGGTTCTTGGCATCGGAAATGGAGTGCAGTCTTTTGTGGTCCTCATGTGCCCCGATGGGAGGCTACGGTCAGGAAGCCTGCTGTAAATTGGCAACTAATGCCCTGTCGCGCGTGGCGTGAAATAATCATGGGGCGGTGGGCTATAGCCTTTGGTCATGAGGGTTGGGGATGGGGTTCGGGGCTCTGGTCATCGGAAATGGGTACAGTCTTTTCGAGGTCCTCGTGTGCCAGTGGGAGGCTACGGTCAAGCACTGCCTAAATAACAAAATGCCCAGCAGTGCACTGAGGAAATAGTCATGGGCGGTGGGCTCTGACCTGGTCCATGAGGTTGGAGATAGGAGTTCGGGGGCTCTGGGCATCAAAAATGGGTACAGTCTTTTCGGGGGTCCTGGTGTGCCTAGTTGAAGGCTACGGTCAGAGGCCTGCTCTAAAATGGCAAGAAATGCCAGTATAGCCTTGAAATAAGTCATGGGGCGGTTGGCTATATGTACATTCCACGGGGCATCGGGAGGGGGGTTTGGGGACTCTGGCCATCGGAAATGAGTCTAGTCTTTTTGAGTACCCTCGCGTGCTCGTGGGAACTCTGATGCGAGGCACTGCCTAAAGGCAAGAAATGTCCCCAGTGGAGGCAGCAAATAGTCTTGAGCCCGTTGGGCTATAGTCTTTAGTCCATGAGGGGTTGGGTAGGGGTTCGGGGCTCACGGCTGTCGGAAATGGGTACAGTCCTTCGAGGTCCTCGTGTGCCCGAGGCTCAGTCAAAGCTGCCCGAAAATAGAAATGCCAGTGGCAACACGTGGGAAATAGTCGTCGAGGCCGGTGGGCTGTAGCCTCTGGTCCTCGGGGGGTGGGGAGGGGCGTTCGGGGGCTCTGGGCGTCGGAAATGGGTCTAATCTTTTCGAGAGTCCTAGTGTGCCCAGTGGGAGGCTCTGATTGAGCCACTTAAAATGCAAGAAATGCATGGCAGCGCGTGAAATAATCGCCAAGGCCGGTGGGCTAAAATCTTTGGTCCATGAGGGGTTGGGGTGGGGGTTCGAGGTTCGAGGCGTCGGAAATGGGTATAGTCTTTTGAGGGTCCTAGTGCCAGTGGGAGGCTCTGGCCAGACACATCCTAAAATGGCAAGAAATGCCAGCCAGCGTGCGCGTCAAATAATCGCTTAGGGCAGTGAACTATAATGCTGGTCCCATGGGAGTTGGGGTGGGGGATCGGGGGCTCTGGGCGTCGGAAATGGTGATCTTCTCAAGGGTTCTCGTGTCCCTAGTGTGAGGCTACGGTCAGAGGCCTGATCTAAAATGGCAAGAAATGCCAAGCGGCGCAATGCACGAAATAGTCGACGGGGCCGGTGGGCGATAGCATCTGTTCCACAGTGGTTCGGGAGGGAGATTTGGGGACTCGGCCATGAAATGGGTCTAGTCTTTTTGAGTAGCCTCGCGTGCTCGATGAGAACCCTCTGATCAGGCACACCCTAAAGGCAAGAAATGTCCCGTCGGGCCGGAAATAATCTCAGAGCAGGTGGGCTATAGCCTGGTCTCTGCGGGGTTGGGTAGGGGTTCGGGGCTCTGGCCGTCGGAAATGGGTCTGAGTCTTTTCGGTCCTCGTGTGCCAGTGGGAGCCCTCTGATTCAGGCCTGCCCTAAAAAGGCAAGAAATGTCCCAGCGGAGGCGCGAAACAGTCTCAGGGCAGGTGGGCTATAGCCTGGTCATGAGGTTGGGTAGGGGTTTGAGGGGCTCTGGCCGTCGGAAATGGAGTACAGTCTTTTCGAGGTCTCGTGTGCCCGGTGGGAGGCTACGGTCAGAAGCCTGCCACAAAATGGCAAGAAATGCCAGCTGGCGCACTGAAATAATCATGAAGCCCGGTGGGCTATGGCCTGATGCAGGGGTTGGGGGCGTCGGAATGGGTACAGTCTTTTCGAGGGTCCTCTTGTGCCCGTGGGAGAGCTCTGATCAGAGGCACCCTAAAATGACAAGAAATGCCAGTGGCCTTGTGCGTGAAATAATCCAAGGCGGTGGGCTATAGTGTCCCTAGTCCTTTGGGGAGGGGTTTAGGGGCTCGAGTCGTTAGAAATAGGTCTGGTCTTTTGAGGTCCTCGTGTACTTGAGTGGGAGGCTCTACGGTCAAGCACATGCCCTAAAATAGCAAGACATGGCCAGTGTGCGCACCGCGTGAAATAGTCGCCAGGGGTCGGTGGGCTATAGCCATTGGTCCTAGGGGGTTGGGAGGGGCGTTCGGGGTTACAGTGCATCGTGAAATGGAGTACAGTCTTTTGAGTGTCCTCGTGTGCCCTTGAGTGGGAGGCTACTGGTCAGAGCTGCGCTAAAATAGCAAGAAATACCAGTGTAGCGCGTGAAATAGTCACCGAGGCGGTGGGCTATAGCATCTGGTCATGAGGGTTGGGGAGGAAGTTACAGGAGCTCTGGGCGTCGGAAATGGGTCTGATCTTTCGAGGTCCTCGCGTGCCCGGTGGGAGGCTACTGGTCAGGCTTGCCCTAAAATGGCAAAAGAAATGCCACACAGTAGCAGTGAAAGTGTCATGGGCAGCTGGATATAGCTGGTGCGGGGGTTGGGAGGCGTCGAGAAATGCAGTCTTTTCAGGGGTCCTCGTGTGTCCCGTGGGAGGCTACGGTCGAGCCTGCCTAAAATGACAAGAAATGCCCAGTGACATGTGCGCGTGAAATAATCCAGAGGCGGTGGGCTATAGCCTGGTCCGTGGGGGTTGGGGAGGGGGTTTGAGACTCTGGTCATCGTCAGAAATAAGTCTGATCTTTTCGAGGTCTCGTGTGCCCGGTGGGAGGCTACAGTCAGGAAGCTTGCCTAAAATGGCAAGACATGCCAATGCGCAGCTCGTGAAATAGTCATGAGGCAGGTGGGCTATAGCCTTTGGTCTCTGGGGTTGGGGAGGCGTCGGAAAAGTGCAGTCTTTTCGAGGTCCTCTTGTGCCCGTGGGAGGCTCTGATCGAGGCACCTAAAATGACAAAAATGCCAATGGCGCAGCGCGTGAAATATTCACGAGGCGGTGGGCTATAGCCTTTGATCCCATGAGGTTGTGGAGGGGTTTGGGGGAACTCAGTGGAAGTCGGAAATGGATGCAGTCTTTCGAGGGTCCTCGTGTGTGCCCAGTGGGAGGCTACGGTCAGGGCCTTCCTAAAATGGCTAGAAATACTTGCCAGGCCTTGGCCAGGAAATAGTCACTTGAGGCGGTGGCCTATGTGCCTTTAGTCCATGAGGGTTGGGGAGGGGTTTAGGAGGCTCACAGGTCGTCAAAAATGGAGTCTGGGTCTTTTCCGAGGGTCTCGTGTGCCCAGTGGGAGGCTATGGTCAGAATGCTTTAAAATGGCAAGAAATACCAATGGCCTTGTGCGCGTGAAATAATCCACCGGGCCGGTGGGCTATAATAACTGGTCCATGAGGGTTGGGGAGGGTTTAGGGGCTCACAGTCATCGAAAATGGGTACAGTCTTTCGAGGGTCCTTGCGTGCCAGTGGGAGGCTACTGATCAAGCCTGCACCTTAAAATAACAAGACATCATGGCAGCCGTAACAAATAGTCATGGGGCCGGTGGGCTATAGCCTTTGTTCCAGCGGGGGGTTGGGAGGAGGCGGTCGGGAGCTCTGGGCGTCGAGAAATGGGTCAGTCTTTTCGATGGTCGTCGTGTGCCTAGTGGGTGGTTACGGTCTGGGCCTGCCCTAAAATGGCAAGAAATACTGGCATGGTAGCAGCGCATGAAATAATCACGAGGCCCGGTGGGCTATAGCCCAGTCCTCGGGGTTGGGAGGGTTTGAGAGCTCTGGTGGGTCCAATCGTCTGATCTTCGAGGGTCCTCGTGTGCCCAGTGGGAGGCTACAGTCAGAAGCACATACAGAAATAAGCAAGACATGCCAGGCGTCGCATCAGCGTGAAAGTGTCATGCAAGGGCGGTGGGCTATAGCCTTTGGGCCGCATGAGGGTTAGGGAGGAAGTTACAGGGCTCACAGGCATCAGAAATGGATGCAGTCTTTTCGAGGGTCTCGTGTGCCCGATGGGAGGAGCTCTGATCAGGGCACTTTGCCCTAAAATGGCAAGAAATGTCTAGCGGCGCAGCACGTGAAATATTCACCGAGACGGTGGGCTATAGCCTTTGGTCCGCGGGGGTTGGGGAGGGGCGTTCGGAAGCTCTGTTAATCGGAAATGGGTAAAATATTTTCAAGGGTCCTCGTGTGCCCAGTGGGAGGCTACGGTCAGAGCACACCCAAAATGGCAAAAAATCTGTGTGTGCGTGAAATAATCACTTGAGCCGGTGGGCTATAGCTGGTCCTTGAGGGGTTGGGAGGATTTGGGGCTCGGGTGCGTCGGAAATATGTACAGTCTTTTCAAGGGTCTCGTGTGCAGTGGGAGGCTAACAACGTCAGAGCACTGCCCTAAAATAAAGAAATGTCAATGTGGCGGCGCGTGAAATAATCATGGGGCAGTGGGCTATAGCCTTTGGTCCGCGGGGGTTGGGGAGCGGGGTTCGGGGGCTCTGGTCGTCGGAAATATGTACAGTCTTTTCAAGGGTCCTCGTGTGCCCAGTGGGAGGCTAACGTCAGAGGCCTGCCCTAAAATGGCAAGAAATGTCCAGCGTGCCTTGGTAGCGTGGAAATAATCATGAGGCGGTGGGCTATGTGCTGGTCCCAGCAGAGGGTTGGGGGCGGGGTTCGGGGCTGTGCGGTCGGAAATGGGTACAGATCTTTTCGAGGTCCTCGTGTGCCAGTGGGAAGCTACTGATCGAGGCACCCCTAAAATGGCAAGAAATGCCTGTGTAACGTGTGAAATAGTCACGAGGCGGTGGGCTATAGCCTTTGGGCCGGGGGGGTTGGGGGGGGGGTTTGGGGGGGCTCTGGTCGTCAGAAATATGTACAGTCTTTTCGAGGGTCCTCGTGTGCCCAGTGGGAGGCTCTGACCCGGAAGCACACTAAAAGACAAGAAATGCTTAGTGACTGCAGCGCTGGGGAAAATAGTCAGCCGAGGCAGGTGGGCTGCTAGTCCATGCGGGGTTGGGGAGGGGTTTGGGGACTCACAGTCATGAAATGGGTACAATATTTCAAGGGGTCTCGTGTGCGCAGATTGGGAGGCTACGGTCAGGCTGCCACACAAAATAACAAGACATGCCCAGTAGTGACGTGACTTGTGGATTCAGCCCAGGCGGTGGGCTATAATTTAGTCCATGAGGGGTTGGGGAGGGGCGTTAAAACGCAGGGGCTCTGGCGTGAAATGGGTCTGATCTTTCGAGGTCCCTCGTGTGCCTTGGATGGGAGGATTCTGGTCAGGCCTGCCCTAAAATGGCAAGAAATACCAGTAGCTGTGGCATGAAATAGTCACCAAGGGCAGGTGGGCTATAGCCCCAGTTTCGCATGGGGTTGGGGTGGGGTTTGGGGGGGCTCTGGGAGTCGGAAATAGTGGTCTGATCTTCCAGGAGGTCCTCGTGTGCCAGGTGGGAGGCTACGGTCGAGAGCACCTTACAAAATGGTAAGAAATACCTTGGCATGGCGTGAAATAATCATGCCGCGGTGGCCCTAGAGCCTTTAGTCCATGGCCGGGGGTTGGGAGGTGCAGGGAGCTCAGGTGTCGGAAATGGGTACAGTCTTTGAGGGTCCTCATGTGCCCATTGGGAGGCTCTGATCAGAACCACTGCCTAAAATAGCAAGAAATGCCAGCGCAGCGCAGAAATAGTCCAGGGCGGTGGGCTATTGCCTTTGGTCCACGGGGTTGGGAGGAGGTTTGAGGGGCTCACAGTCGTGAACTGGGTACAGTCTTTTCGAGGGTCCTCGTGTGCCCAGTGGGAGGCTACGGTCAGAAGCCTGCCTTAAAATGGCAAAAAATGCCCAGCGGCGCAGCGCGTGAAATACTCACCGAGGCCGGAGGGCTATAGCCTTTCGCCCGCGGGGGTTGGGGAGGGGCGTTCGGGGGCTCTGGTTGTCGGAAATGGGTACAGTCTTTTCAAGGGTCCTCGCGTGCCCAGTGGGAGGCTACGGTCAGGGCCTGCCCTAAAATGGCAAGAAATGCCCAGCGCCTTGTGCGTGAAATAAGTCAAGGCAGTGGGCTATAAGCTGGTCCTTGAGGAGTTGGGGCGGGGGTTTGGGGGGTTCTGGTCGTCGGAAATGGGTACAGTCTTTTCGAGGGTCCTCGTGCGCCCCGTGGGAGGCTAGGGTCAGAGGCCTGCCCTAAAATGACAAGAATTGCCAGTACGTGAAATAGTCACCGGGCGGTGGGCTATAGTGCTGGTCCCATGGGAGTTGGGAGGCGGGGTTTGGGGGTTACTGGTCGGAAATGGGGTACAGTCTTTTCGAGGGTCCTCGTGTGTGATGGGAGGCTATGGTCAAGCCTGCCACTAAAAAGCAAGACATGCCCAGCCAGTGTGCGTGAAATAGTCGCCGAGGCCGGTCGGCTATAGCCTTTGGTCCGCGGGGGTTGGGGAGAGGGTTTCGGGGGCTCTGGTCGTCGGAAATGGGTACAGTCTTTTTGAGGGTCGTCATGTGCCCAGTGGGAGGCTACGGTCAGAGGCCTGCCCTAAAATTGCAAAAAATGCCCAGTGGCCGTGAAATATTCACGAGGCGGTGGGCTATAGCCTGGTCCTTGAGGGGTTGGGGAGGGGGTTTAGTGGGCTCTGGTAGTCGAAAATTGGTACAGTCTTTTCGAGTGTCCTCGTGTGCCCGTGGGAGGCTACGATCGAGGCCTGCCCTAAAATGGCAAGAAATGCCAATGACGGAGATAGTCACTTTGAGGCGGTGGGCTATAGCCTTTGGTCCCATGAGGGTTGGGAGGGGTTTGAGACTCTGGTCATCGAGAAATGGGTCTCTTTCGAGGGTCCTCGTGTGCTTGATCTTGGGAGGCCTCTGATCAGGCTGCCCTAAAATGGTAAGAAATGCCAGCCCATGGCGCGTGAAATAGTCACCGAGGCCGGAGGGCTATAGCCTTTGGCCCGCGGGGGTTGGGGAGGGGCTTTCGTGGGCTCTGGGTGTCGGAAATGGGTACAGTCTTTTCGAGGGTCCTCGCGTGCCCAGTGGGAGGCTACGTCAGGGCCTGCCCTAAAATGGCAAGAAATGCCCAGCGGCGCAGCGTGTGAAATAGTCGCCGAGGCCGGTGGGATATAGCCTTTGGTCTGCGGGGGTTGGGGAGGGGCGTCGGAAATGGGTACAGTCTTTTCGAGGGTCTTCGTGTGCCCCGTGGGAGGCTACGGTCAGAGGCCTACCCTAAAATGACAAGAAATGCCAGTGAGCGCATGAGGTATCAATAGTAACCTTTGGTCATGAGGGTTGGGAGAGGTTTGAGGGGCTCACTGGTCGTCGAAATGGGTCTGAGTCTTTTGAGGTCCTCGTGTGCCCGGTGGGAGGCTCTGATCGAAGCACATCTAAAATAACAAGAAATGCCAATGACGCGTCATCAAATAATCGCCGAGGCGGTGGGCAATAGCCTTTGGTCAGGGGTTGGGAGGGGTTTGAGGGCTCTGTTTGTCAAAAATGGGTCTGATCTTTTCGAGGGTCCTCGTGTGCCAGTGGGAGGCTCTGATGAAGCCTACCTAAAATAGCTAGACATGCCGCGCGTGAAATAGTCAAGGGCGGTGGGCTATAAGCTGGTCCACGGGGGTTGGGAGGGGCGTTGGGGCTCTGGGCGTCGAAATGGAGTACTGAGTCTTTTCGAGGTCTCGTGTACCCAGTGGGAGGATCTGGTCGAGGCCTGCACTAAAATGGCAAAAATGCCCGGCCTTGGCGGGAAATAGTCAAGGGCGGTGGGCTATAGCCTTTGGTCATGAGGGTTGGGGCAAGGGTTTGAGGGCTCTGGTCGTGAAATGGGTACAGTCTTTTGAGGGTCATCGTGTGCCCGATGGGAGAGCTACGGTGAGCCCTAAAATGGCAAAATGGAAATACAGCGTGGCGGCGCCGCTATAGCCTTTGGTCCATGAGGTTTGGGGACGGGTTTAGGGCCTACAGTCGTGGAAAATGAGTACAGTCGTTTGAGGGTCCTCGTGTGCGCTTGATGGCAGAGCTACGTTGAAGCACATAAAATAACAGAAATAGTCACTTGAGGCAGTGGGCTATAGCCTTTAGTCCTTGAGGGTTGGGAGGGGTTTAGGGGCTCTGGTCGCCGAAAATGGGTCTGATCTTTTGAGGGTCATCGTGTGCCCAGTGGGAGGCTGGTCGAGGCACTGCCCTAAATTGCAAAATATGCTTGGTAGCAGTGAAATAGTCACCCAGGCGGTGGGTTATAGGCTTTAGTCCTTGAGGGGTTGGGGAGGCGGTTTAGGGGGCTCACAGTAGTCGAAAATGGAGTCTGTCTTTTCAAGGTCCTAGTGTGCCCAGTGGGAGGCTAGGGTCGAGCCTACTAAAATGGCAAGAAATGCCAGCCAGCGCAGCGTGAAATAATCATGAGGCGGTGGGCTATAGCCTTTGGTCACGGGGGTTGGGGAGGGGCGTTCGGGGCTCACAGGCGTCGAAATGGAGTCTGATCTTTTGAGGTCCTCAGTACTGAGTGGGAGGCTCTGATTCAGGCCTGCCCTAAAATGGCAAAAATGCCCAGTGATTGCAGCAGTGAAATAGTCGCCGAGGCCGGCGGTCTAACGCCTTTGGTCCTCGGGGGTTGTGGAGGGGCGTACGGGAGGTCCGGGCGTAGTAAATGGGTACAGTCTTTTTTAGGGTCCTCGTGTGCCCAGTGGGAGGCTACGGTCAGGCACATGCCTAAAATGGCAAGAAATGCCAGGCATGCAGGAAATATCATGAGGCCGGTGGGCTATAGCCTTTGGTCAGCGGGGGTGGGGTGGGACGTTAGGGGGCTCTGGGCGTCGGCAATGGAGTACAGTCTTTTGAGGTCCTAGTGTACCTAGTGGGAGGCTACAGTCAGAGAGGCCTGCCTAAAATGGCAAAAATACCAATGGCCTTGTAGCGTGAAATAATCGCCGAGGCGGTGGTCTATAGCCTTTGGTCCACGGGGTTGGGAGGGGGTTTGAGGGGCTCTGGGCGTCGAAATGGGTACAGGCGTTCGAGGTCTCGTGTGCCAGTGGGAGGCTCGTTCAGAAGCCCGCCCTAAAATGGCAAGAAATGTCAGCAGCAGCCTTGTGCGCGTGAAATAATCATGAGGCGGTGGGCTATAGCCTTTGGTTGAGGTTGAGGGGCGTTAGGGGCTCAGGTGTCGGAAATGGGTACAGTCTTTTGAGGGTCTCAGCGTGCCCAGTGGGAGAAGGCTCTGAGTCAGAGCCTGCCCTAAAATGAATGAAATGCGGCGCACACGTGAAATAATCGCGAGGCGGTGGGCTATAGCCTTTGGTCTGCGGGGGTTGGCGGGCGTCGGAAATGGGTCTGATCTTTTGAGGTCTTCGTGTGCCCGTGGGAGGCTCTGATTAAAGGCCTGCCCTAAAATGACATGAAATGCCGCATGCTATAGCCTTTGGTCCATGAGGGGTTGGGGAGGGGTTTAGGGGCTCAGTCGTCGGAAATGGGTACAGTCTTATTGAGGGTCGTCGTGTGGGGAGTGGGAGGCTACGGTGAGAGGCCTGACCTAAAATGTCAAAAATGCCAATGGCAGCGCGTGAAATAGTCATGAGGCGGTGGGCTATAGCCTTTGGTCCCATGAGGTTGGGGAGGGGTTTAGGGGGCTCTGGTCGTGAAAATAGGTACAGTCTTCGAGGGTCCTCGTGTGCCCGGTGGGAGGCTCGTTCGAAGCCTGCCTAAAATGGTAAAAATGCCAATGGCGCAGTCTGGGAAATAGTCACAGGGCGGTGGGCTATGTCATGAGGGGTTGGGGAGGGGTTTAGGGGCTCTGGTCGTGAAAATGAGTACAGTCTTTTGAGGGTCCTCGTGTGCCAGTGGGAGGCTACGTTGAGAGCCTGCCTAAAATAAAAGAAATCTTGTGGCCGCAGCGCGTGAAATAGTCACCGAGGCCGGTGGGCTATAGCCTTTGGTCCGCGGGGGTTAGGGAGGGGGTTTAGGGGGCCCTGGTCGTCGGAAATGGGTACAGTCTTTTTGAGGGTCCTCGTGTGGCCAGTGGGAGGCTACGGTCAGAAGCCTGCCCTAAAATGCCAAGACATGATTAGCGGCGCAGCGCGTGAAATAGCTACCGAGGCCGGTGGGCTATAGCCTTTGGTCCACGGGGGTTCGGGAGGGTCGTTCGGGGGCTCTGGGCGTCCAAAATGGGTACAGTCTTTTCGAGGGTCCTAGTGTACCTAGTGGGAGGCTACGGTCTGAGGCCTGCCCTAAAATGGCAAGAAATGCCGAGCGGCGCAGCGCGTGAAATAATCGCCGAGGCCGGTGGTCTATAGCCTTTGGTCCACGGGGGTCGGGGAGGGGCGTTCGGGGTCTCTGGGCGTCCGAAATGGGTACATACTTTTCGAGGGTCCTCGTGTACCCAGTGGGAGACTACGGTCAGAGGCCTGCCCTAAAATGGCAAGAAATGCCATGCAGTGTGAAATAAGTCATGAGGCGGTGGGCTATAGCCTTTAGTCCTTGAGGGGTTGGGAGGGCGTTCGGGGGCTCTGGGCGTCGGCAATGGGTACTGATCTTTTGAGGGTCCTAGTGTACCTAGTGGGAGGCTGATACGGTCAGGGCACACTCAAAATGGCAAGAAATGCCAGACAGTATGGCGTGAAATAATCGAGGCAGTGGTCCTGTGCCTTTGGTCCCACAGGGGTCGGGAGGGCGTTAAGGTCTCAGGCGTCGAAATGGGTACATAATTTTCGAGGGTTCTCGTGTACCAGTGGGAGACTCTGATCGAGGCACCAAAATAAGAAATGCCAATGGCGCTCATGAAATAATCACCAGGCGGTGGGCTATAGCCTTTAGTCATGAGGGTTAGGGGCGGGGTTTGAGGGCTCTGGTCGTCGGAAATGGGTACAGTTATTTCGAGGGTCCTCGTGTGACTTGATGGGAGGCTCTGATGAGAGGCACTGCCTAAAAATGGCAAAAATGCCAATGATGAAATAATCATGAGGCGGTGGGCTATAGCCTTTAGTCCATGAGGGTTGGGGAGGGGTTTAGGGGGCTCAGTGGTCGTGAAATGGTACAGACTTCGAGGGTCCTCGTGTGCCCAGATGGGAGGCTACTGATCGAAGCCTACCTAAAATGGCAAGACATGCCAGTGCGTGGCGTGAAATAGTCGCAGGGCGGTGGGCTATAGCCTCACAGTCCCTTGAGGTTGGGGCGGCGTTCGGGGTTACAGGCGTCAGAAATGGGTATAGTCTTTTGAGGTCCTAGTGTGTACCTAGTGGGAGGCTACTGATGCAGGGCCCTAAAATGGCAAGAAATGCCCAAGCGTGTGCGTGAATTAATCGCCAGGCGGTGGGCTATAGCCTTTGGTCCTTGAGGTTGGAAGCGGCGTTGGGGTTCAGGCGTCAGAAATGGGTATAGTCTTTTGAGGTCTTCGTGTGCCCGTGGGAGGCTACTGGTCGAAGCACTGTCCTAAAATAACAAGAAATGACCAGTAGCAGCGTCAAATAGTCAGGCGATTGGGCAATAGCCTTTGGTCCGTGGGGGTTGGGGAAGGTGTTTCGAGGGCTCTGGTCGTCGGAAATGGGTACTGTCTTTTCGCGGGTCCTCGTGTGCCTAGTGGGAGGCTACGGTCATAAGCCTACCCTAAAATGGCAAGACATGCCAAGACCTTAGCCGCGTGAAATAATCCATGAGGCCGATGGGCTATAGCCTTTGGTCCATGAGGTTGGGGAGGGGTTTAGGGGCTCTGGTCGTCAAAATGAGTCTGATCTTTTCGAGGTCCTCGTGTACCCAGTGGGAGGCTCTGATTGAGCCTACCCTAAAATAACAAGACATGTGGCGCAACACGTGAAATAATCGCGAGGCAGTGGCCTATAGCCTAGTCCAGCGGGTTGGGGAGGGGGTTCGGGGATCTGGTCGTCGGAAATAGGTACGGTCTTTTCGAGGGTCCTCGTGTTCCCAGTGGGAGGCTACGGTGGGAGGCCTGCCCTAAAATGGCAAGAAATGCCAATGCGCGGGAAATAGTCATAGGGTCGGTTGGCTATGCCTTTGGTCCTTGAGGGTTGGGGGCGGGAGTTTAGGGGGCTCACAGTGGTCGAAAATGGGTACAGTCTTTCGAGGGTCCTCGTGTGATGGGAGGCTACGTGAGAGCCTTCCTAAAATGGCAAAAATGCCAGTAGCTGGCCGTGAAATAATTCTTGATGCGGTGGGCTATAGCCTTTAGTCCACGGGGGTTGGGGAGGGTTTAGGGGGCTCACAGTGAAATAGTACAGTCTTTTCGAGGGTCTCGTGTACCAGTGGGAGGCTCGTTCAAGCCTGCCCTAAAATAACAAGAAATGCCAATGGCCTTGCGCGTGAAATAGTCACGAGGCAGGTGGGCTATGTGCTTTGGTCCATGAGGGGCTAGGGATGGGGTTTAGGGGCTCAGTGGTCGAGAAATGGGTAGATTCTTTTCAAGGGTCCTCGTGTGCCCAGTGGGAGGCTACGGTCAGAAGGCCTGCCTAAAATTACAAAAATGCCAATGAGCAGCGCGTGAAATAGTCATGGGGCGGTGGGCTATAGCCTTTGGTCCGAGGGTTGGGAAGGTGTTTGGGGCTCTGGTCGTGGAAATGGAGTCTGAGTCTTTCGAGGGTCCTCGTGTGCCTAGTGGGAGGCTCTGACGAAGCCTACCCTAAAATGGCAAGACATGCCAATGGCGCGTGAAATAGTCACCGAGGCCGGTGGGCTATAGCCTTTGGTCCGCGGGGGTTGGGGAGGGCGTTCGGGGGCTCTGGGCGTCGGAAATGGGTACAGTCTTTTCGAGGGTCCTCGTGTGCCCAGTGGGAGGCTACGGTCAGAAGCCTGCCCTAAAATGGCAAGAAATGCCCAGCGGCGCAGCGCGTGAAATAGTCACCGAGGCCGGTGGGCTATAATGCTGGTCCTTGAGGGGCTAGGGATGGGGTTTGGGGGCTCAGTCGTCGGAAATGGGTACAGTCTTTTCAAGGGTCCTCGTGTGCCCAGTGGGAGGCCTACGGTCGAGGCACTGCCCTAAATTACAAAAATGCTTAGTGGCGCTTGCGTGAAATAATCATGAGGCCGGTGGGCTATAGTGCTTTGGTCATGCGGGGGTTGGGAAGGTGTTTGAGGGCTCGATCGTCGGTAATGGGTACAGTATGTTTGAGGGTCCTCGTGTGCCTAGTGGGAGGCTACTGGTCAAGCCTACCTAAAATGCAAGACATGCCAATGGCCTTGTGTGAAATAGTCATGAGGCCGTGGGCTATAGCCTTTGGTCCATGAGGGGTTGGGAGGGCGTTCGGGGCTCTGGGCGTCGAAATGGAGTCTGATCTTTTGAGGTCCTCGTGTGCAGTGGGAGGCTACGGTCGAGGCCTGCCTAAAATGGCAAGAAATGCCAGTGGCCTTGAAATAGTCACCGAGGCAGGTGGGTTATAGCCTTTGGTCCACGGGGTTAGGGGGGGTTTCGGGGGTTCTGGTCGTCGGAAATGGGTACAGTCTTTTCGAGGGTCCTCGTGTGCCCAGTGGGAGGCTACAGTCAGAGGCCTGCCCTAAAATGACAAAAATACCAGTGTAGCGTGAAATATTCTTGAGGCCGATGGGCTATAGCCTTTAGTCCTTGAGGGGTTGGGGAGGGTTTAGGGAGACTCTGCAGTAGGTCAAAAAATGAGTACAGCCTTTTCGAGGGGTCTCGTGTGCCCGATGGGAGGCTACGTTCAAAGCCTGCCCTAAAATGTGAGAAATGCCAATGGCGCAGCGTGAAATAATCAAGGCCGGTGGGCTATAGCCTTTGGTCCATGAGGGGTTAGGGAGGGTATCAGGGGGCTCTGGTCGTGAAAATGAAGTCTGAGTCTTTTCGAGGTCCTCGTTTGCCAGTGGGAGGCTACTGATCGAGCCTGTCCTAAAATAACCAAGACATGCCAATGGCGTGTGGCGTGAAATAATCGCCAGGCAGTGGGCTATAGCCTTTGGTCCAGAGGGGTAGGGGAGAGTTTAAGGGGCTCACAGTGTCGTGAAAATGGGTACAGTCTTTTCGAGGGGTCCTCATGTGCCCGGTGGGAGGCTACTGGTCAGAAGCACTGCCTAAAATAGCAAGAAATACCAATGGCAGATCGTGAAATATTCACAGGGCCGGTGGGCTATACTGGTCCCAGCGGGGGTTAGGGAGGGGTTTAGGGGCTCTGGTCGTCGAAAATGGGTACATTCTTTTCGAGGGTCCTCCTGTGCCCAGTGGGAGGCTACGTCGAGGCACTGCCTAAAATGGCAAGAAATGCCAGTGGCCTTGTAGCAGTAAGCAGTCGCCGAGGCGGTGGGCTATAACTTTAGTCCGCATGGATTGGGGAAGCGGCGTTCGGGGTTCTGTCGTCGGAAATGGGTACAGTCTTTTAAGGGTCCTTGTGTGCCAGTGGGAGGCTCTGATCGAGGCCACTAAAATGGCAACAAATGCCAACTGTGTGAAATAGTCCCTGAGGCCGGTGGGCTATAGCCTTTGGTCCACGGGGGATCGGGAGGGGTTTGGGGACTCAGTCGTGAGAAATTAGTGATCTTTTCGAGGGTCCTCGTGTGCCCAGGTGGGAGGCTCAGTCGCCCTAAAATGGAAAGACATGCCAGTGCGCGTGAAATAGTCGCTGAGGCGGTGGGCTATAGCCTTTGGTCCATGAGGTTGGGAGGGAGTTCGGGGGGCTGGGCGGCGAAATGGGTACAGTCTTTTCGAAGGTCTCTCGTGTACCAGTGGGAGGCTACAGTCGAGGCCTGCCTAAAATGGCAAGAAATGCCACCTGGCGAGAAATAGTCACAGGGCCGGTGGGCTATGTGCTTTGTTCATGGGGGTTGGGGCGGGGGTTTGGGGCTCACAGTGGCGGAAATGGGTACAGTCTTTCGAGGGTCCTCGTGTGCCCAGGTGGGAGGCTACGGTGGAAGCTGCTACAAAATAGCAAAATACCAGTGTGATCAGCGCGTGAAATAGTCAGCGAGGCAGTGGGCTATAGCCTTGGTCATGAGGGGGGTCGGGGAGGGTTTGCAGGCTCTGGTCGTCGAAAATGGTACAGACTATTCAAGTGTCCTCGTGTGCCGAGTGGGAGGCTACGTTCGAGCTGCCCTAAAATTAAAAAAATGCCCAATGGCCGTATGACAAAATAGTCACAGGGCGGTGGGCTATATGTGCTGGTCCAGCAGGGGTCGGGGTGGGGGTTTAGCAGAGCTCTGGTCATGAAAATGGGTACAGACTTTTGAGGTCCTCGTGTGCCCATTGGGAGGCTACGTTCAAGCCTGCCTAAATTACAAAAATGCCAGTGACAGCGGCCGCGTGAAATAGTCACAGGGGCAGGTGGGCTATGAGTTTTTAGTCAGCTTGAGGGGTTGGGGAGGGGTTTAGGGGTTCTGGTCATGGAATGGGTCTGAGCACCGAGGTCCTCGTGTGCCCTGAGTGGGGCTACTGATACAGGAGGCACATGCCCTAAAATGGTACAAAAATGCCAGTGGTAGCGTGGAAATAATCCAAGGGCGGTGGGATATGTGCTTTGGTCATGAGGTTGGGGAGGGGGTTTAGGGGGCTCTGGTCGTCGAAAATGAGTACAGTCTTTTCGAGGGTCCTCGTGTGCCCAGTGGGAGGCTACGGTCAGAAGCCTGTCCTAAAATGGCAAGACATGCCCAGCGGCGCGGCGCGGGAAATAGTCACTGAGGCCGGTGGGCTATAGCCTTTGGTCATGAGGGTGGGGAGGGGTTTAGGGGGGCTCAGTGCGTCGAAAATAGGTCACAGTCTTTCGAGGGTCCTCATGTGACCAGATCGGGGAGGCTCTGATCATAAGCCTGCCACTAAAATGGCAAAGAAATACCAATGGTGTGGCGTGAAATAGAACAAGGGCCGGTGGGCTATAGCCTTTAACCCCAGTCCCAGGGGTTGGGGAGGGTTTAGGGGCTCTGGTCGAAAGCCAAATAGTCTGATCTTTTCGAGGTCCTCGTGTGCTGATGGGGAGGCCTCTGATGAGAAGCGCACATCTAAAATAGCAAGACATGCCCAATGACAGCCTTAGCAGAAATAGTCAACAGGCGGTGGGCTGCATGTGCTTTGGTCCACAGGGGGATGGGAGGGGTTTCAGGGAGCTCACGGTGGGCCGAAAATTAGTGCAGATCTTCGAGAGGTCCTCGTGTGCCCAGTGGGAGGCTACGGTCAGGAGGCCTGCCCTAAAATTACAAAAAATGCCAGTATGGCGCAGCGTGAAATAGTTCACAAGGCCGGTGGGCTATAGCCTTTGGTCCATGCGGGGTTGGGAGGGTTTAGGGGTTCTGGTCTTGGAAATGGGTACAGTCTTTTCGAGGGTCCTCGTGTGCTTGATGAGAGGCTACTGGTCAGGAAGCCTGCCCTAAAAATGGCAAACATGCCAGTGGCGTTGTGCGTGAAATAAGTCACAGAAGTCGGTGGGCTATGGCCTTTGGTCAGCGAGGTTGGGAGGGGTTTAGGGGCTCTGGTCATTGAAAATGAAGTCTGAGTCTTTTCGAGGGTCCTCGTGTGCCCAGTGAGAGCTCTGATCAGAGGCACTGCCCAAAATGCAAAAATGCCAGTAGCCTGTGGCCCGGAAATAGTCAAGGCCGGTGGGCAATGCCTGGCCCCTTGAGGGGTTAGAAGCGAGGTTTGGGGGCTCAGTCGTCGGAAATGGGTACAGTCTTTTCGAGGGTCCTCGTGTGCCAGTGGGAGGCTACGGTGAGAGGCCTGCTAAAATGGCAAAAATACCAGCCAGCATGGTGAAATAGTTCTTGGCCGATGGGCTATGCTGGTCATGAGGGGTTGGGGAGGGGTTTAGGGGCTCACAGTGTGAAAATGAGTACAGAGCTTTTCGAGGGTCTCGTGTGTGATGGGAGGCTCGTTCAGAAGCACTGCCTAAAATGGCAAGAAATGCCAATGTGAGCGTGTGAAATAATCAAGGGCAGGTGGGATATAATAACTGGTCATGAGGGGTTAGGGAGGGGTTTGGGGGCTCACAGTGGTCGAAAATGAGTACTGATCTTTTGAGGTCCTCGTGTGCCAGTGGGAGGCTGGTCAAGCACATCTAAAATGGCAAGACATGCCATGGCGTAAGCGCGTGGAAATAATCAGCCAAAGGCGGTGGGCTATACCCTTTGGCCCGCGGGGGTTGGGGCGGGGGTTTCGGGGGCTCTGGTCGTCGAAAATGGGTACAGTCTTTTCGAGGGTCCTCATGTGCCCAGTGGGAGGCTACGGTCATAAGCCTGCCCTAAAATGGCAAGAAATACCCAGCGGCGCAGCGCGTGAAATAGTCACCGAGGCCGGTGGGCTATAGCCTTTGGTCCGCGGGGGTTGGGGAGGGGGTTTAGGGGGCTCTGGTCGTCGAAAATGAGTACAGTCTTTTCGAGGGTCCTCGTGTGCCTTGATGGGAGGCTGATTCAGGCTGTCTAAAATGTGCAAGACATGCCAAGCCAGTGTGAGAAATAGTCACTGAGGCCGGTGGGCTATAGCCTTTGGTCCACGGGGGATCGGGAGGGGGTTTCGGGGGCTCTGGTCGTCGAAAATTGGTACAGTCTTTTCGAGGGTCCTCGTGTGCCCAGTGGGAGGCTACGGTCAGAGGCCTGCCCTAAAATTACAAAAAATGCCCAGCGGCGCAGCGCGTGAAATAATTCTAGGGCAGTGGGCTATTGCCTTTGGTCCGGGGGGGTTGGGTAGGGTTTTTAGGGGGCTCTGGTCTTCGGAAATGGGTACAGTCTTTTCGAGGGTCCTCGTGTGCCCAGTGAGAGGCTACGGTCAGAAGCCTGCCCTAAAATGGCAAGACATGTGGCCAGTGCGTAGAAATAGTCCCAGTCGGTGGGCTATGGCCTTTTGTCCTTGAGGGTTGGGAGGGGTTTAGGGGCTCTGGTCATGAAAATGGGTACAGTCTTTTCGAGGGTCCTCGTGTGCTTGATGGGAGGCTCGAGGCACTGCCCAAAATGCCAAGAAATGCCAATGGCCTTGTGCAGGAAATAATCAAGGGCCGGTGGGCTATAGCCTTTAGTCCCTGAGGGGTTGGGGAGGGTTTGAGGGCTGGTCGAAAATGGGTACAGACTTTTCGAGGGTCCTCGTGTGCCCAGTGGGAGGCTCGTTGAAGCACGCCTAAAATTACAAAAAATGCCAATGGCCTTGTGCGTGAAATAATCATAGGCGGTGGGCTATAGGTTTTAGTCCTTGAGGGGTTGGGAGGGTTTAGGGGGTTCTGGTCGTGAAATGGGTGCAGTGTTTGAGGGTCCTCGTGTGCCCGATGGGAGGCTACGGTCAGGCACTGCCTAAATTGCAAAAAATGCAGTGGCGCGCGTGAAATAGTCACAAGGGCGGTGGGCTATAGCCTTTGGTCCTTGAGGGTTGGGGAGGGGTTTAGGGGCTCTGGTCTTGGAAATGGGTGAGTCTTTTGAGGTCCTCGTGTGCCAATGGGAGGCTGTCGAGAAGCACACTTAAAATGTAAGAAATACCAGCGCAGCGCGTGGAAATAGTCACAAGGGCGGTGGGCTATAGCCTTTGGTCAGCGGGGTTGGGGAGGGGTTTAGGGCTCACAGTGTCGTGGGAAATGGGTACAGTCTTTTCGAGGGTCCTCGTGTGCCCAGTGGGAGGCTGGTCAGAAGCCTGCCCTAAAATGACAAGACATGCCAGTGGCCAGCCGTGAAATAATCATGAAGTCGGTGGGCTATGGCCTTTGGTCCATGAGGTTGGGGAGGGTTTAGGGGCTCTGGTCATGAAAATGGGTACAGTCTTTTCGAGGGTCCTCGTGTGCCCGATGGGAGGCTCTGATCGAGGCCTGCCCAAAATGGCAATGCCCAGTGGCGCGCGTGAAATAGTCGGCGAGGCCGGTGGGCTATAACTGGTCCATGAGGGTTGGGGGAGGGTTTAGGGGCTCACTGGGCATCGGAAATGGGTATAGTCTTTTCGAGGGTCCTCGTGTGCCCGTTGGAGGCTCTGATCAGGCCTGCCTAAAATGACAAAAAATGCCTAGTAGCGGCGCGTGAAATAGTCACCAAATGCCGTTGGGCTATAGCCTTTAGTCCCGTGAGCGTTGGGAGGGGTTTAGGTGGCTCTGGTCATCAAAATGGGTACAGATTTTTGAAGGTCCTCGTGTGCCCGTGGGAGAGTGCAGTTAGAGGCACTGTCTAAAATGACAAGAAATACCAGCAGTGGCGCAGCGCGTGAAATAGTCACAAGGGCGGTGGGCTATAGCCTGGTCCATGAGGGTTGGGGAGGGTTTAGGGGGCTCAGTCGTCGGAAATGGAGTGCAGTCTTTCGAGGGACCTCGTGTGCCCTGAGTGGGAGGCTACGGTCAGGAATCACACTAAAATGGCAAGAAATGCCAGGCGCAGCGCGTGAAATAATCACCAAGGCCGGTGGGCTATAGCCATGGTCCATGAGGGTTGGGAGGGGTTTGAGGGCTCTGGTGCGTCGAGAAATGGGTATGTCGTCTTTCCGAGGGTCCTCGTGTGCCTAGTGGGAGTCTACAGTCATAGGACTGACCTAAAATGACAAGAAATACCAGTGGCCTTGCGCGTGAAAGCAGTCGGGCGGTGGGCTATAGCCTGGTCCCATGAGGGGTTGGGGAGGAAGTTAGGGCTCTACAGGCGTCGGAAATGGGTACAGTCTTTTCGAGGGTCCTCGTGTGCCCCGTGGGAGGCTACGGTCAGAGGCCTGCCCTAAAATGGCAAAAAATGCCGAGCTGCGCGGCGCGTGAAAGAGTCCTCGAGGCCGGAGGGATATATCCTTTGGTCCGCGGGGGTTGGGGAGGGGGTTTAGGGGGTTCTGGTCATCGAAAATGGGTACAGTCTTTTCGAGGGTCCTCGTGTGCCCAGTGGGAGGCTACGGTCGAAGCACTGTCCTAAAATGGCAAGACATGCCAGCGCGTAGGCGTGTGAAATAATCGAGGCGGTGGGCTCTGTGCTGGTCCATGAGGGGTAGGGGAGGGTTTAGGGGGCTCTGGTCGTCGAAAAAGTCTGATCTTTTGAGGGTCCTCGTGTGCCAGTGGGAGGCTCTGGTCAAGCCTGCCCTAAAATGGCAAGAAATGCCAGCGTATGGCCTTGAAATAAGTCCACCAGGCGGTGGGCTATAATAACTGGTCATGAGGGGTTGGCGAGGGGTTTGGGGGGCTCTGGTCTCGGAAATGGGTACAGTCTTTTCGAGGGTCCTCGTGTGCCCAGTGGGAGGCTCTGTCAAGCCTGCCCTAAAATGAAAAAAACACCAGTGGCAGCGCGTGAAATAGTCACCGAGGCCGGTGGGCTATAGCCTTTGGTCCGCGGGGGTTGGGGAGGGGGTTTAGGGGCTCTGGTCGTCGGAAATGGGTACAGTCTTTTCGAGGGTCCTCGTGTGCCCAGTGGGAGGCTACGGTCAGAGGCCTGCCCTAAAATGGCAAAAAATACCCAGCGGCGCAGCGCGTGAAACGGTCGCCGAGGCCGGTGGGCTATAGCCTTTGGTCCACGGGGGTTGGGGAGGGAAGTTCTGGGGCTCTGGTCGTCGGAAATGGGTACAATCTTTTCGAGAGTCCTCGTGTGCCCAGTGGGAGGCTACGGTCAGAAGCCTGCCCTAAAATGGCAAGAAATGCCAGGCCGCGTGGGAAATAGTCAAGGCAGTGGGCTATAGCCTGGTCCCATGATGGTTGGGGTGAGGATTCGGGGCTCACAGGCATCGGAAATTGGTACAGTCTTTTCGAGGGTCCTCGTGTGCCCCGTTGGAGGCTACGGTCAGAGGCCTGCCCTAAAATGGCAAAAAATGCCCAGCTGCGCGGCGCGTGAAATAGTCCTCGAGGCCGGAGGGATATATCCTTTGGTCCGCGGGGGTTGGGGAGGGTGTTTAGGGGTTACGGTCATGAAAATGGAGTGCAGTCTTTTCGAGGGTCCTCGTGTGCCATGGGAGGCTACGGTCAGGCTTTGTCACTAAAATGGCAAGACATGCCCAGCGCGTAAGCGTGTGAAATAATCATGAGGCGGTGGGCTATAGCCTTTGGTCCCAGCGGGGGGTAGGGAGGGGTTTAGGGGCTCTGGTCATCGAAAAAGGGTCTGAGTCTTTTCGAGGGTCTCGTGTGCCCTTGATGGGAGGCTACTGGTCAAGCCTGCCTAAAATGGCAAGAAATGCCAAGCGGTGGCCAGCGGAAATAGTCACCAAGGCGGTGGGCTATAAGCCTTATGTCCAGGGGTTGGCGGGGGTTTGAGGGCTCTGGTCGTCGTAAATGGGTGCAGTCTTTCGAGGGTCCTCGTGTGCCCAGTGGGAGGCTCTTGTCGGAAGCCTGCCCTAAAATGAAAAACACCAGTAGCGCAGCGTGGAAATGATCATAGGGCGGTGGGCTATAGCCTGGTCATGAGGGGTTGGGGGAGGTTTAGGGGCTCACGGTGCGTCGGGAAATGGGTACAGTCTTTTCGAGGTCTCGTGTGCCCAGTGGGAGGCTACGGTCAGAGGAGCCTGCCTAAAATGGCAAGAAATACCAATGGCGCGCGTGAAAGCAGTCAAGGCCGGGGGCTATAACTGGTCCATGAGGGGTTGGGAGGAAGTTACAGGGGCTCTGGCGTCGGAAATGGGTCTGAGTCTTTTCGAGGTCCTCGTGTACCAGTGGGAGGCTACGGTCAGAGGCCTGCCTAAAATGGCAAGAAATGCCAATGACGCATGAGGAAATAGTCATGGCAGGTGGGCTATAGCTGGTCCATGATGGTTGGGCGAGGATTCGGGGCTCTGGGCATCGGAAATGGGTACAGTCTTTTCGAGGTCCTCGTGTCCCGTTGGAGGCTACAGTCAGGCCTGCCCTAAAATGACAAAAATGCCTAAGCGGCGCAGTGAAATAAGTCCTGTGCCGGTGGGCTATGTGCTGGTCCAGGCGTTGGGAGGGGTTTAGGTGGCTCTGGTCATCAAAATGGGTACAGATTTTTGAAGGTCTCGTGTGCCCGTGGGAGGCTACGGTCGAGGCACTGTCCTAAAATGACAAGAAATGCCAGTGGCCTTGTGCGTGAAATAAGTCAAGGCCGGTGGGCTATAGCCTTTAGTCCCATGAGGGGTTGGGAGGGTTTGGGGCTCTGGTCGTGGGAAATGGGTACAATCTTTTCGAGGGTCCTCGTGTGTGCCTAGTGGGAGGCTCTACTGTCAGAATCCTGCCCTAAAATGGCAAGAAATGCCCAGCCAGCGCAGCGTGAAATAGTCACCAGGCGGTGGGCTATAGCCTTTGGTCATGGCAGGTTGGGGAGGGGTTTAGGGGCTCTGGTCGTCGAAATGGGTACAGTCTTCGAGGTCCTCGTGTGCCCGTGGGAGGCTACTGTCGAGGCCTGCCCTAAAATGGCAATAAATGCCCAGCTCTTGCGGCGTGAAATAGTCCTCGGGCGGAGGATATATCCTTTGGTCCATGCGGGGTTGGGGTGGGGTTTGGGGGTTCTGTTCATCGAAAATGGGTACAGTCTTTTTGAGGGTCCTCGTGTGCTTGATGGGAGGCTACGGTTGAAGCCTGCCTAAATTACAAGAAATACCTAGCGGCGGTGCGCGTGAAATAGTCACAGGGCGGTGGGCTATCTGACCTTTGGTCCATGAGGGTTGGGGAGGGGTTTGGGGGCTCACAGTGCGTCAGAAATGGGTATAAATCTTTTCGAGGGTCTCGTGTGCTAGTGGGAGGCTACGGTCAGAAGCCTGCCCTAAAATGGCAAGAAATGCCAGTAGGCGCAGTGAAGCAGTCAAGGCAGTGGGCTATAGCCTTTGGTCCCATGAGGGTTGGTGATGGGGTTTAGGGGGCTCTGGTAGTCGAAAATGGGTACATTCTTTACGAGGTCCTCCACTGTGCTTGATGGGAGGCTACGGTCAGGCACTGCCTAAAATGGCAAGAAATGCCCAGTAGGCAGCGTGAAAGCAGTCGCGAGGCCGGTGGGCTATAATGCTTGGTCCGAGGGGTTGGGGGAGGGGTTTAGGGGGCTCAGTCGTGAAAATGGGTACATTCTTTTCGAGGTCCTGCTGTACTTGATGGGAGGCTCTGATCGAGGCCTGCCCTAAAATGGCAAAAATGCCAATGGCCTTGTGCGTGAAGCAGTCATGAGGCCGGTGGGCTATAACTGGTCCCGCATGGGTTGGGAGGGGCGTTCGGGGGTTGGCGTCGGAAATGGGTACAGTCTTTGAGGGTCCTTGTGTGCGGGGAGGCTCTGGTCGAGGCCTGCCTAAAATGGCAACAAATGCCAGTGTGTGTGAGAAATAGTCCTTGAGGCGGTGGGCTATAGCCTTTAGTCCACAGGGGATCGGGAGGGGTTTGGGGCTCTGGTCGTGGGTGGTACAGTCTTTTCGAGGGTCCTCGTGTGCCCGTGGGAGGCTACGGTCAGGAAGCACACTAAAATGGCAAGACATGCCCAGTGTGCGTGAAATAGTCCACAGGCCGGTGGGCTATAGCCTGGTCATGAGGGTTGGGGAGGGAGTTAGGGGGCTCTGGGCGTCAGAAATGGGTACAGATCTTTTGAAGGTCCTCGTGTGCCAGTGGGAGGCTACGGTCGAGGCACATACTAAAATGGCAAAAATGCCGAGCTCTGTGGCGCGTGAAAAAGTCCTCGAGGCGGAGGATATATCCTTTGGTCCCATGAGGGGTTGGGGAGGGTTTAGGGGTTACGGTCATCGAAAATGGGTACAGTCTTTTGAGGGTCCTCGTGTGCCCATGGGAGGCTCTGATTCGAGGCTTTGTCCTAAAATGGCAAGACATGCCCAAGCGGCCGCGCATGAAATAGTCACGGGCGGTGGGCTATAATAGTCCCTTGAGGGTTGGGGAGGGGGTTTAGGGGCTCAGTGTCGAAATGGGTACATTCTTTTGAGGGTCCTCACAATGCCAGTGGGAGGCTACGGTCAGAGCCTGCCCTAAAATGGCAAAAATGCCCAGCCTTGGCAGCGTGGAAGCAGTCGCCGAGGCCGGTGGGCTATGTGCTTTGGTCCGCATGGGTTGGGAGGCGTTGAGGTTACAGGAGTCGGGAAATGGGTCTGAGTCTTTTCGAGGTCCTTGTGCAGGGAGGCTACACTGATTGAGGCACTGCCCTAAAATGGCAACACATGACCAGCGGCCTTGAAATAGTCACTTGAGGCAGTGGGCTATGTGCTAGTCCCACGAGGATCGGGAGGGTTCAGGGGCTCAGTGGTCGTGGAAATTGATCTTTTCTTTGAGGTCTCGTGTGCCCAGTGGGAGGCTACGGTCAGAAGCACACTAAAATAACAAGACATGCCCAGCGGCATAGCGCGTGAAATAATCACAGGCGGTGGGCTATAGCCTGGTCCAGCAGGGGTTGGGAGGGGTTTAGTGGGTTCTGGTCTTCGGAAATGGGTACAGTCTTTTCGAGTGTCCTCGTGTGCGCAATGGGAGGCTACGGTCAGAAGCCTGCCACAAATAACAAAAAATACCAGTGGCAGCGCGTGAAATACTCACAAGGGCAGGTGGGCTATATGCTGGTCCACAGGGGGATCGGGAGGGGTTTCAGGGGCTCTGAGTCGTCGGAGTGGTACAGTCTTTTCGAGGTCCTCGTGTGCCCAGTGGGAGGCTACGGTCAAAGCACATGCCTAAAATGGCAAGAAATACCAGTGGCGCAGCGTGAAATACTCACAAGGGCCGGTGGGCTATGTGCTGGTCCCAGAGGGGATCGGGAGGGGTTTGAGGGCTCACAGGTCGTCGGAGGTGGTACAGTCTTTTCGAGGGTCCTCGTGTGCCCGATGGGAGGCTACGGTCAAGCACTGCCTAAAATGGCAAGACATGCCAGCCGCGTGCGTGAAATAGTCCACAGTAGGTGGGCTATAGCCTTTGTCCATGGGGGTTGGGGAGGGGTTCAGGGGAACTCTGGGCGTCGAAATGGGTCTGATCTTTTCGAAGGTCCTCGTGTACCCGGTGGGAGGCTACGGTCAGAAGGCCTGCCTAAAATGGCAAGAAATACCTGCTTGACTCTTGGCGAGAAATAGTCACCAAGGCCGGTGGGCTATAGCCTTTGTTCCATGAGGTTGGGAGGCGGGGTTTGAGGGGCTCTGGTCGTCGAAAATGGGTACAGACTTTCGAGGGTCTCGTGTGCCCGGTGGGAGGCTACGTTCAAGCACGCCTTACAAATTACAAAAATGCCAAGTGGTAGCGTGAAGCAGTCATGGGGCAGTGGGCTATAAGCCTTTGGTCATGAGGGAAGTTACAGACTCACTGGGCGTCGGAAATGGGTACAGTCTTTTTGAGGGGTCCTCGTGTGCCCAGTGGGAGGCTCTGATCGAAAGCACACTGTAAAATAACAAGAAATGCCATGGCGCAGCCTTGAAATAATAGTCACCAGGGCGGTGGGCTATAGCCTAGTCATGAGGGTTGGGAGGGTTTAGGGCTCTGGTCATGGAATGGGTACAGTCATTTCGAGGGTCCTCGTGTGCCAGTGGGAGGCCTCTTTGTGAAGCACACTTACTAAAATTACAAGAAATACCAGTGACGCGCGCGTGAAATAGTCAAGGGCGGTGGGCTATGTGCTGGTCCCTTGAGGGGTTGGGGAGGGAGTTCGGGGCTCAGGCGTCGAAATGGGTACAGTCTTTTCGAAGGTCCTCGTGTACCCGGTGGGAGGCTCTGTCGAGGCCTGCCCTAAAATGGCAAGAAATACCTGCAGTGACTGTTGTGAAATAGTCACAAGGCGGTGGGCTATAGCCTTTGGTCCAGGGGATCGGGAGGGTTTGGGGGCTCAGTCGTCGTAAATTGGTACAGTCTTTTAGATGGTCATCGTGTGCCCAGTGGGAGGCTCTGATCGAGCTGCCTAAAATGTAAAGACATGCCAGTGGCCTTGTGCGTGAAATAGTCCACAGTAGGTGGGCTATAGCCTTTGCCCATGAGGTTGGGGAGGAGTTCGGGGGCTCTGGGCGTCGAAATGGGTACAGATCTTTTCGAAGGTCCTCGTGTACCCGGTGGGAGGCTACGGTCAGAGCCTGCCCTAAAATAAAGAAATGCCTACTCTGTGAAATAGTCACAAGGCCGGTGGGCTATAGCCTTTGTTCCTTGAGGGTTGGGGGCGGGGGTTTCAGGGGGCTCACAGTGGTCGGAAATGGGTACTGAGACTTTTCGAGGGTCTCGTGTGCCCGGTGGGAGGCTCGTTCGAAGCACCTGCCTAAATTACAAAAAATGCCAGTGGCCAGTAGCGTGAAATAGTCAAGGCGGTGGGCTATATGCTGGTCAGCGAGGTTGGGGAGGGGTTTAGGGGCTCTGAGTGCGTTGGAAATGGGTACAGTCTTTCGGGTCTCGTGTGCCCGTGGGAGAGCTACTGGTCAGGCTGCCCTAAATGGCAAAAATGCCGAGCAGTGGCCGTGAAAAGAGTCCTCGAGGCGGAGGATATATCCTTTGGTCCCGAGGGGTTGGGGAGGGTTTAGGGAGTTCTGGTCATGAAAATGGGTGCAGTCTTTCGAGGGGTCCTCGTGTGATGGGAGGCTACGGTCAGAAGCTGTCTAAAATGGCAAGACATGCCCAGTGGCCGCATGAAATAATCACAGTAGGCGATGGGCTACTGTGCTGAGTCCTTGCAGGGGGTTGGGGAGGGTTTAGGGGGCTGGTCGTGAAAATGGGTACATTCTTTGAGGGTCCTCACATGCCCAGTGGGAGGCCTCTGGTGAGGCACTGCCTAAAATGGCAAGAAATGCCAATGGCCATGTGCGTGAAAGCAGTCGCCAAGGAGATGGGCTATAACCTTTAGTCGCATGGGTTGGGAGGGGCGTTCGGGGTTAGGCGTCGGAAATGGGTCAGTCTTTTCGAGGTCCTTGTGTGCTGGGAGGAGGCTACGGTCAGGCTGCCAAATGGCAACAAATGACCAGACTCGGCGGGAAATAGTCAGAGGCGGTGGGCTAGCCTTTGGTCCACAGGGGATCGGGAGGGGGTTTCAGAACTCAGTCGTCGGAGTGGTACAGTCTTTCGAGGGTCCTCGTGTGCCCAGTGGGAGGCTACAGTCAGAAGCACTGCCTAAAATGGCAAAGACATACTTCCCAGGCCAGCGTGAAATAGTCACAAGGGCGGTGGGCTACTAGCCTGGTCCTTGAGGAGTTGGGGAGGGGTTTAGGGAGCTCTGGTCTTGAGTAGGTACAGTCTTTTCGAGGGTCCTCGTGTGCGCAATGGGAGGCTCTGATTGAAGCCTGCCCTAAAATAGCAAGAAATACCCAATGTGCGTGAAATACTCACAAGGGCCGGTGGGCTATAGCCTTTGGTCCACAGGGGATCGGGAGGGGTTCGGGGCTCACAGTCGTCGGAGAATGGTCTGGTACAGTCTTTTCGAGGGTCTCGTGTGCCCAGTGGGAGGCTCGGATGCAGGCACACACCTAAAATGTGAACATGCCAGTTACAGCGCGTGAAATAGTCCACGAGGCGGTGGGCTATAGCCTTTGTCCATGAGGGGTTGGGAGGGAGTTCGGGGCTCAGGCGTCCAAGAAATGGGTACAGTCTTCGAAGGTCCTCGTGTGCGGTGGGAGGCTACGGTCGGGAGGCCTGCCTAAATGGCAAAATACCCTGCTTGACTAGCTGCGGGAAATAGTCACCAAGGCCGGTGGGCTATAGCCTTTGTTCCGCGGGGGTTGGGGCGGGGGTTTCGGGGGCTCTGGTCGTCGAAAATGGTTACAGACTTTTCGAAGGTCCTCGTGTACCCAGTGGGAGGCTACGGTCAGAGGCCTGCCCTAAAATGGCAAGAAATACCTACTTGACTGCGTGAAATAGTCCTGAGGCAGTGGGCTATAGCCTTTGGTCCACAGGGGATCGGGAGGGGGTTTGAGGGCTCACGGTCGTCGGAAAGTGGTGGATCTTTTCGAGGTCTCGTGTGCTTGATGGGAGGCTACGGTCGAAGCACATACCGCAAAATAACAAAGACATGCCAGGCGCAGCCGCGTGAAATAGTCACAGGCGGTGGGCTATAGCCTTTGTCATGAGGGGTTGGGAGGAGTTCGGGGCTCTGAGGCGTCAAAATGGGTGCAGTCTTTGAAGGTCCTCGTGTACCCGGTGGGAGGCTACGGTCAGGAGCCTACAAATGGTGAAATACCCTCTGTGACTGCGGAAATAGTCACTAGGGCGGTGGGCTATAGCACTGGTCCTTGAGGGGTTGGGAGGGAGTTAAAGGGAGACTCTGGGCGTCAAGAAATGGGTGATCTTTTCGAAGGTCCTCGTGTACCCAGGTGGGAGGCTACTGATCGAGGCCTGCCCTAAAATGGCAAGAAATACCCTCTTGCGTAGTGAAATAGTCACCAGGCAGTGGGCTATAGCCTTTGTTCATGAGGGTTGGGGAGGGTTTGGGGCTGAGTCGTCGAAAATGGTTCTGAACTTTTGAAGGTCCTCGTGTACCCAGGTGGGAGGCTACGGTCAGGAGCCTGCCCTAAAATAGCAAGAAATGCCGAGCTACAGCGGCGTGAAAGAGTCCTCGAGGCGGAGGATATATCCTTTGGTCATGAGGGTTGGGGAGGGGTTTAGGGGTTACGGTCATGAAAATGGGTACAGTCTTTTCGAGGTCCTCGTGTGCCCGATGGGAGGCTGGTCAGGCACATCCTAAAATGTGAAGACATGCGTGCGCAGTGAAATAATCACAGGGCCGGTGGGCTATGTGCTTGGTCCTTGAGGGTTGGGAGGGGTTTAAAGGGGCTCACAGTCGTGAAAATGGGTACATTCTTTTCGAGGGTCCTCACTGTGTGATGGGAGGCCTGATCAGGAGGCCTGCCCTAAAATGACAGAAATGCCAGTATGGCCTGTGTAAAGCAGTCGCCAAGGCGGTGGGCTATAGCCTTTAGTCCCGCATGGGTTGGGAGGGGCGTTCGGGAGTTCACAGGCGTCGGAAATGGTCTGCAGTCTTTTCGAGGTCCTTGTGTGCGAGGAGGCTGATCGAGGCACTGCCTAAAATGGCAACAAATGACCAGTAGTGTGCAGCAGGAAATAGTCACAGGGCAGTGGGCCTGTAGCTGGTCCACAGGGGATCGGGGAGGGTTTCGGGGGCTCAGTGGAGCCGGAAGTGAGTACAGTCTTTTCGAGGTCCTCGTGTACTTGATTGGGAGGCTACAGTCGAAGCACATGCCTAAAATAACAAGACATGCCAGCCAGCGCAGCGCGTGAAATAATCATAAGGCGGTGGGCTATAGCCTGGTCATGAGGGTTGGGAGGGGTTTAGGGGCTCTGGTCTTGAAATGGTCTGAGTCTTTTCGAGGGTCCTCGTGTGCCAATGGGAGGCTACGGTCAGAAGCACACCTAAAATAACAAGAAATACCAATGACCTTGTGCGTGAAATACTCATAGGGCCGGTGGGCTATAGCACTGGTCCACAGGGGATCGGGAGAGGGTTCGGGGCTACAGTCGTCGGAAAGGTGGTACAGTCTTTTCGAGGGTCCTCGTGTGCCCGATGGGAGGCTCTGATTGGAAGCACACCCTAAAATAACAGACATGCCCAGGCCAGCGCGTGAAATAGTCCACAGGCAGTGGGCTATGTGCTTTAATCCATGAGGGTTGGGGAGGGGGTTTCGGGGGCTCTGGGCGTCCGAAATGGGTACAGTCTTTTCGAAGGTCCTCGTGTACCCAGTGGGAGGCTACGGTCAGAGGCCTGCCCTAAAATGTGAAAATACCTGTGAGCGCTCTTGGGAAATAGTCACAAGGCCGGTGGGCTGTAGCCTTTGTTCATGAGGGGTTGGGCGGGGTTTGAGAGGGCTCACGGTGCGTGAAATGGGTGCAAATTTTCGAGGGTCCTCGTGTGCCCGGTGGGAGGCTACGTTGAAGCACTGCCCTAAAGTGCAAAATGCCAAGTGGCGCGGTAGCGTGAAGCAGTCATGCCGAGGCAGTGGGCTATATTTGGTCAGCGGGGAGTTCTACAGGACTCAGGCGTCGGAAATGGAGTGCAGTCTTTTGAGGGTCCTCGTGTGCAGTGGGAGGCTCTGTCAGCACAGCTTAAAATGGCAAGAAATGCCCAGTGGCGGCGGAAATAGTCACCGAGGCCGGTGGGCTATAGCCTTTGGTCATGAGGGGTTGGGAGAGGGTTTAGGGGCTCTGGTCATGGAAATGGGTACATCATTTCGAGGGTCCTCGTGTCTTGTGATGGGAGGCTCTTGTTAGAAAGCCACCTAAAAGTGCAAGAAATACCCAATGGCGCGTGCGTGAAATACTCACCAAGGCCGGTGGGCTATAGCTGGTCCATGGGGGTTGGGAGGGGTTTAGGGAGTTACAGTGCGTGAAATGGGTCAGTCTTTTGAGGGTCCTCGTGTGCGGATGGGAGGCTCTACGGTGAGCTGCCTAAGTACAAATAATGCCAGTGGCCGCGTGAAATAGTCATAGGGCGGTGGGCTATGTGCTGGTGGGGGTTGGGGAGGGGTTTAGGGGGCTCTGGTCATCGAAAATGGGTGCAGGTCTTTTCGAGGGTCCTCGTGTGCTTGATGGGAGGCTACGGTCAGGAAGGCCTGCCCAAAATGGCAAAGAAATGCCAGTGTGGCGCGTGAAGCAGTCATGCCAAGGCGGTGGGCTATGTGCTTGGTCAGCGAGGTTGGGAGGGTTTAGGGGCTGGGCATGAGAAGTGGGTACAGTCTTTTCGAGGTCTCGTGTGCCCGATGGAGGCTTCTGATCGAGGCCTGCCACAAAATGACAAAGAAATGCCTAAGCGGCTGGCGCGTGAAGCAGTCATGGGGCGGTGGGCTATAGCCTTTGGTCCATGAGGGGAAGTTACAGGGCTCACAGGCGTCGGAAATGGTTCTGATCTTTTGAGGGGTCCTCGTGTGCCCGGTGGGAGGCTCACGGTCAGAAGCTTGCCTTAAAATGGCAAAAAATGCAATGACCAGTAGCGGGAAATAGTCCATAAAGTAGTGGGCTATAGCCTTTGGTCCCATGGGGGTTGGGGAGGGAGTTTGGGGCTCACTGGTCATGAAATGGGTACAGTCATTTCGTGGGTCCTCGTGTGCTTGATGGGAGGCTCTGTTAGAAGCACTGCCTGCAAATTACAAGAAATACCCAGTAGTGTGCGTGAAATAGTCAAGGGCGATGGGCTATGTAACTAGTCATGAGGGTTGGGAGGGTTAGGGGTTACAGTGCGTCCGGAAATGGGTACAGTCTTTTCGAGGGTCTCGTGTGCCAGTGGGAGGCTACAGTCAGGAGGCACATACAAATTACAAAAAAAATGCCGAGCGCGGCGCAGCGCGTGGAAATAGTCATAGGGCGGTGGGCTATAAGCCTTTAGTCCCATGAGGGTTGGGAGGGGTTTAGGGGCTACGGTCATGAAAATGGGTACAGTCTTTTCGAGGTCTCGTGTGATGGGAGGCTCTGGTCGAGGCACTGCCCAAATGGCAAGAAATGCCCAGTGTGCGCAGCGCGTGAAAGCAGTCAGCCAGGGCGGTGGGCTATATTGCTGAGGAGGGGTTTAGGGGCTCAGGCATCGGAAATGAGGTACAGACTTTGAGGGTCTCGTGTGCCCCGATGGAGCTACTGATCAGGAGGCTGCCTAAAATGACAAGAAATGCCTGGCAGGCGGCGTGAAAAGGTCATGCAGTAGGTGGGCCTATAGCCTTTGGTCCTTGGAAGTTCTGAGGGCTCTGGGCGTCGGAAATGGGTACAGTCTTTTGAGGGTCCTCGTGTGCCCGATTGGGAGGCTCTGATTGAGCACTGCCTGTAAAATGGCAAAATGCTATTGGCCTTGTGCGGGAAATAGTCACAGGGCGGTGGGCTATAGCCGATTGGTCATGAGGGGTTGGGAGGGTTCAGGGGCTCACGGTCATGGAAATGGGTACAGTCATTTCGAGGTCCTCGTGTGCCCAGGTGGGGAGGCTCTTGTTAGAAGCACTGCCTAAAATTACAAAAATACCAGTAGTGTGGCCGCGTGAAATAGTCACAAGGGCCGGTGGGCTATAGCCTTTGGTCCGAGGGGTTGGGGGGAGGGTTAATGGGGCTCAGTGTCGAAAATGAGTCAGGTCTTTTGAGGGTCCTCGTGTGCCAGTGGGAGGCTCTGAGGTCAGGCTGCCCTAAAATAGCAAGAAATGCCAGTGACGTGTGAAAGCAGTCGCTTGGCGGGTGGGCTATAACTTTAGTCCTTGAGGGGTTGGGGAGGGAAGTTACAGGGGCTCACAGGCATGGAGAAATGGGTCTGAGTCTTTCCGAGGGTCCTCGTGTGCCCGGATGGGAGGCTCTGGTCAGGAAGCCTGCCTAAAATGGCAAAAGAAATACCCAGTGGCCGCGTGGAAATACTCAAGGCGGTGGGCTATGTGCTGGTCAGGGGATCGGGAGGGGGTTTGGGGGCTCTGGTTGTCGGAGATTGGTACAGTCTTTTGAGGGTCTTCGTGTGTGCCCGATGGGAGGCTACTGGTCGGCACACTAAAATAGCAAGACATGCCCATGGCTGTGCCAGCGTGAAATAGTCCACAGGCGGTGGGCTATAGCCTTTTGTCAGCGGGGTTGGGGAGGAGTTCGGGGCTCTGGGCGTCAAGAAATGGGTACAGTCTTTTCGAAGGTCCTCGTGTACCCGGTGGGAGGCTCGATCAGGAGGCCTGCCAGTGGCAAGAAATACCTCTGCGACTCTTGAGAAATAGTCACCAAGGCCGGTGGGCTATAGCCTTTGTTCCATGAGGGGTTGGGGGGCGGGGGGTTTGGGGGGGCTCACAGTGCGTCGAAAATGGGTACAGACTTTTCGAGGTCCTCGTGTGCCCAGGTGGGAGGCTACGTTCGGAAGCACGCCACTAGGAAAAAATGCCAAGTGGCGCAGCGTGAAGCAGTCGCCGAAGGCAGTGGGCTATAGCTGGTCATGCAGAGTTACAGAGACTCTGGCGTCGGAAATGGGTCTGGTCTTTTTGAGGTCCTCGTGTGCCCAGGTGGGAGGCCTCACGGTCAGGAAGCACCTTAAAATGTAAAATGCCAGCGGCCAGCGGGAAATAGTCAAGGGCAGTGGGCTATAGCACTGGTCCATGTGAGGTTGGGGAGGGGTTGAGGCTGGTCATCAGAAATGGGTGCAGTCATTTGAGGGTCCTCGTGTGCCAGATGGGAGGCTCTTGTTAGAAGCCTGCCCTAAATTACAAGAAATACCAGTGACGGCCGCGTGGAAAATAGTCAAGGCGGTGGGCTGTGCTTTGGTCCACAGGGGATCGGGAGGGTTTCGGGGCTCTGGTTGTCGGAGGAAATGGTACAGTCTTTTCGAGGGTCTTCGTGTGCCCAGTGGGAGGCTACAGTCGGAAGCACACCTAAAATAGCAAGACATGCCAATGGCATGCGTGAAATAGTCCCAGGCCTGTGGGCTATAGCCTTTGTCCAGCGTGGGTTGGGGAGGGAGTTCGGGGCTCTGGGCGTCAGAAATGGAGTGATCTTTCGAAGGTCCTCGTGTGTACCCCGGTGGGAGAACTACAGTCGGAGGCCTGCGAAATAATGGCAAGAAATACCCTCTGACTTCTTGTGAAATAGTCACCAGGCAGGTGGGCTATAACCTTTGTTCCATGTGGGGTTGAGGCGGGGTTTGAGGGGCTCAGTCGTGTGAAAATGGGTACAGACTTTCGAGGGTCCTCGTGTGCCCGGTGGGAGGCTACGTTCGAAGCACACTAAGTACAAAAATGCCAAGTGGGCGCTTGTGCCAGTGAAGCGGTCGCCCGGGCCGGTGGGCTATAGCCTTTGGTCCCTTGCGGGGGAAGTTCACAGGGGCTCTGGGCGTCGGAAATGGGTGATCTTTTGAGGGGTCCTCGTGTGCCCAGGTGGGAGAGGCTCTGATGGAAAGCTTGCCTTAAAATGGCAAGAAATGCCCAGTGGCCTTGTGTGAGAAATAGTCACAGGGCCAGTGGGCTATATGCTGGTCCCAGCGGGGGTTGGGAGGGGTTTCAGGGGGCTCTGGTCATGAAATGGGTCTGATCATTCGAGGGTCTCGTGTGCCAGGTGGGAGGCTCTTGTTAGAAGCCTGCTAAAATTACAAGAAATACCAATGGCGCAGCGTGGGAAATAATCCAAGGGCGGTGGGCTATATACTAGTCCCTTTGAGGGTTGGGAGGGGTTTAGGGGTTACGGTGAAGCCGGAAATGGAGTACAGTCTTTTGAGGTCCTCGTGTGCCCGATGGGAGCTACGGTCAGAGGCACACTAAAATTACAAATAATGCCCAGCCAGCGCGTGGCCGTGAAATAGTCACCAAAGGCCGGTGGGCTACTGTGCTGAGTCCCTTGAGGGTTGGGGAGGGTTTAGGGGGCTCTGGTCGCCGAAAATGGGTACTGATCTTTTCGAGGGTCTCACGTGTGCCCGATGGGAGGCTACGGTCAGAGGCACACCCAAAATGGCAGAAATGCCCAGCCAGGCGCTTGTGCCGCGTGGGAAAGCAGTCGCCAGAGGCGGTGGGCTCTACTGTGCCTTTGGTCCCTTGAGGGTTGGGGAGGGTTTAGGGGCTCTGGGCATGAGAAATGGGTCTGAGTCTTTTCGAGGTCCTCGTGTGCCCGATGGAGCTCTGATCAGGAGAGCCTGCCTAAAATGACAAGAAATGCCCTAAGCGGCGCCCAGCTGGCGTGGAAGCAGTCGATGGCAGAGTAGGTGGGCTATATTGCTGGTCATGGGGGAAGTTACAGAGGGCTCAGGCGTCAAAATGGGTGCAGTCTTTGAGGTCCTCGTGTGCCCGGTGGGAGGCTACTGATCGAGCCTGCCTTAAAATGTGAAATGCAGCCATGGCCAGGAAATAGTCAAGGCCGGTGGGCTATGTGCCTTTGGTCAGCTTGAGGGGTTGGGAGGGGTTTGGGGCTCTGGTCGCCGGAAATGGGTGCAGTCATTTCGAGGGTCTCGTGTGCAGTGGGAGAAGCTCTTATTGAAGCCTGCACAAAATTACAAGAAATACCATGGCCTGTGCGTGGGAAATAGTCACCAGGCGGTGGGCTATAACCTGCCTGAGTCCTTGAGGGGTTGGGAGGGTTTAGGGGGTTCTGGTCGTCGGAAATGAGTACAGTCTTTTCGAGGGTCCTCGTGTGCCATGGGAGGCTCTGGTGGGAGGCACTGCACCTAAGTACAAAAAATGCCCGAGCCAGTGCGCGTGGGGAAATATGTCACCAGGGCGGTGGGCTATAGCCTTTGGGCCGGGGGGGGTTGGGAGGGGTTTCGGGGCTCTGGTCATCGAAAATGAGTACAGTCTTTTCGAGGGTCCTAGTGTGCCCAGTGGGAGGGTACGGTCAGGAGGCACCCTTGCCCAAAAATGGCAAGAAATGCACCTATACTTTGGTCCTTGAGGTTGGGGGAGGGGTTTAGGGGCTCTGGGCATCGAAATGGGTACAGACTTTCGAGGGGTCCTCGTGTACCCGATGGAGCTCTGATCAGGAGGCACTGCCTAAAATGACAAGAAATGCCCTAAGCGGTAGCAGGCGCGTGAAAAAGTCATGGGGGCGGTGGGCTATATGCTTTAGTCCAGCGGGGAAGTTCTGGGGCTCTGGGCGTCGGGAAATGGGTCAGTCTTTGAGGGTCCTCGTGTTACTTGATGGGAGGCTACTCGGTCAAGCACATAAAATGTAAGAAATGCCAAGAGTGACATGTAGCAGGGAAATAGTCACCAAGGCAGGTGGGCTATAGCATTTAGTCCATGAGGGTTGGGGAGGGTTTGAGGGGCTCTGGTCATCGAATGGGTACAGTCATTTGAGGGTCCTCGTGTGCCTTGATGGGAGGCTCTTGTTAGAAGCACACCTAAAATTACAAGAAATACCAGTGACATGGCGCGTGAAATAGTCACAAGGGCCGGTGGGCTATAGCCTTTGGTCCGAGGGGTTGGGGGAGGTTAATGGGGCTCTGAGTGCGTGGAAATGGGTACAGTCTTTTCGGGGTCCTCGTGTGCCAGATGGGAGAGCTGATTCGAGGCACTGCCACTAAAATGTGAAAAATGCCAATGGCGCTTGGCGTAAGCAGTCATGAGGCAGTGGGCTATACCTTGGTCAGCTTGGGGTTGGGGAGGAAGTTACGAGGGCTCTGGGCATGGAAATGGGTCTGAGTCTTTTCGGGGTCCTCGTGTGCCCGGTGGGAAGCTACGGTCGAGGCACACGCTAAAATGGCAAGAAATGCCAAGTAGCTTGGCCAGTGAAATAATCGCGAGGCAGTGGGCTATAGCACTGTGCCATGAAGGTTTGGGGGAGAGGGTTTAGGGGCTCTGGTCTTGAGGAATGGAGTAAAGTCTTTTAGATGGTCCTCGTGTGCCCAATGGGAGGCTACGGTCGGGAAGCACACTAAAATAACAAGAAATACCTAAGCGGTATGCCGCGTGAAATAATCCACCGAGGCGGTGGGCTATAGCCTTTGCTCCACGAGGATCGGGAGGGGTTTGAGGGGGCTCACAGTCGTCTGAAATTGGGTGCAGTCTTTTCCGAGGGTCCTCGTGTGTGCCCGTGGGAGGCTCGGTCAAGCACTGCCCTAAAATGGCAAAGACATGCCAATGGCCTTGTGCGTGAAATAGTCCACAGGCAGGTGGGCTATAGCCTTTGTCCTTGAGGGGTTAGGGGAGGGTTCGGGGCTCTGGGCGTGAAATGGGTACAGTCTTTTCGAGGGTCCTCGTGTGCTTGATGGAGGCTACTGATCCTAGCTGTCACATCTAAAATGGCGAAATACCAATGGCCTGTGCGTGAAATAGTCATCGAGGCGATTGGGCTATAGCCTTTGGTCCAGCGGGGTTGGGGGAGGGTTTAGGGGAGCTCACTGGTGCGTGGGAAATGGGTACAGTCTTTTAAGGGTCCTCGTGTGCCAGTGGGAGCCTGGTCAGAGGCCTGTCCTAAAATGTGCAAATAAGCCCAGTGGCCTTGTGCGTGAAATAATGTAGCCGCGTGAGGCTATGTGCTGGTCCGAGGAGTTAGGCCGAGGGGTTTATGGGGCTTTGGTCATCGGAATGGGTACAGTCTTTTCGAGGTCTCGTGTACTTGATGGGAGAGCTACGGTCAGGCACTACTAAAATTACAAAAATGCCAGCCCAGGCGCTTGTGGCGTAGAAAATAGTCAAGGGCCGGTGGGCTACTGTGGTCATGAGGTTGGGAGGGGTTTAGGGGGCTCGGTGTGAAATGGTGTCTGATCTTTCGAGGTCCTCGTGTGATGGGAGGCTACGGTCAGGCCTGCCCCAAATATTGAAAATGCTTAGTGGCCGTGGCGCGTGAAGCAGTCGCCAGGGTGGGCTATAGCCCCAGTCCATGAGGGTTGGGGGAGGGGTTTAGGAGGCTCACGGGCATCGGAAATGGGTACAGTCTTTTCGAGGGTCCTCGTGTGCCCGATGGAGGCTACGGTCGAGGCCTGCCACAAAATGACAAGAAATGCCTAGCAGGCGCCCAGGCGTGAAGCAGTCAGCATGGGGAGACGGTGAGCTATAGCCTTTGGTCATGGGGGAAGATTCTGAGCTCTGGGCGTCAGAAATAGTCTGATCTTTTGAGGGTCCTCGTGTGCCGATTGGGAGGCTACGATCACTTTGCCTTAAATGAAAGAAATGCCAGTGTTGTGTGGGAAATAGTCACTAGGGGCCAGGTGGGCTATGTAACTGGTCATGTGGGGTTGGGGAGGGGTTTCAGGGGCTCTGGTCATGGAGGAAATGGGTACAGTCATTCGAGGGTCCTCGTGTGCTGGGAGGCTCTTATTAGAAGCACTGCACTAAATAACCGAAATACCAATGTAAGCGTGGGAAATAGTCATCTAGGCCGGTGGGCTATAGCCTTTGGTCAGCGGGGTTGGGGAGGGGTTTCCAGGGAGCTCTGGGCGTGAAATGGGTAAGTCTTTTCGAGGTCTCGTGTGCCCAGGTGGGAGGCTCTGGTCACACAGCCTGCCCTAAAATGGCAAGAAATACCCAATGCCAGCCGTGGAAATAATCATCGAGGCCAGTGGGCTATAGCCTTTGGTCCCATGAGGGTTGGGGGAGGTTTAGGGGCTCACAGTGAAGTGGGAAATGGGTACAGTCTTTTCGAGGGTCCTCGTGTGCTTGATGGGAGGCTACATCGAGGCACTGTCCTAAATATGGCAAGAAATGGCCAATGGCGCAGCGTGAAATAATGTAGGCCGGTGGGCTATAATTTGGTCCATGAGGGGTTGGGCAGGGGGTTTCACGGGCTTTGGTCATCGGAAATGGGTACAGTCTTTCGAGGGTCCTCGTGTGCCAGTGGGAGGCTCTGGTCAAGCCTGCCCTAAAAATGTAAGAAATTCCAGCCAGCCAGTATGAAATAGTCACCAGGCAGTGGGCTATAGCCTTTGGTCCATGAGGGTTGGGAGGGGGTTTCGGGGGCTCTGGTCATCGGAAATGGGTACCGTCTTTTCGAGGGTGCTCGTGTGCCCAGTGGGAGGCTACGGTCAGAAGCCTACCCTAAAATGGCAAGACATGCCCAGCGGCGCAGCGCGTGAAATAGTAGCCGAGGCCGGCGGGCTATAGCCTTTGGTCCGCGGGGGTTGGGCAGGGGGTTTCACGGGCTTTGGTCATCGGAAATGGGTACAGTCTTTTCGAGGGTCCTCGTGTGCCCAGTGGGAGGCTACGGTCAGAAGCCTGCCCTAAAATGGCAAGAAATACCAATGGCTGTGCGTGAAATGATCACCAAAGGCCGGTGGGCTATGTGCTTTGGTCCACGGGGGATCGGGAGGGGTTTGAGGGGCTCTGGTGGTGGAAGTGGTACAGTCTTTTCGAGGGGTCCTCGTGTGCCCGGTGGGAGGCTACGGTCAGAAGCACTGCCACTAAAATGGCAAGACATGCCATGGCAGCGCGTGAAATAGTCCACAAGGCGGTGGGCTATAACCTTTGGTCCATGAGGGGTTGGGGAGGGGTTGGGGCTACAGGGGTGGGAAATGGGTACAGTCTTTTCGAGGTCCTCGTGTGCCCAGTGGGAGGCTCTGTCACAGCCTGCCCCTAAAATGGCAAGAAATACCAGTAGCCTTGTGCGTGAAATAATGTCGAGGCGGTGGGCTATAGCCTTTAGTCCATGAGGGGTTGGGGGAGGTTTAGGGGGCTCAGTCGTCGGAAATGGAGTGCAGTCTTTTCGAGGGTCCTCGTGTGCCATGGGAGGCCTACAGTCAGAGGCCTGTCCTAAAATGGCAAGAAATAGCCATGGCCGCGTGAAATAATGTGCAGGGCGGGCTATAACTTTGGTCCCAGCAGGGGTTGGGCGAGGGTTTCGGGCTTTGGTCATCAGGAAATAGAACAGTCTTTTCGAGGGTCCTCGTGTGCTTGATGGGAGGCTCTGATCAAGCACATACAAAATAACAGAAATTCCCAGCGGTAGCGCGGAAATAAGTCAAGGCAGTGGGCTATAGCACTGGTCCTTGAGGGGTTGGGAGGGTTTCGGGGCTCTGGTCGTCGCAAATGGGTACCGTCTTTTCGAGGGTGCTCGTGTGCCCGGTGGGAGGCTCTGATCGAAGCCTACCCTAAAATGGCAAGACATGCCAATGAGAACAATGGCAGCGTGAAATAATCGAGGCAGTGGGCCTGTGCTGGTCAGCCTTGAGTTGGGAGAGGCGTTCGGGGGTTCTGGGCGTCGGAAATAAGTCTGATCTTTTGAGGGTCCTTGTGTACCCAGTGGGGCCTTCTGATCAGAGGCCTGCCTAAAATGGCAAAAATGCCAGCGCACAGCGTGAAATAATGTGGCCGGCGGGCCTGTGCCCCAGTCCCTTGAGGGTTAGGGGGCGGGGGTTGGGGCTCAGTCATGTCAGTCTGTCTTCTGAGGTCTCGTGTGCCCTTGATGGGGGCTACAGTCAAGCCTGCCATAAAATGGCAAAAAAATACTGCAATGACGCGTGAAATAATCGCCAGGGCGGTGGGCAATAGCCTTTGGTCCCATGAAATTTGGGAGGGGGTTCGGGGCTCTGGTCATCGAAAATCTTTAGTCCAGCAGGAAATTTGGGGAGGGTTAGGGGCTCTGGTCATCGCCAATCAGTCTGATCTTTTGAGGGGGCCCTCGTGTGCCAGTGGGAGGCTGACGGTCAGAAGCACTGCCCTAAAATGGCAGAAATACCAGTAGGCCTTGGCCGCGTGAGGAAATAGTCACCAGGGCGGTGGGCTATAATGCCTAGTCCCATGAGGGGTTAGGCGAGGGTTCAGCGGGCTTTGGTCATCGGAAATGGGTACTGATCTTTTCGAGGGTCTCGTGTGATGGGAGGCTCGGTCAGAAGCCTGCCACAAATGCAAGAAATTCCAATGGTAGTGCGTGAAATAGTCACAGGGCCCGTGGGCTATAGCCTTGGTCCTTGAGGTTGGGAGGGGAAGTTCACAGGGCTCAGGCGTCTGAAATGGGTCTTGTCTTTTCGAGGGTCCTCGTGTGCTTGAGTGGGGGCTACTGGTCAAGCCTGCCATAAAATGGCAAGAAATACCAGCAATGACAGCGTAGAGTGTCGCCCGAGGCCGGTGGGCTATAATGCTGGTCCCATGAGGGGTTGGGGAGGGTTCGGGGGCTACGGTCATGTCAGTACTGAGTCTTTTCGAGGCCCTCGTCTGCCGAGTGGGAGGCTCTGGTCAAGCCTGCACTAAAATGTAAGAAATGCCCAGCGCCCAGCCACGTGAAATAATGTGAGGCAGCGGGCTATAGCCCCAGTCCATGAGGGGTTGGGCAGGGGTTTAGCGGGCTTTGGTCATCAGGAAATGGAGTCAGTCTTTTCGAGGGTCCTCGTGTGCCAGATGGGAGGCTACGTGATCAAGCACATGCCCTAAAATGTAAGAAATTCCCAATGATTGCAGCGGGAAATAGTCAAGGCAGTGGGCTTTAGCCTTTGGTCCGGGGGGGTTGGGGGGGGGGTTTGGGGGGCTCTGGTCATCGGAAATGGGTACCGTCTTTTCGAGGGTGCTCGTGTGCCCAGTGGGAGGCTACGGTCAGAAGCCTACCCTAAAATGGCAAGACATGCCCAGCGGCGCAGCGCGTGAAATAGTCGCCGAGGCCGGTGGGCTATAGCCTTTGGTCCGCGGGGGTTGGGAGGAGGGTTTAGGGGGCTCTGGTCGTCGGAAATGGGTACAGTCTTTTCGAGGGTCCTCGTGTGCCAGATGGGGCCTTCTGATCCAGAGGCCTGCCACTAAAATGGCAAGAAATGCCCAGTGATGCGTAGCGTGAAATAATGTGCCAAGGCAGTGAGCTATATCCTGGTCCCATGAGGGGTTGGGGCGGGGGTTCAGGGGCTACAGTCATGTCAGTCACAGTCTTTCTGAGGTCTCGTGTGCCCAGTGGGGGCTACGGTCAGAGCGTGCCATAAAATGGCAGAAATACCAGCAATGACAGCGTGAAATAATCGCCGAGGCGGTGGGCAATACTGGTCCATGGGTTGGGAGGGGGTTCGGGGCTCTGGTCATGAAATCAGTCTGATCTTTGAGGCCCTCGTGTGCCCGATGGGAGGCTCTGGTCGAGCCTGCCTAAAATGGCAAGAAATACCCAGTGTGGCGTGAAATAATCACGGGCGGTGGGCTATAGCCTTTGGTCCATGAGGGGTTGGGAGGGTTTGGAGGCTCTGATCGTGGGAAATGGGTACAGTCTTTTGAGGTCTCGTGTGCCAGTGGGAGGATCTGGTCAGAGGCACATGCCTAAAATAATAGAAATGCCAGTAGCCAGGAAATAGTCATGAGGCGGTGGGCAATAGCCTTTGGTCAGCGGGGTTGGGAGGGATTCGGGGGCTCACGATCGTGGGAAAAGGGTCTTTTGAGGTGCTCGTGTGCCCAGGTGGGAGGCTCTGGTCAGGAAGCACTGCCATAAAATGGCAAGAAATGCCAATGGCCATGACAGCGTGAAATAATCCAGGGCAGTGGGCTATAGCCTTTGGTCCCATGAGGTTGGGAGAGGAAGTTACAGGGGCTCTGGGCGTCAGAAATGGGTCTGAGTCTTTTCGAGGTCCTCGTGTGAGTGGGGGCTACGGTCAGAAGCCTGCCATAAAATGGCAAGAAATACTGTGGACAGCGTGAAAGTGTCATGAGGCCGGTGGGCTATAGCCTGGTCATGAGGGGTTGGGAGGGGTTGGGGGCTCTGGTCATGTCAGTCTGTCTTTTGAGGCCCTCGTCTGCGGTGGGAGGCTCTGGTCAAGCCTGCCCCTAAAATGGAAATGCCAGCGCCATAGCCAGAAATAGTCACTTGAGGCGGTGGGCTATAGCCTTTGGTCTGCGGGGTTGGGAGGGGTTTGGGGCTCACGGTGAGTGGAGATACAATCTTTTCGAGGGTGCTCGTGTGGCAGTGGGAGGCTACGGTCAGGCCTGCCTAAAATGGTAGAAAATGTAGCCAGCGTGAAATAATCCGAGGCAGGGCTATAGCCTATTTGGTCCCATGAGGTTGGGAGGAAGTTCAGGGCTCTGGTCATCAAAATTAGTCTGAGTCTTTTCGAGGTCCTCGTGTGGCCGGTGGGAGGCTACGGTCAGAAAGCCTGCCATAAAATGGCAAGAAATACCTGCGCGCGTGAAATAATCGCCGAGCAGGTGGGCTATAGATCCTTGAGGGGTTGGGAGGATTCGGGCCTCGATCTTGGGAAATGGTAGTCTGATCTTTTCGGGGTCCTCGTGTGCCAGTGGGAGGCTCGGTCAGGCCTGCCCTAAAAAGGCAAGAAATGCCAGTGGCCAGCGTGAAATAATCGCCAAGGCCGGTGGGCTATAGCCTTTGGTCCATGAGGTTAGGGAGGGTTCGGGGGATCAGTCATCGAATCAGTGAGTCTTTTTGAGGGCCCTCGTGTGCCCAGTGGGAGGCTCTGATCAGAAGCCTGCCCTAAAATGGCAAGAAATGCCAGTAGCGTGGAAATAGTCAGGCAGTGGGCTATAGCCTTTGGTCCATGAGGGGTTGGGGATGGGGTTGGAGGCTCGATCGTGGGAAATGGGTACAGTCTTTTCAGCGGTCCTCGTGTGCCCAGTGGGAGGCTCTGATCAGAGCCTGCCCTAAAATAGAAATGCCAATGCGCCAGTGCGTGAAATAATCATGCAGGCCGGTGGCCTAAAGCCTTTGGTCCGCGGGAGTTGGGGAGGGTGGTTCGGGGGCTCTGGTCATTGAAAATCGGTACAGTCTTTTCGAGCGTCCTCGTGTGCCCGATGGGAGGCTACGGTCAGAAGCCTGCCCTAAAATGGCAAGAAATGCCAATGAGCAGTGAAATAGTCAGGCAGGTGGGCTATAAGCCTGGTCCAGGGGTTGGGAGGGGGTCGGAGGCTCTGATCGTGGGATATGGGTACAATCTTTTGAGGGTCTCGTGTGCCCGGTGGGAGGCTACGGTCAGGCCTGCCTAAAATGGTGAAATGCCAGTAGCGCGTGAAATAATCGAGGCGGTGGGTTATAGCCTTTGGTCCAGCGGGAGTTGGGAGGGGTTCGGGGGCTCTGGTCATTGAAAATCAGTACTGTCTTTTCGCGGGTCCTCGTGTGCCTGGTGGGAGGCTACGGTCAGAAGCACTGCCCTAAAATATGAAATACCCAGCAATGGCGTGAAATAATCATGAGGCAGTGTGCTATAACTTTGGTCCATGAGGGTGGGGAGGGTTCGGGGCTCTGGTAAAATCAGTGCAGTCTTTTCGAGGGGCCTCGTGTGCCGGTGGGAGGCTACTGGTCAAGCCTGCCCTAAAATGGCAAGAAATGCCATGTGGCAGCGTGAAATAATCATGGGGCAGTGGGCTATATAGCTGGTCCAGGGGTTGGGAGGATTCGGGGCTCGATCGTGGGAAAAGGGTACACTCTTTCGGTCCTCGTGTGTCCGTGGGAGGCTGGTCAGAGCCTGCCTTAAATGGCAAGAAATGCCCTGGTAGCGCGTGAAATAATCATGGGGCAGTGGGCTATACTGGTCATGGGAGTTGGGGAGGGGGTTGGGGCTCACGGTCATGAAAGGGTAATCTGTTGAGGGTCCTCGTGTGTCAATGGGAGGCTCTGATTCGAAGGCTGCCCAAAAATGGCATGAAATGCCCAGTGCAATGAAATAATCCATGAGGCAGTGGGCTATAACCTTTGGTCCATGAGGAGGTTGGGGAGGGGTTGAGGGCTCACTGGTCATTGAAAATCAGTACAGTCTTTTCGAGGGTCCTCGTGTGCCAGTGGGAGGCTACGGTCAAGCCTGCTAACATGGCAAGAAATGTCAATGGCCTTGCGTGTGAAATAGTCATGAGGCGGTGGGTTATTGTGCCTTTGGTCCATGAGTTGGGAGGGGTTGGAGGCTCGATCGTGGGAAATGGGTACAATCTTTTCGGCGGTCCTCGTGTACTTGATGGGAGGCTCTGTCGAGGCCTGCCCTAAAATGGCAAGAAATGCCAGTGGCAGCGCGTGAAATAATCGCGAGGCAGTGGGTTATAGTAACTGGTCCCATGAGGAGTTGGGGATGGGGTTGAGGCTCTGGTCATTGAAAATCGGTACAGTCTTTTCGAGGGTCTCGTGTGCCCGGTGGGAGGCTACAGTCAGCCTGCCCTAAAATGGCAGAAATGTCCAATGACATGGCGTGTGAAATAGTCGGCAGGCCGGTGGGCTGTGCCTTTAGTCCATGAGGGGTTGGGAGGAGGGTTCGGGGCTCTGGTCATGAAAATGGGTACAGTCTTTTCGAGGTCTCGTGTACCAGTGGGAGGCTCTGATCAGGAGGCACACTAAAATGTGCAAAAAATGCCAGGCATCGCGTGAAATAGTCCAGGCGGTGGGCTATAGCCTTTGGTCCCATGAGGGGTTGGGGGAGGTTTAGGGGACTCTGGTCAGGAAATGGGTCTGATTTTGAGGGTCCTCGTGTGCTTGATGGGAGGCTCTGATCGAGGCCCTAAAATGGCAAGAAATGCCAATGGCCTGAAGCATGCATGAGCACAGTGGGCTATAGCCTTTGGTCAGGGGGTTGGGAGGGAAGTTCGAGGGCTCTGGCGTCTAAAATGGGTACAGTCTTTTGAGGGTCCTCGTGTGCAGGTGGGAGGCTCTGGTTGAGCCTGCCTAAAATGGCAAAAATACCCAGCAGGCGTGAAATAGTCCAGGCCGGTGGGCTATAAACTTTGGTCCCATGAGGGTTGGGAGGTTGGGGGGCTCTGGTCATCAAACATCAGTCTGTCTTTTCGGCGCTGGTCCAGGGGTTGGAGGGGTTGAGGGGCTCTGGTCGAAAATGGGTCAGTCTTTTGAGGTCTCGTGTGCCAGTGGGAGGCTACGGTCAGGAGCACATAAAATGGCAAAATGCCAATGGCGCAGCGTGAAATAGTCACCAGGGCAGGTGGGCTATAATAGTCCATGAGGTTGGGGAGGGTTTAGGGGCTCTGGTCGTCGGAAATGGGTCTGATCTTTTCGAGGGTCCTCGTGTGCCATGGGAGGCTCTGTCAGAGGCACTGCCTAAAATGGCAAGAAATGCCAATGGCGCAGCGTGGAAGCAGTCATCAGGCTGGTGGGCTATAGCCTTTGGTCCATGAGGGTTGGGAGGAAGTTAGGGGCTCTGGGCGTCTAAAATGGGTCTGAGTCTTTTGAGGGTCCTCGTGTACCCGGTGGGAGGCTACTGATCAGAGGCCACTAAAATGGCAAGAAATGCCATGCGCATCGCGTGGAATAATTCATGAGGCCGTGGGCTATAACTTTGGTCATGAGGGGTTGGGGAGGGATTCGGGGGCTCACGATCGTGGGAAATAAGTACAGTCTTTTCAGGGTCCTCGTGTGCCCATGGGAGGCTCTGGTGAGGCACATACTAAAATGGCAAGAAATGCCAGTGGCCATGGCGTGAAATAATCGCCAGGCGGTGGGCTATACCTTTGGTCCATGAGGGTTGGGAGGGGTTCGGGGGGCTCTGGTCATTGAAAATTGAGTACAGTCTTTTCGAGGGTCCTCGTGTGCCCAGTGGTGAGGCTACGGTCAAGCCTGCCTAAAATGGTAAGAAATGTCAAGCGCGCGTGTGAAATAGTCAAGGCCGGTGGGCTATTGCCTTTGGTCATGAGGGGTTGGGGAGGGGTTCGGGGCTCAGGCGCATGGGAAATGGGTCTGATCTTTTCAAGGGCCCTCGTGTGATGGGAGGCTCTGGTCAGGAAGCCTGCCTAAAATGGAAATGCCAGCGCAGCTGAAATAGTCATGAGGCAGTGGGCTATAAGCTGATCCATGAGGATTGGGAGGGGGTTCGGGGGCTCTGGGCGTCGGAAATGGGTCTGATGTTTTGAGGTCCTCGTGTGCCCGATTGGGAGGCTGGGTCAGGCCTTCCCAAAATGGCAGAAATGCCCATGCAGTGAAATAATCATGAGGCAGTGGGCTATAAGCCTTTGGTCATGAGGGGTTGGGAGGGAGGTTCGGGGCTATGGGCGTCGGAAATGGGTCGATCTTTTGAGGGTCCTCTTGTGCCCAGTGGGAGGCTACGGTCAGGCACATAAATGTAATAAAGAAATACCATCTTGGTGCCTTGTGAAAAAATCATGGCCGTTGGGCTATAGCCTTTGGTCCGTGGGGGTTGGGGAGGGAGGTTCGGGGGCTATGGGCGTCGGAAATGGGTCCAGTCTTTTTGAGGGTCCTCTTGTGCCCAGTGGGAGGCTCTGGTCAGGAGGCACTTAAATGGCAAGAAATACCATCTTGGTGCTTGTGAATTAATCAGCGAGGCCGGTGGGCTATAGCCTTTGGTCTGCGAGGGTTGGGGATGCGGGTTCGGGGGCTCTGGGCTTCCGAAATGTGTACAGTCTCTTCGAGGGTCATGGTGTGCCCATTGGGAGACTACGGTCTGGGGCCTACAGTAAAATGATAAGAAAAGCCCAGTAGCAGCGCTTGAAATAATCAGCCAGGCAGGTGGGCTATAACTTTGGTCCATGAGGTTGGGGATGAGGTTCGGGGGCTCACAGGCATGGTCGCCCAATTTTTGAGGCGGCCGCATGTGCCCAGTGGGAGGCTACGGTCAGAGGCCTGCCCTAAACTGGCAAGAAATCCCCAGCGGCGCAGTGCGTGAAATAGTCGCCGTGGCTGGTGGGCTTTAGCCTTTGGCCCGCGGGGGTTGGCGAGGGGGGTTATGGGGCTCTGGGCGTCAGAAATGGGTCCAGTCTTTTCGAGGGCCCTAGTGTCCCATTGGAAGGCTACGGTCAGTGGCCTGCCCTAAAATGGCAAGAACTTCACTGGGGCGCAGTGAATTAGTCGTCGATGCCGGTGGGCTATAGCCTTTGGTCTGCGAGGGTTGGGGAGGGGGGTTCGGGGGCTCTGGCCATCCGAAATGGGTCTGATCTTTTGAGGGTCCTCGCGTGATGGGAGGCTACTGATCAGAGCCTGCAATAAAATGGCGAAATGGCCAGCGCGTGGCGCCTGAAATAGTCGGCAGGTTGGTGGGATATAGCCTTTGGTCCGAGGGTTCTTGAGGGGTTCGGGGCTTTGGGCCTCTGAAATGGGTCTGATCTCTTGAGGTCCTCGTGTGCCAGTGGGAGACTACGGTCAGAGGCCTTCCCTAATATGGCAAGAATTACCTGCGGCGATGCGCGCAAAATAGTAGCCGACGCTGGTGGGCTATAGCCTTTGGTCCGCGGGGGTTGTGGAGGGTGGTTCGGGGGCTCTGGCCTTCGAAAATGGGTCCAGTCTTTTCGAGGGTCCTCGTGTGATGGGATGTTCTGGACAGAGGCCTACATTAAAATGCAAGAAATACCAAGTGGCCTTGAGAAATTATCCACAGGGCAGTGGGCCATGCCTTTGGTCCTTGAGGTTTGGAGAAGGGGTTCGAGGGCTCACAGGCGTCGAACATATGTGTAGTCATTTCGAGGGTCCTTGTGTGATGGGAGGCTCTGAGTTAGAGGCCTGCCCTAAAATGGCAAGAAATGCCAGTAGCGTGGCCTTGAAATAATCGCCAGGCAGTGGGCTATAGCCTTTGGTCCAGCGGGGTTGGGGAGGGTTGGTGCTCAGGCGTCGAAAATGGGTCCATTCTTTTGAGGGGCCTCATGTGTGATGGGAGGCTCTGATCGAGGCACACTAAAATGGCAAGAAATACCAGGCCTTGTTGAAATATTCGCCGAGGCGGTGGGCTATAGCCTTTGGTCAGAGGGTTGGGAGGGAGGTTCGGGGCTCAGGCGTGAAATGGGTCAGTCTTTTTGAGGATCCTCTTGTGCCCAGTGGGAGGCTCTGATCAGAGGCCTGCCAAATGGCAAGAAATACCACTGCAGCCTTAGTGTCGGCCCAGGCGGTGGGCTATAGGCTTTGGTCTGCGAGGTTGGGAGGGGTTCGGGGCTCTGGGCGTCGAAATGGGTACAGATCTCTTGAGGTCCTGGTGTGCCCATTGGGAGACTACAGGGCAGGGGCCTCTGGTAAAATGATAAGAAAAGCCCAGTGGCCTTGTGTGAAATAATCATGGGGCTGGTGGGCTATAGCCGTTGGCCCGCGGGGGTTGGGGATGAGGTTTAGGGGCTCTGGGCATGGTCGCCCAGCTTTTTGACCTCATGTGATTGGAGGCTACGGTCAGAGGCCTACCCCAAAATGGCAAGAAATACCTAGCGGCGCAGCGCGTGAAATAGTCGCCATGGCCGGTGGGCTTTAGCCTTTGGCCCGTGGGAGTTGGGGAGGGGGGTTATGGGGCTCTGGGCGTCGAAAATGGGTCCAGTCTTTTCGAGGGTCCTTGTGTGCCTAGTGGGAGGCTACGGTCAGTGGCCTGTCCTAAAATGGCAAGAAATACCTGTGGCGCAGCGCGCGAATTAGTCGTCGATGCCGGTGGGCTATAGCCTTTGGTCCGCGGGGGTTGGGGAGGGAGGTTCGGGGGCTCTGGGCATCGGAAATGGGTCCAGTCTTTTTGAGGGTCCTCTTGTGCCCAGTGGGAGGCTACGGTCAGAGGCCTGCCCTTAAATGGCAAGAAATACCCTGCGGCGCAGCGCGCGAATTAGTCGCTGAGGCCGGTGGGCTATAGGCTTTGGTCTGCGAGGGTTGGGGAGGGGTTGGGGCTCTGGGCGTCGAAATGGGTCTGATCTCTTGAGGTCCTGGTGTGCCCATTGGGAGACTACGGGCAGGGGCCTACCGTAAAATGATAAGAAAAGCCCAGCGGCGCAGCGCGCGAAATAGTCGCCAAGGCCGGTGGGCTATAGCCTTTTTGGTCCGCGGGTTGGGGATGAGGTTCAGGGGGGCTCTGGGGATCGAAAATTTCGACTTTTTCGAGCGGCCTCATGTGCCCAGTTGGAGGCTACGGTCAGAGGCCTACCCCAAAATGGCAAGAAATACCCAGCGGCGCAGCGCGTGAAATAGTCGCCATGGCCGGTGGGCTTTAGCCTTTGGCCCGTGGGGGTTGGGGAGGGGGGTTATGGGGCTCTGGGCGTCGGAAATGGGTCCAGTCTTTTCGAGGGTCCTTGTGTGCCTAGTGGGAGGCTACGGTCAGTGGCCTGTCCTAAAATGGCAAGAAATACCTGTGGCGCAGCGCGCGAATTAGTCGTCGATGCCGGTGGGCTATAGCCTTTGGTCTGCGAGGGTTGGGGAGGGGGGTTCGGGGGCTCTGGGCATCCGAAATGGGTACAGTCTTTTTGAGGGTCCTCCCGTGCCCAGTGGGAGGCTACGGTCAGAGGCCTGCAATAAAATGGCGAGAAATGGCCAGCGGCTCAGCGCACGAAATAGTCGACGAGGTTGGTGGGATATAGCCTTTGGTCCGCAGGGGTTGGTGAGGGGGGTTCGGGGGCTTTGGGCCTCTGAAATGGGTGCAGTCTCTTCGAGGGTCCTCGTGTGCCCAGTGGGAGACTACGGTCAGAGGCCTGCCCTAAAATGGCAAGAAATACCATCGGCGAAGCGCGCAAAATAGTAGACGACGCTGGTGGGCTATAGCCTTTGGTCCGCGGGGGTTGCGGAGGGTGGTTCGGGGGCTCTGGCCTTCGAAAATGGGTCCAGTCTTTTCGAGGGTCCTCGTGTGCCCAGTGGGAGGTTACGGACAGAGGCCTACCCTAAAATGCAAGAAATGCCTTACTGCTTGGCCTTGAAATATCGCCGAGGCAGTGGGCCCTGTGCTGGTCCATGAGGTTTGGAGAGGGGGGTTCGGGGGCTCTGGGTGTCGGACATGGGTACAGCCATTTCGAGGGACCTCGTGTGCCTAGTGGGAGGCTACGGTCAGAGGCCTGCCTTAAAATGGCAAGAAATGCCCAGCGGCGTAGCGCGCGAAATAGTCGCCGAGGCCGGTGGGCTATAGCCTTTGGTCCGCGGGGGTTGGGGAGGGGGGTTCGGGGGCTCTGGGCGTCGAAAATGGGTCCATTCTTTTCGAGGGGCCTCATGTGCCCAGTGGGAGGCTACGGTCAGAGGCCTGCCCTAAAATGGCAAGAAATACCCACCAGTAGCAGCCTTGAAATATTCATGAGGCAGTGGGCTATAGCCTTTGGTCCGCGGGAGTTGGGGAGGGGGGTTCGGGGGCTCTGGTCATTGAAAATCGGTACAGTCTTTTGAGGTCCTCGTGTGCCCGATGGGAGGCTCTGGTCAAGCCTGCCCTAAAATGGCAAAATACTTGCAATGCGTGAAATAGTCATGGGGCGGTGGGCTATAGCCTTTGGTCCAGCGGGGTTGGGGAGGGGTTGGGGGCCTCTGGTAATCAAAAATCGGTACAGTCTTTTCGAGGGCCCTCGTGTGCCCGGTGGGAGGCTACGGTCAGAAGCCTGCCGTAAAATGGCAAGAAATGCCTTGTGGCTGTCAGCGTGAAATAGTCATGGGGAGCCCGTGGGCTATAGCCTTTGGTCGGGGGGGGTGGGGGGGGGGTTTCGGGGGCTCTGGTCGTGGGAAATGGGTACAGTCTTTTCGGCCAGTCCTCGTGTGCCAGTGGGAGGCTACGGTCAGAGGCCTGCCTAAAATGGCAAGAAATGCCAATGACTGGCCGCGTGAAATAATCGCCCGAGGCGGTGGGCTATAGCCTTTGGTCCAGGGAGTTGGGAGGGTTGGGGCTCTGGTCATCGAAAAGTCTGATCTGTTCGAGGGTCCTCGTGTGTCCAATGGGAGGCTACGGTCAGAAGGCTGTCCAAAAATGGCATGAAATGCCCAGCTGTATAGCGTGAAATAATCATGGGGCCGGTGGGCTATAGCCTTTGGTCCATGAGGGGTTGGGAGGGGTTGGGGCTCACGGTCATTGAAAATGGGTACAGTCTTTTGAGGTCTCGTGTGCCCGGTGGGAGGCCTACGGTCAGAAGCCTGCCTAAAATCGCAAAAATGTCAGCGGCGCAGCGTGTGAAATAGTCGGCGAGGCGGTGGGCTGTAGCTGGTCATGAGGGGTTGGGAGGGGTTCGGGGCTCTGGTCATGAAATCAGTCTGATCTTTTCGAGGTCCTCGTGTACCAGTGGGAGGCTACGGTCAGAGCCTGCCTAAAATGGCAAGAAATGCCAGCGCATCGCGTGAAATAGTCAAGGGCGGTGGGCTATACTGGTCCGAGGGTTGGGAGGGTTTAGGGGCTCTGGGCGTCGGAAATGGGTACAGTGTTTTAACAGGTCCTCGTGTGCCCAGTGGGAGGGTACGGTCAGAGGCTTCCCTAAAATGGCAAGAAATGCCAATGCCTTGTGCGTAAAGCAGTCAGCACAGTGGGCTATAGTGCTGGTCCATGGGGTTGGGGAGGGAAGTTCAGGGCTCTGGGCGTCTAAAATGGGTCTGATCTTTTCGAGGGTCCTCGTGTACCCAGGTGGGAGGCTCTGGTCAAGCCTGCCTAAAATGTAAGAAATACTGTGGCGTGAAATAGTCGCCAGGCAGGTGGGCTATAGGCTTTGGTCAGAGGGGTTGGGAGGGTTGAGGGCTCTGGTCATCAAACATCAGTGAGTCTTTTGAGGCCACAGTCCCATGAGGTTGGGGAGGGGTTGAGGGCTCTGGTCATCGAAAATGGGTACAGTCTTTTCGAGGGTCCTCGTGTACGCAGTGGGAGGCGCCGGTCAGTGGCCTGCCACAAAATGGCAAGAAATGCCAGTGCGCATCAGCGTGAAATAGTCACCAGGGCGGTGGGCTATAATACTGGTCCCTTGAGGGTTGGGGGAGGTTTAGGGGCTCTGGTGGAAATGGGTTCAGTCTTTTCGAGGTCTCGTGTGCCAGATGGGAGGCTACGGTCTGATCGAGGCACTGCCTAAAATGGCAAGAAATGCCCAGCGCCTTGTGCGTGAAACGGTCGCCGAGGCTGGTGGGCTATAGCCTTTGGTCCGCGGGGGTTGGGGAGGGAAGTTCTGGGGCTCTGGGCGTCTAAAATGGGTACAGTCTTTTCGAGGGTCCTCGTGTACCCAGTGGGAGGCTACGGTCAGAAGCCTACCCTAAAATGAAATGCCCAGCGCATCGCGTGGAATATTCATGAGGCCGTGGGCTATGTAGCCTTTAGTCCTTGAGGGGTTGGGGAGGGGATTCGGGGGCTCTGATCGTGGGAAATAGGTACAGTCTTTTGAGGTCCTCGTGTGCCCGATGGGAGGCTACGGTCAGGCCTGCACTAAAATGGCAAGAAATGCCAATGTGGCCCAGCGTGAAATAATCAGAGGCGGTGGGCTATGTGCTGGTCATGAGGGTTGGAGAGGGGGGTTCGGGGGCTCTGGTCATTGAAAATTGGTACAGTCTTTTCGAGGGTCCTCGTGTGCCCGGTGGGAGGCTACGGTCAGAAGCCTGCCCTAAAATGGTAAGAAATGTCCAGCGGCGTGTGAAATAATCATGGGGCGGTGGGCTATTGCCTTTGGTCCATGAGGGGTTGGGGAGGGTTGAGGGCTCTGGGCATGAAATGGGTCTGAGTCTTTTCAAGGGCCCTCGTGTGCCCAGTGGGAGGCTACGGTCGGAAGCCTGCCCTAAAATGGCAAGAAATGCCAATGGCCTTGTGTGAAATAGTCAGAGGCGGTGGGCTATAGCCTTTGATCCATGAGGATTGGGCGGGGGTTGGGGCTGGGCGTCGGAAATGGGTGCAGTGTTTGAGGTCCTCGTGTGCCCAGTGGGAGGAATGCAGTCAGAGGCCTTCCTAAAATGGCAAGAAATGCATTGTGCCTGAAATAATCGAGGCCGGTGGGCTATAACCTTTGGTCTGCGGGGGTTAGGGAGGGGGGTTCGGGGGCTCTGGGCGTCGGAAATGGGTACAGTCTTTTCGAGGGGCCTCATTTGCCCAGTTGGAGGCTACTGTCTGAGGCCTGCCCTAAAATGGCAAGAAATGCCCCGCTGCGCAGCGCACAAAATAGTCGCCGAGGCCGGTGGGCTATAGCCTTTGGTCCGCGGGGGTTGGGGAGGGGGGTTCGGGGGCTTTGGGCGTCGAAAATCTGTCCAGCCTTTTCGAGGGGCCTCATGTGCCCAGTGGGAGGCTACGGTCAGAGGCCTGCCCTAAAATGTCAAGAAATGCCAATGGCCTTGTGTGAAAAAGTCGCCGCGGCCGTTGGGCTATCGCCTTTGGTCCGTGGGGGTGGGGGAGGGAGGTTCGGGGGCTCTGGGCGTCGGAAATGGGTCCAGTCTTTTTGAGGGTCCTCTTGTGCCCAGTGGGAGGCTACGGTCAGAGGCCTGCCCTTAAATGGCAAGAAATACCATCTTGGTGCATGTGGTCAATCAGGCAGTGGGCTATGTGCCTGAGGGTTGGGAGGGGGGTTCGGGGGCTCTGGGCGTCAGAAATGGGAACAGATCTCTTGAGGTCCTGGTGTGCCCATTGGGAGACTACAGGGAGCCTACCGTAAAATGATAAGAAAAGCCCAGTAGCAGCCTTGAAATAATCAGGGCGGTGGGCTATAGCCTTTGGTCCATGAGGGGTTGGGGATGAGGTTGAGGGCTCTGGGCATGGTCGATTTTGAGGCGGCCTCATGTGCCGATTGGAGGCGACGGTCAGAGGCCTACCCAAAATGGTAAGAAATACCCATGGCCTTGGCGTGAAATAGTCGCCATGGCGGTGGGCTAGCCTTTGGCCCGTGGGGGTAGGGGGGTTATGGGGCTCTGGGCGTCGGAAATGGGTCAGTCTTTTCGAGGGTCCTTGTGTGCCTAGTGGGAGGCTCGGTCAGTGGCCTGTCCTAAAATAATGAGAAATACCTGTGGCGCAGCAGATTAATCGTCGATGCCGGGGGGCTATAGCCTTTGGTCTGCGTGGGTTGGGGAGGGGGGTTCGGGGGCTCTGGGCATCCGAAATGGGTACAGTCTTTTTGAGGGTCCTCGCGTGCCCAGTGGGAGGCTCTGGTCGAGGCCTGCAATAAAATAATGAAATGGCCAGGCGCAGAAATAGTCGGAGGTTGGTGGGATATAGCCTTTGGTCCATGAGGAGTTCTTTGAGGGGTTCGGGGGCTTTGGGCCTCTGAAATGGGTACAGTCTCTTCGAGGGTCCTCGTGTGCCCATTGGGAGACTACGGTCAAAGGCCTGCCCTAAAATGGCAAGAAATACCATCGGTGACCTTGCAAAATAATAGCCGGCTGGTGGGCTATAACTGGTCCACAGGGGTTCACGGAGGGTGGTTGAGGGGCTCTGGCCTTGAAAATGGGTCAGTCTTTTCGAGGGTCCTCGTGTACAGATGGGATATTCTGGACAGAGAGCCTACATTAAAATGCAAGAAATACCAGCCTTGTATGAAAGTGTCATGAGGCAGTGGGCCATCGCCTGGTCCATGAGGTTTGGAGAAGCGGGTTCGCCGGCTCTGGCCGTCGAAAAGATGTCGAGTCATTACGAGGCTCCTAGTGTGCACAGTGGGAGGCTACGGTAAGAGGCCTGCCCTAAAATGGCAAGAAATGCCAATGACGTGGCCATGAAATAATCATGAGGCAGTGGGCTATAACGCTGGTCATGAGGGTTGGGGGGGGGGTTTGGGGGGCTCTGGGCGTCGGAAATGGGTCCAGTCTTTTTGAGGGTCCTCTTGCGCCCAGTGGGAGGCTGCGGTCAGAGGCCTGCCCTAAACTGGCAAGAAATACCTGGCCTTGAATTAATCAGTGAGGCGGTGGGCTATAGGCTTTGGTCTGCGAGGATTGGGGAGGGGGGTTCGGAGACTCTGGGCGTCAGAAATGGGTCAGTCTCTTGAGGGTCCTGGTGTGCCCATTGGGAGACTACTGGGCAGGCCTCTGTAAAATGATAAGAAAAGCCAGTAGTAGCGGCCTTGAAATAATCATGCGGGCTGGTGGGCTATAACTTTGGTCCTGAGGGTTGGGGATGAGGTTTAGGGGCTCTTGGCATGAAAATTCGCCCAGCTTTTGAGGACCTCATGTGCCCATTGGAGGCTACAGTCAGGAGGCCTACCCAAAATGGCAAGAAATACCTAGCAGTAGCAGCGCGTGAAATAATCGCCATGGCCGGTGGGCTGTGCTTTGGCCCGTGGGAGTTAGGGAGGGTTATGGGGCTCACAGGGCGTCGAAAATGGGTCAGTCTTTTCGAGGGTCCTTGTGTGCCTAGTGGGAGGCTACGGTCAGTGGCCTGTCTTAAAATACCAAGAAATACCTGGCGTAGCGTGAATTAATCGTCGATGCGGTGGGCTATAGCCTTTGGTCCAGAGGGTTGGGAGGGAGGTTCGGGGCTCTGGGCATGGAAATGGGTCAGTCTTTTGAGGGTCCTCTTGTGCCCGGTGGGAGGCTACTGGTCAGGCCTGCCTTAAATGGCAGAAATACCCTGCTATGTGCAGCAATTAATCGGAGGCGTTGGGCTATAGCCTTTGGTCTGCGAGGGTTGGGGAGGGGGGTTCGGGGGCTCTGGGCGTCCGAAATGGGAACAGTCTCTTCGAGGGTCCTGGTGTGCCCATTGGGAGACTACGGGCAGGGGCCTACCGTAAAATGAAAAGAAAAGCCAGTGTGCAGCCTGTGAAATAATCGCGAGGCTGGTGGGCTATAAGCCTGGTCCATGAGGTTGGGGATGAGGTTCGAGGGGCTCAGGGATCGAAAATTCCAACTTTTGGCGGCCTCATGTGCCCAGTTGGAGGCTACGGTCAGAGGCCTACCCCAAAATGGCAAGAAATACCCAGCGGCGCAGCGCTTGAAATAGTCGCCATGGCCGGTGGGCTTTAGCCTTTGGCCCGTGGGGGTTGGGGAGGGGGGTTATGGGGCTCTGGGCGTCGGAAATGGGTCCAGTCTTTTCGAGGGTCCTTGTGTGCCTAGTGGGAGGCTACGGTCAGTGGCCTGTCCTAAAATGGCAAGAAATACCTATGGCGCAGCGCGCGAATTAGTCGTCGATGCCGGTGGGCTATAGCCTTTGGTCTGCGAGGTTGGGAGGGGTTCGGGGCTCTGGGCATCGAAATGGGTCAGTCTTTTGAGGGTCCTCCGTGCCCGATGGGAGGCTACAGTCGAGGCCTGTAATAAAATGGCGAAATAGCCAGTGACTCAAGCGCACGAAATAGTCGACGAGGATGGTGGGATATAGCCTATGGTCCGCAGGGGTTGGTGAGGGGGGTTCGGGGGCTTTGGGCCTCTGAAATGGGTGCAGTCTCTTCGAGGGTCCTCGTGTGCCCAGTGGGAGACTACGGTCAGAGGCCTGCCCTAAAATGGCAAGAAATACCATCGTGACAGCAAAATAGTAAAGCAGCTGGTGGGCTATAGCCTTTGGTCCATGAGGGTTGCGGAGGGTGGTTGAGGCTCTGGCCTTGAAAATGGGTCGATCTTTTCGAGGGTCCTCGTGTGGATGGGAGGATTCCGGACAGAGGCCTACCCTAAAATGCAAGAAATGCCTTGCGGCGCAGCGCGCGAAATAGTCTCCGAGGCCGGTGGGCCATAGCCTTTGGTCCGCGGGGTTTGGAGAGGGGGGTTCGGGGGCTCTGGGTGTCGGACATGGGTACAGCCATTTCGAGGGACCTCGTGTGCCTAGTGGGAGGCTACGGTCAGAGGCCTGCCTTAAAATGGCAAGAAATACCACGTAGCCGTGTATGAAATATTCATGAGGCGGTGGGCTATACTAGTCCTTGGGGTTGGGGAGGGAGGTTCAGGGGCTCTGGGCGCCAGAAATGGGTCCAATCTTTTTCAAGGGGCCTCATGTGCCCAGTTGGAGGCTATGGTCAGAGGTCTACCCTAAAATGGCAAGAAAATCCCAGCGGCGCAGTGCGTGAAATAGTCGTAAATGGGTCCAGTGGTTTCGAGGGTTCTTGTGTGCCCAATGGGTGACTACGGGCAGGGGCCTGCCCTAAAATGGCAAGAAATGCCAGTGGCCGAACATGAAATAAGTCACCAGCCTTGGTGGGCTATAGCCTTGATCATGAGGGTTGGGGAGGGGGGTGGGGGGGCTCTGGACGTCGGAAATATGTATAGTCATTTCGAAGGTCGTTGTGTGCCCAGTGGGAGGGTACGGTCAAAGGCCTGCCCTAAAATGGCAAGAAATGCCAGTGATAGCGCCTGAAATAGTCGCAAGGCGGTGGGCTATTGCCTGGTATCTGTGAGGGTTGGGGAGGGGTTGGACCTGGCCGTAGGAAATGGGTACAGTCTTTTCGAGGGTCCTCGTATTCCCAGCGGGAGACTACGGTCAGACGCCTGCCCTAAAATGACAAGAAATGCCAAGCGGCGATGAAATAATCGCCGGCGGTGGGCTATATGCTGGTCTGCGGGGTTGGGAGGGGTTGAGGGCTCACAGGCATCGACATGGGTACATGCATTTCGAGGGACCTCGTGTGCCTAGTGGGAGGCTCTGAGCCTGCCTAAAATGGCAAGAAAATGCCAATGTGAGAAATACTCACCGAGGCCGGTGGGCCATAGCCTTGGTCCGCGGGGGTTGGGGAGGGAGGTTCAGGGGCTCTGGGTGTCGGAAATGCTTCCAGTCTTTTCAAGGGAATGTGTGTAGTTGGAGGTTACGATCAGAGGCCTGCCCTAAAATGACAAGAAATGCCTAATGGCCTTGTGAAAATAGCCAGTAGGTGGGCTATAGCCTGGTCCCATGAGGGTTGGGAGGTTCGGAGGTTCTGGGCGTCAGAAATGGGTACAGCCTTTTCGAGGATCCTCGTGTGCCCTGTGGGAGGCTACGGTCAGAGGCCTGCCCTAAAATGACCTGAAATGTGCCAAGCGCGTGAAATACTCAGCCGATAGGGTGGGCTGTACCTTTAGTCCATGGGGGTTGGGGAGGGTTCGGGGCTCAGGCATTGGAAATGGATCCAGTCTTTTCGAGACTCCTCATGTGCCCAGTGGGAGACTACGGTCAGGAGGCACACTCTAAAATGGTAAGAAATACCCAGCGAGCGATCTGTGAAATAGTCACTTGGCGGTGTACTATTTCCTTTGGTCTGCGGGGGTTTGGGCGGGGGTTCGGGGGCTCTGGCCGTAGGAAATGGGTCAGTCTTTTCGAGGGTCCTCGTATCCCAGTGAGACTACGGTCAGGCCTGTCTAAAATGGTAAGAAATGCCAAGCGGTGGCCTTGAGAAATAATCATGCAGCCTTGATTGGGCTATAGCCTTTCTGCGGGGTTGGGGGCAGGGGTTACTGCGGCTCACAGGTGTCGGAAATGGGTCCAGTCTTTTCGAGGTACCTCGTGTGCACAGTGGGAGGCTACAGTCGAGCCACCTACAAAATAAAGAAATGCCAGCGGTGCAGCGAAATTATCAAGGCGGTGGGCCATAGCCTTAGTCTGCGGGGTTGGGAGAGAGGTTAGCGGGGCTCTCAGGCGTCGGGAAATGGGTCCGGTTTTTCGAGGGGCCTCATGTGCCCAGTTAGCGGTTACGATTACAGGCCTGCCCTACAAGGCAAGAAATGCCCAGCACCTTGTAAAATAACCCGAGGCAGTGGGCTATCTCACTGGTCCATGAGGGTTGGGTGGGGGTTCGGGCGCTCGGGGCATGAAATGGGTCAGTATTTTCGAGGTCCTCGTGTGCCCAGGTGGGAGGCTACGGTCAGTGGCCTGCCTAAAAAAAGAAATGCCCAGCAGTGGCAGCAGAAAATATTCGCCGAGCGGTGAGCTATGTGCTGGTCTGCGAGGGTTGGGGAGGGTTCGGGGGCTGGGTGGCGGAAATAGAGTGCAGTGGGGTCAGAAATGGATCCAGTCTTTTGAGGGTCCTCGTGTGCCCAGTGGGAGGATTATGGTCGAGGCACTGCCACAAATGGCGAGAATGCCAGTGTCTGTAGTGAAATAATCGCCCGATACCGTTGGGGAGGGGTTCAGGGGCTCAGGCGTCGAAATGGGTCAGTCTTTCGAGGGCCTTATGTGCCCGATGGGAGGCTACGGTCGAGCTTGCCCTAAAATGGCAAGAAATACCCAGCGGTAAGCGCTCAAATAATCATGCAAGGCGGTGGGCTATAGCCGTTGGTCCGCGGGGGTTGGGGAGGGGTTCAGGGGCTCTGGGCGTCGGAAATAAGTACAGTCTTTTCGAGGGTCCTCGTTTGCCCAGTGGGAGACTCGTCAGATGCCTTCCTTAAAATGGCAAAATGCCAGGCCAATGCCTGTGAAATAATCGCCAGGCAGTGGGCTATAGGCTTTGGTCCGCGGGGGTTGGGGACTGGAGTTTTGGGGCTCTGGGTTTAAAAAATGGGTCCAGTCTTTTCGAGGGTCCTCATGTGGCCAGTGGGAGGCTACGGTCAGAGGCTTGCCCTAAAATGACAAGAAATGCAGGCCTTGTGTGAAATAGTCACCAAGGCGGTGGGCTATAGCCTTTGGTCAGAGGGGTTGGGAGGAGGTTCGGGGGCTCTGGGCGTGAAATGGGTCAGTCTTTTGAGGGCCTCATGTGCCCGATTCGAGGATTCTGTCAGGCATGCCCTAAAATGCGAAATGCCACTGAGCCTTGAAATAAAGGCAGTGGGCTATAAGCTTTGGTCCATGAGGTTGGGGAGGGTTTGAGGGGCTCGGGGCATCGGAAATGGGTCTGATCTTTTGAGGTCCTCGTGCCAGTGAGGAGACTACAGGCACATCCTAAAATGGCAAGAAATGCAGTGAGAAATAGTCAAGGCGGTGGGCTAATGAAATAGTGGAACCGGTCGAATCCCATGAGAACTATGTATTTAATTTCTCAAAGTTTAAAACAAAATTAATTTCCCAAGAAAACCAGATTTTGCAAAGTTTACGCCTGACAAACGGATAACGAATTTGTAAATCGTCGGTTAGAAACCAGATAAACCGTTTGTGATTAGTTTCGTTTCTGGAGCTAATTCGGTCAATCGGTTCGTGAAATCCGGTGACGGTTGTGACTAATGTGATTACGGAAATTTTCGGCTACCGGTTAGAAGAACCGGAAGACCGAATCTGGTGTAACGATTGCGGAAGTATTTTGGCTGGCGGATGAGAGAAAGCGGATAGCCGGTTGCGGGTTTGTAAAGCTTCACGGAACATATTGACTAACGGATAGTGAAACCGTAAGCGTAGATTCTTTAGTAACAATTACAGGCATCAGCTAATCCGGATAAGGAACCGGAAGCCGGATGTTGGTCTTCTCGGTTACGGACAACAAGCTGGCTAGCGGTTGTGGGTATCGATTATCGGTTCTGAATTTTCAAATTGTTTTCTTTAACACGAAATTAAATTAAAATAAAATAAAATAAAATAAAACAAGATTTTAAAATTAAACAAACAAAGATCAATCTTACCAAACTTCCAGTCGAGGGTGTGAATTCCATCAGTTGCAATTTTGATCATGGGCAAAATATAAATAACTCGATCAAGGAACTTGGTCTGTGAATCCATGGAAAGCAATTATTCTCCTAATATAATAGACTCTCAGCAATCAAATCAGAACTTATCACTAATTTAACTGGGCATCATGGTATCAGATTAAGTGATGGCATTAAGAATAGTGAGAATGACTAAAACAAGATCAATTAATTCAAATTATTCCAAGCAATCAATTTGTATTTTATTTCCCTGGAGCTATCAGCTGTGTAATTGTGGCCATCATATGCACACATGAGCCAACTCCTTGCTACTCAGTTCGGTCATTCATGACAATTCTGGATCCTGAACTCGACTAGCGATGGAAAATAAATATTGGATTAAGGCGTCAGCTCGATCAATATAAATAATTCATAGAAAATAAGAACAGAAATAAAATTACTTGGATTGAAGAAATTCTTGTTAAGTTCAAAGCCTCACAAAATTACAGCAGATTGATTTACCCTTGGACTGGAATTAAAACCTTAGCCACTCATGGTGGTCAGAGGAAACAAAGTTGTTTGAGGAAGAAAATAATTGCAGCGTTTGTTTCTCTTCCTCACGTCCAGCTCTCTTTTCTTGAGTCTTGACTTGTGTCTTGTCTCTTTCTCACGTTTTTTCTTTTATAATGCTTGCTTTTGTTTCCTTTTGCTAGCTTTTCTTTTCCTCTTGGTTTCTTCTTAATGCTGGAGCTGTCTCTCTCAGAATGATGGGTTGCGTTTACAAGCCCAAATAAAGCCCTTTTGTCCAAATTTCATCATAATCTCCATGTTTCATCTCTAAATCAAATAAAACATAATTTCCACAAAGTAGCACAAGTTCAATCAAAATGTGAGAATTAAACAAAATATAATATGAATATTTATAACCTATCAAATGGCAAGAAATGCATGGTAGCATGAAATATTCGCCGAGGCCGGTGAGCTATAGGCTTTGGTCTGCGGGGGTTGAGGAGGGTTCGGGGTTACAGGCGTCGAAATGGAGTCTGTCTTTTCGAGGTCCTCGTGTACCTAGTGGGAGACTACGGTCAGATGCCTGCCCAAAATAAAGAAATGCCAGGCGCTGAAATAATCGAGGCCGGTGGGCTATGGCCTTTGGTCCGCGGGGGTTAGGGAGGGGGGTTCGGGGGCTCTGGGCGTCAGAAATGGGTACTGTCTTATTGCGGTCCTCTTGTGCCCAGTGGGAGGCTACGGTCAGAGGGCTGTCCTAAAATGGCAAGAAATGTCCAGCGCCGCCCGGGAAAGAGTCGTAGCCTTTGGTCCGTAGGGGTTGGTGAGGGGCGTTCGGGGGCTCTGGGCGTCGGAAAAGGGTACAGTCTTTTCGAGGGTCCTCGTGTGTCCAGTAGGAGGATACAGTAAGAGGCCTACCCAAAAATGGCAAGATATGCCAGCGGCGCCTTGAAAAAATCCAAGGGCCGGTGGGCTATGGCCTTGGGTCGGGGGGGGTTGGGGTGGGGGGTTCGGGGGCTCTGGGTGTCGGAAATGGAGTCAGTCATTTCGAGGTCCTTGTGTGTCAATGGGAGGCTACGATTAGAGGCATGCCTAAAATGGCAAGAAATGCTCAGCGCAGCACATAAAATAGTCCCAGGCGGTGGGCTATAGCCTTTAGTCCATGAGTGTTGGGGAGGGGTTCGGGGGGTTGGGTGTCGAAAATGGGTCTGATCTTTTCGAGGTTCCTTGTGTGCCTAGTGGGAGGAGTTACGGTCAGGAGGCCTGCCCTAAAATGGTAAGAAATGCCTAGCGGTGCAGCCTTGAAATAATCGTCGAGGCTAGTGCTATAGCCTTTGGTCCGCGGGGGTTAGGGAGGGGGGTTCGGGGGTTCTGGGCGTCGAAAATGGGTACATTCTTTTTGAGGGTCCTCGTGTGCACAGTGGGAGGTTACGGTCAGAGGCTTAGCCTAAAATGGCAAGAAATGCCTAGCGGTGCAGCGCGCGAAATAGTCGCCGAGGCTAGTGGGCTATATCCTTTGGTCCGCGGGGGTTGGGGAGGGAGGTTCGGGGGCTTTGGGCGTCGGAAATGGGTAAAGTCTTTTCGAGGGTCCTCGTGAGCCCAGTGGGAGGCTACGGTCAGAGGCCTGCCCTCAAATGGCAAGAAATACCAGCCAGTGTGGCAGCGAAATAATCCCAGGGCAGTGGGCTATATCCTTTGGTCCTTGGTGTTGGGAGGAGGTTGGGGCTCTGGGTGTCAGAAATGGGTACAGTCTTTTCGAGGTTGCTAGTGTGCCCAGTGGGAGGCTACTGGTGAGAGCCTACAAAATGGCAAGAAATACCAATGACAGCAGCCTTGAAATAATCGTCGAGGCGGTGTGCTATAGCCTTTGGTCCATGAGGGGTTAGGGAGGGGTTCGGGGGTTACAGGCGTCGAAAATGGGTACAGTCTTTTGAGGTCCTCGTGTGCCTAGTGGGAGGATTCTGATCAGGAGGCTTTCCCTAAAATGGCAAGAAATGCCCTGCGGTGCAGCGCGCGAAATCGTCGGCGAGGCTTGTGGGCTATAGCCTTTGGTCCGTGGGGGTTAGGGTGGGGGGTTCAGGGGCTCTGTGCGTTGGAAATGAGTAAAGTCTTTTCGAGGGTCCTCGTGAGCCCAGTGGGAGGCTACGGTCGAGGCACTGCCCTAAATGGCAAAAAATGCCAGTGCCTTGACTAGCGAAATAGTCACCGATTCCGGTGTGCTATCTCCTTTGGTCCGCGGGGGTTGGGGAGGGAGGTCCGGGGGCTTTGGGCGTCGGAAATGGGTACAGTCTTTTCGAGGTTGCTCGTGTGCCCATTGGGAGGCTCTACAGTGAAACCTGCCCAAAATGGCTAGAAATGCCAGTGACGCATTCTTGAAAAAAGTCGCCGACGCAGGTGGGCTATGGCCTTTGGTCCGCGGGGGTTGGGGATGGGGGTTCGGGGGCTCTGGGCATCGGAAATGGGTCCAATGGTTTATAGGGTCCTCGTGTGCGCAGTGGGAGCATACGGTCAGAGGCATAGCCTAAAATGTCAAGAAATGCCCCGTGGCGCAGCTGTGAAATAGTCTCACCGGTGGGCTATAGCCTTTAGTCATGAGGGGTTAGGGAGGGGATTCGGGGGGTTACAGGCGTCGGAAATGGGGTACAGTCTTTTAGGGGTCCTCGTGTGCCCAGTGGGAGGATTCTGGTCAGAGCTTAGCCTAAAATGGCAAGAAATGCCAATGGTGCAGCTATGAAATAGTCGCCGATTCCGGTGTGCTATATCCTTTGGTCCGTAGGGGTTCGTGAGGGGCGTTCGGGGGCTCTGGGCGTCGCAAATGGGTACAGTCTTTTCGACGGTCCTCGTGTGCCCAGTGGGAGGCTACGGTCAGAGGGCTACCCTAAAATGGCAAGAAATACTCAGCGGCGCAGCGCGCGAAATAGCCCCCGAGGCCGGTGGGCTATAGCCTTTGGTCCGCGGGCGTTGGGGAGGGGGTTTCGGGGGCTCTGGGTGTCGGAAATGGGTACAGTCTTTTCCTGGTTCCTTGTGTGCCTAGTGGGAGGCTACGGTCAGAGGCCTGCACTAAAATGGTAAGAAATGCCAGTGGCCTTGTGATGAACTAGTCATGAGGCAGTGGGCTATATCCTTTGGTCATGAGGTCGGGGAGGGAGTTGGGGTTACAGGCATGGAAATGGGTACAGTCTTTTCGAGGGTCCTCGTGTGCCCAGTGGGAGGATTCTGGTCAGGAAGCAGCCTAAAATGGCAAGAAATGCCAGCGCCAGCCTTGAAATAGTCACAAGGCAGTGGGCTATATAGCCTTTGGTCCGTGGGGGTTGGGAGGAGGTTTGAGGGTCTCGTGTGCCCAGTGGGAGGCTCTGATGGAGGCAGCCTAAAATGGCAAGAAATACCAGTGACAGCCTTGTGAAAAAAATCGTCGAGGCTAGTGGGCTATAGCCTTTGGTCCATGAGGGGTTGGGGTTCGGGTTTCGGGGGCTCTGGGCGTCGGAAATGGGTACATAATTTTTGAGGGTGCTCGTGTGCCCGGTGGGAGCTCTGAGTTAGAGCACTGCTAAAATAACAAGAAATGCCAAGTAGCGCAGTGGCGTGAAATAGTCGAGGCGGTTGGCTATAGCCTTTGTCCATGAGAGTTGGGGTGGGGGTTCGGGGCTCTGGGCATGAAATGGGTCAATCTTTTGAGGGGCCTCGTGTGACCGAGTGGGAGGCTCTGAGAGACACCTAAAAAGGGTGAAATGCCAGTGATGCGCGAAATAGTCATGAGGCGGTGGGCTATAGCCTATATTGTGAGGTTGATGAGGGGTTCGGGGCTCAGGCGTCGGAAATGGGTCAGTCTTTTGAGGGCCCTCGTGTGCCAGTGGGAGGCTCTGACAGAAGCACGCCATAAAATGGTCAAGAAATGCCCAGTGATGCAGTAGCGTGAAATAATCGCCCGGTGGGCTATAGCCTTTGGTCCATGAGGGGTTGAGGGGTGCAGGTGTCAGAAATGGGTACAGTCTTTTCGAGGGTCCTCGTGTGCGCAGTGGGAGGCTACGGTCAGAAGCCTCCCTAAAATGACAAGAAATGCGCAGCGGCGCAGCGCGTGAAATAGTCGCCGAGGCCGGTGGGCTATAGCCTTTGCTCCGCGGGGGTTGGGGAGGGGGGTTCGGGGGTTCTGGGTGTCGGAAATGGGTACAGTCTTTTTGATCGGCCTCGTGTCCCCAGCGGGAGGCTACGGTCAGGCCTACTAAAGCACAAGAAATGCCAGTGATCGTGGCAAAATAGTCATGGGGCTGTTGGGAGGGGTTCGGGGCTCTGGGCATGAAAATGGGCTCGATCATTTTTAGTGGCCTCGTGTACTCGTGGGAGCCTCTGATTGAGCATCGCTAAAGGCAAGAAATACCCAGGCATGCAGTGAAAAGTCGGCCAGCGGTGGGAGTATAGTGTCATTCCACGGGGTTGGGAGGGGTTCGGGGACTCTGGCCATCGAAATGGGTCTGAGTCTTTTGGGTGGCCTCGCGTGCTCGGTGGGAGCCTCTGTCGAGGCACAGCCTAAAAAGGCAAAATATCCACACACGTGTGAAATTGTCTCAGGGCAGGTGGGCTATAGCATTTGGTCCAGGGGTTGGGGTAGGAGGTTGGGTTCTCAGGCGTCGGAAATGGGTCAGTCTTTTCGAGGGGCCTCATGTGACCCGGTGGGAGTCTATGGTGAGGCACGGCCTAAAGGGCAAGGAATGCCAGTGATGTATGAAATAGTCATGAGGTGGGCTATAGCCTTTGGTCATGAGGGTTTGGAGGCGTTCGGGGTTACAGGCGTCGAAAATGGGTCTTGTCTTTTCGAGGGTCCTCGTGTGATGGGAGGCTCTGATTAAGCGCCTGAAATAAATAGTCGCCGAGGGGCTATAGCCTTTGGTCCATGAGGGGTTGGGAGGGGTTCGGGGCTCACAGGTGTCGGAAATGGGTACAGTCTTTTCAAGGGTCCTCATGTGCCCAGTGGGAGGCAACGGCCAGAAGCCTGCCCTAAAATGGCAAGACATGCCTAGCGGCGCAGTGCACGACATAGTCGCCGGGGCCGGCGGGCTATAGCGTCTGTTCCACGGGGGTTGGGGAGGGGGGTTCGGGGGCTCTGGGTGTCGGAAATGGGTCCAGTCTTTTCGAGGGTCCTCGTGTGCCCAGGGGGAGGCTATGGTCAAAGGCCTGCCCTAAAATGGCAAGAAATGCCCAGCGGCGCAGTGCACGAAATAGTCGCTGGGGCCGGTGGGCTATAGCGTCTGTTCCACGGGGGTTCGGGGACTCTGGGCATCGGAAATGTGTATAGTCTTTTTGAGTGGCCTCGTGTGCTCAGTGGGAGCCTACAGTATGAGGCCTGCCCTAAAAAGGCAAGAAATGTCACAGTAGCGCCTGTGAAATAGTCTCAGGACCCGGTTGGCTATAGCATTTGGTCCGTGGGGGTTGGGGTTGGGGTTCGGGGGTGCAGGTGTGGAAATGGGTCCATTCTTTTCGAGGGGCCTCGTGTGACCAGTGGGAGACTACGATCTCAGGCCTGCCCTAAAAGGGCAAGAAATACCCAGCGATGCAGCGCGCGAAATAGTCTCTTAGGCCGGTGGGTTATAGCCTTTGGTCCGCGGGGGTTGGGGACGGGGGTTCGGGGACTACGGTGTCGGGAAATGGGTCTGATCTTTTGAGCGTCTCGTGTGCCCATGGGAGGCTACGGTCAGAAGCCTGCCTAAAATGAAAGAAATACCAGTATGGCGCATGAAATAGTCGCATGGGGCGGTGGGCTCTGACCTTTGGTCATGAGGTTGGGAGGGGTTCGGGGCTCTGGGCATCGAAAATGGGTACAATCTTTTCGAGGGTCCTTGTGTGCCAGTGGGAGGCTACGGTCGAGGCTGCTAAAATGGCAAGTAATGCCAGTGGCCAGTAGCGTGGAAATAATCAAAGGCCGGTGGTCTATAGCCTTTGGTCTGCGGGGGTTGGGGTGAAGGGTTTCGGGGGCTCTGGGCATCAGAAATGGGTCCAGTCTTTTCGAGGGGCGTCGTGTGCCCAGTGGGAGGCTACGGTCGGAGGCCTGCCCTAAAATAGTAAGAAATGCCATGGCGCAACCTGTGAATTAATCGCCGGCGGTGCGCTATAGCCTTTGTCCATGAGGGGATTGGGGATGGGGGTTGGGGCTCTGGGATTGAGAAATGGGTCAGTCTTCGAGGGTCCTCGTATGCAGTGGGAGGCTACGGTTACACTGCCTAAAGGGCAAGAAATGCCAGTATCTGAGCCTTGAAATAGTCCCAAGGCGGTGGGCTATAGCCTTTGCCCGCGGGGGTTGGGGAGGGGGGTTCGGGGGCTCTGGAGTGGAAATGGGTGAGTCTTTTCGAGGGTCCTCGTGTGCCCAGTGGGAGGCTACGGTCAGAAGCCTGCCCTAAAATGACAAGAAATACCCAGCGGCGCAGCGCGTGAAATAGTCGCCGAGGCCGGTGGGCTATAGCCTTTGGTCCACGAGGGTTGGGGAGGGGGGTTCGGGGGCTCTTGGCATCGGAAATGGGTGCATTCCTTTCGAGGGTCCGCGTGTGCGAAGTGGGAGGCTATGGTCAGAAGCCAGCCCTAAAATGACAAGAAATACCAATGGCCAGTGCGTGAAATAATCATGAGGCCGGTGGGCTATAAGCGCTGACCATGGGGGTTGGGGGGGGTGGGGGGGCTCTGGGCGTCAGAAATGGGTACATTCTTTTCGAGGGTCCGCGTGTACGAAGTGGGAGGCTATGGTCAGAAGCCTGCCCTAAAATAGTCGCCGAGGCCGGTGGGCTATGGCCTTTGGTCCCATGAGGGGTTGGGAGGGGTTCGGGGCTCTGGGTGTCGGAAATACATAGAGTCTTTTCGAGGGTCCTCGTGTGAGTGGGAGGCAGCCAGCCTCTAAAATTGCAAGAAGCCCAGTGACACGGTGCAGAAATAGTCAGCCGGGGCGGTGGGCTATGCTTCTGTTCCACAGGGGTTTGGGAGGGGTTCGGGGACTCGGGCATCGGAAATGTCTAGTCTTTTGGGTGGCCTCGTGTGCTCGGTGGGAGCCTCTGATCTGAGGCACATGTCTAAAGGCAAGAAAGAAATGCCAGTATGTGAAATACTCTCAGGGCCCGGTGGGCTATAGCCTTTGGTCCGTGGGGGTTGGGGGGGGGGGGGGCTTTAGGCCTCGGACATGGGTGCAGTCTTGTTGAAGGGCCTCGTGTGACCAGTGGGAGGCTGCAGTCGAGCCTGCCCACAAAGGGCAAGAAATGCGATGCTGTGTGAAATAGTCAAGGGCGGTGGGCTATAGCCTTTGGTCCATGAGGGTTGGGGAGGGTTGGGGCTCTGGTCATGGAGTGGTACAGTCTTTTCGAGGGTCCTCGTGTGCCCAGGAGAGAGGCTACAGTCAAGCCTGCCACTAAAATAATGAGAAATACCAGTATGGCAGCGTGAAATAATCATGAGGCGGTGGGCTATAGCCTTTGGTCCATGAGGGTTGGGAGGGGTTCGGGGCCTCTGGGGTCGGAAATGGATCAGTCTTTCGAGGTCTCGTGTGCCCAGTGGGAGCAACGGCGAAGCACATCTAAAAGTGCAAGAAGCGCAGTGACACAGACTGAAATAGTCACCGGGGCGGTGGGCTATAACATTCACGGGGTTCGGGGACTCTGGGCATCGAAATGTGTCTTGCCTTTTTGGGTGGCCTCGTGTGCTCGGTGGGAGCCTCTGATCCCAGGCCCTAACAAAAGGCAAGAAATAGCCCTGTGTGTGAAATAATCGAGGTCCTCGTGTGACGATGGGAGGCTCTGATGAGCACATACTAAAGGCAAGAAATGCCAATGATCAGTGTGAAATAGTCGCCCGGGCGGTGGGCTATAACCTTTGGTCCATGAGGGTTGGGGGAGGCGATTCGGGGGCTCGTGGGAAATGGAGTGCAGTCTTTTGATGGTCCTCGTGTGACCGTGGGAGGCTGCGGTCAGGCACATACTAAAGGCAAGAAATGCCAATGACGTGTGAAATAGTCGCGGGCCGGTGGGCTAGAGCCTTTAGTCATGAGGGTTGGTGAGGGGGTTCGGGGCTCACAGTCGTGAAATAGATCTGATCTTTTCGAGGGTCCTCGTGTGATGGGAGGCTCTGGCCAGAATCACACTAAATAGCCAAGAATGCCAGTGATGCAGTGAAATAAGTCGCCGGGGCGGTGGGCTATGCCTTTGGTCCAGGGGTTGGGAGGGGTTAGGGACTCTGGGCATCGGAAATGTGTCTACTCTTTTTGAGTGGCCTCGTGTGGTCATTGAGCTCTGATCAGGGGCCCTACTAAAAAGGCAATGTCAGTGCAGGAAATAGTCTCGAGCCGGTGGGCTATAGCCTGGTCCACAGGGGTTGGGGAGGGGTTCGGGGACTCTGGGCATGGACATGGGTCTGATCTTTTGAAGGGCCTCGTGTGGTGGGAGGCTCAGTCGAGGCCCTAAAGGCAAGAAATGTGCAGCGTGTGAAATAGTCTCAGGGCAGGTGGGGTATAGCCTTTGGTCCGCGGGGGTTGGGGAGGGGGTTCGGGGGCTCTGGTCGTTGGAAATGGGTACAGTCTTTTCGAGTGTCCTCGTGTGCCCAGTGGGAGGCTACGGTCGAGCACCCTAAAATGAGAAATACCAAGTGTGAAATATTCGCCGAGGCGGTGGGCTCTGAGCTGGTCATGAGGGTTGGGGAGGGGGATTCGGGGGCTCTGGGCGTCGGTAATGGGTACAGCCTTTTCGAGGGTCCTCATGTGCCCAGTGGGAGGCTTGACGGAAGCCACTAAAATGGCAAGAAATACCTAGCGGTGTGCAGAAATAGTCGCAGGGGCGGTGGGCTATAGCGTCTGTTCCACGGGGGTTCCGGAGTGGGGTTCGGGGACTCTGGGCATCAGAAATCTGTATAGTCAAATGGGTGCAGTCTTTTCGAGGGGCCTCGTGTGACCCGGTGTGAGGCTACGGTCAGGGCTGCCTAAAGGGCAAGAAATGCCCAGCGATGCAGCGCGTGAAATAGTCGTCGAGGCCGGTGGGCTATAGCCTTTGGTCCGCGGGGGTTGGGGAGGGGGATTCGGGGGCTCTGGGGGTCGGAAATGGGTACAGTCTTTTCGAGGGTCCTCGTGTGCCCAGTGGGAGGCTACGGTCAGAGGCCTGCCGTCAAATGGCAAGAAATACCAAGCGATGCAGCCTTGAAATAATCGCCAGGCGGTGGGCTATAGCCTTTGGTCATGAGGGGTGGGGGGGGGGTCTGGGGGGCCTCTGGGGATCGGGAATGGGTACAATCTTTTCAAGGGTCCTTGTGTCCCCAGTGTGAGGCTACGGTCAGAGGCCTGCAGTGAAATGGCAAGTAATGCCAGTGACACAGTAGCGTGAAATAATCGCCAGGCGGTGGTCTATAGCCTTTGGTCATGAGGGTTGGGAAGGGGTTGGGGGCTCTGGGCGTCTGTGCGCAAGCCTACCTAAAATGGCAAGAAATACCTAGCGTGAGCAGCAGAAATAGTCGCCAGGGGTTCATTCCGTCGTTCCAGGGGTTCGGAGGGTTGGGGACTCTGAGCATCAAAATCTGTCTAGTCTTTTTGAGTGGCCTCGTGTGCTCAGTGGGAGCCTACACTCTGAGGCCTGCCCTAAAAAGGCAAGAAATACCCCATGGCGCAGCGCGCGAAATACTCTCCGAGCCCGGTGGGCTATAGCCTTTGGTCCGTGGGGGTTGGGGTAGGGGGTTCGGGGGCTCTGGGCATCGGACATGGGTGCAGTCTTGTTGAGGGGCCTCGTGTGACCAGTGGGAGGCTGCGGTCAGAGGATTGCCCTAAAAGGGCAAGAAATGCTTGACAATGCAGCGTGAAATAAGTCATGGCAGTGGGCTATAGCCTTTGGTCCGCGGGGGTTGGGGAGGGAGGTTCGGGGGCTCTGGTCGTCGGAAATGGGTACAGTCTTTTCGAGGGTCCTCATGTGCCCAGTGGGAGGCTACGGACAGAAGCCTGCCCTAAAATGACGAGAAATACCCAGCGGCGCATCGCGTGAAATAGTCAGAGGCGGTGGGCTATAACCTGGTCCATGAGGGGTGGGGGTGGGGGTTCGGGGGCTCTGGGTGTCGGAAATGGGTACAGTCTTTCCGAGGGTCCTCGTGTGCCCAGTGGGAGATGTGGCCAGAATCGACTAAAATTACAAGAGCGCCTTGACACACAGAAATAGTCGCCGGGCCCATGGACTATAAGCGTCATTCCACGAGGGGTTGGGGGGGGGGGTTCGGGGACTCTGGGCATCGGAAATGTGTCTAGTCTTTTTGGTGGCCTAGTGTGCTCGGTGGGAGCCCTCTGATCAGGGCACTGCCTAAAGGCAAGAAATGTCCAAGCAGTAGCGGTGAAATAGTCTTGAGCCCAGATGGGCTATAGCCTTTGGTCCATGAGGGGTGGGGAGGGGATTCGGGGCTCTGGTTGTCGGAAATGGGTACAGCCTTTTGAGGGGTCCTCGTATGCCTTGAGTCGAGGCTCTGATTGAAGCCCTAAAATGACAAGAAATACCAGTGACTCGGTAGCGTGAAATAGTCTCAGGGAAATTTGGTGGGTATGTGCTTTGGTCCCACGAGGTTGGGGGGTTGAGGGGCTCTGGTCGTGAAATGGATCAGTCTTTTCGAGGGCCTCATTACACCCGTGGGAGGCTACGGTCAGGCCTGCCTAAAATGGCAAGAAATGATGTACAGTGCGAAATAATCAGCAGTGGGCGATAGGCTTTGGTCCGCGGGGGTGGGGGAGGGGGGTTCGGGGGCTCTCGGTGGCGCCAAAGTGTATAGTCCTTTCGAGGGTCCTAATGTGCCCAGTGGGAGGCTACGGGTAGAGGACTGCCCAAAAATGGCAAGAAATGCCAAGTGAGGCTTGAAATAATCGGCCAGGTGGGCTATAGCCTTTGGTCCGTGGGGGTTGGGGAGGGGCGTTCGGGGGCTCGGGGTGTCGCAAATGGGTGCAGTCTTTTCGAGGTCCTCGTGTAACCGGTGGGAGGCTACGGTCGAGGCACATACCACAAGGGAGAAATGCTTGATGCAGTGTGAAATAGTCGCCCAGGCGGTGGGCTATAGCCTTTGGTCCATGAGGGGTTGGGAGGGATTCGGGGCTCACAGGTGTGGGAAATGGGTACAGTCTTTTGAGGGTCTCGTGTGCCAGTGGGAGCCAAGCGGCAAAGCACTGCCTAAAATTAGAAATGCCAGTGACACGGTGCAGGAAATAGTCGGGGCGGTGGGCTATGCTTCATTCACAGGGGTTCGGGGACTCTCAGGCACGAAATGTGTCTAGTCTTTTGAGTGGCCTCGTGTGCTCGGTGGGAGCCCTCTGATCTGAGGCACCCTAAAAGGCAAGAAATGTCAGCAGTAGCAGTGTGAAATAGTCTTGAGCCGGTGGGCTATGTGCCTTTGGTCATGAGGGGTGGGGAGGGATACGGGTGCTCTGGTTGGGGGAAATGGGTACAGCCTTTTCGAGGGTCCTCGTATGATCGGAGGCTCTGGTCGGGCACCCCTAAAATGACAAGAAATACCCAGCGGCTCAGCGCGTGAAATAGTCTCCGAGGCTGGTGGACTGTAGCCTTTGGTCCACGAGGGTTGGGGAGGGGGGTTCGGGGGCTCTGGTCGTCGGAAATGGATCCAGTCTTTTCGAGGGGCCTCGTACACCCAGTGGGAGGCTACGGTCAGAGGCCTGCCCTAAAATGGCAAGAAATGCCCAGTGGCACAGCGTGCGAAATAGTCGCCGAGGCCGGTGGGCTATAGGCTTTGGTCCGCGGGGGTTGGGGAGGGGGGTTCGGGGGCTCTCGGTGGCGCAAAAGTGTATAGTCCTTTCGAGGGTCCTAATGTGCCCATTGGGAGGCTACGATTAGAGGACTGCCCCAGAATGGCAAGAAATGCCAGTAGCCAGAAATAATCGGCCTTGGGTGGGCTATAGCCTTTGGTCCGCGGGGGTTGGGAGGGGTTCGGGGGCTCTGGGTGTGAAAATGGGTGAGTCTTTTCGAGGGTCTCGTGTAACCGATGGGAGGCAGCAGAAGCACGCCCTAAATTACGAGAAATGCCAGTGACACATTGAAATAGTCATGGGGGCGGTGGGCTATAAGTCATTCCAGGGGTTCGGGACTCTGGGCACAGGAAATGTCTAGTCTTTTGAGTGGCCTCGTGTGCTCGGTGGGAACCTCTGATCAGAGGCACTGCCCTAAAGGGCAAGAAATGCCAATGATGCGTGAAATAATCAGGCGGTGGTCTATAACTTTGGTCCATGAGGGTTGGGGTGGGGGTTCGGGGCTCTGGGTGTCAGAAATGATTACAGTCTTTTCGACGGGCCTCGTGCCCGATGGGAGGCTCTGATCGAGGCACATGCCTAAAATGGCAAGAAATACAGGCGCGGTCATGAAATAATCAGCCGGTGGCGTGGGCTATAGCATTGTTCAGGGGTTTGGGATGGGGTCGGGGATTACAGGCATCGGAAATTTGTTTAGTATTTTTAGGGGCCTCGTGTGCTCGGTGGGAGCCTACGGTGAGGCACTGCCTAAAATGGCAAGAAATGCCCGTAAAATAGTGTCGATCCGGTGGGCTATAGCCTTTGGTCCCTTGGCGGTTGGGGAGGTGGTTGGGGTTACAGGCGTCGGAAATGGAGTATCTTTTAGGGGTCCTCGTGTGACGATGGGAGGCTACGGTCGAGGCACTGCCGTAAAATGGCAAGAAATGCCCAGTGGCGCAGCCTGAAAGTGTCAGCCGGGGCGGTGGGCTATAGGCTTTGGTCCCGGGTTGGGAGGGTTCGGGGAAGGCGCATCGGAAATGGGTCTAGTCTTTTAGGGGCTCGTGTGCTCGGTGGGAGAAATGCTGATGAGGCCTGCTAAAAAGGCAAGAAATCCTCCACAGGCGCATCAGAAATGTCTGAGCCCCGTGGGCTATAGCCTTTGGTCCGTGGGGGTTGGGGAGGGGGGGTCGGGGCTCTGGGTGTTGAAAATGGGTCAGTCTTTTTAGGGCCTCGTGTGCCCGGTGGGAGGCTACGGTCAGAGCACATACTAAAAGGCAAGAAATGTCAACCGGCGCAGTGCGTGAAATAGTCGCCGAGGCCGGTGGGCTATAGCCTTTTGTCCGCGGGGGTTGGGGAGAGGGTTCGGGGGCTCTGGGTGTCGGAAATGGGTACAGTCTTTTCGAGGGTCCTCGTGTGCCCAGTGGGAGGATACGGTCAGAGGCATGCCCTAAAATGCCAAGAAATACCAGTGAGGGCAGTGGGCTATAACTTTGGTCCATGAGGTTGGGGAGGGTTCGGGGACTCTGGGCATTGGAAATGGGTCTGGTCTTTTTGAGGGGCCTCGTGTGTGAGTGGAGGAACATCTGATTCAGAGGCACTGCTAAGGAAGAAATGCTTGACAATCTGGTAGAATAGTCGTCGGCAGTGGCCTATAGCCGTTGGTCCTTGAGGGGATGGGGAGTTAGGGTTCGGGGCTCTCAGGGTGGAAATGGGTCAGTCATTTGAGGGTCCTCGTGTGCTTGATGGGAGGCTACTGGTCAAGCCTCGCTAAAGGAAGAAATGCCAGTGGCGCAGCATGAAATAGTCATGAGGCCGGTGGGCTATAGCCTTTGGTCCCATGAGGTTGGGAGTTGAGGGTTCGGGGCTCACAGGCATGGAAATGGGTGCAGTCTTTTCAAGGGTCCTCGTGTGGCCAGGAGGCTACGGTCAGGCCTGCCTAAAATGGCAAGAAATGCCTAGCGCAGCCTTGAAATAATCGTCGAGTGGGCTATATATCCTTTGGTCCATGAGGTTGGGAGGGGTTTGTGGGCTCTGGGCATCAGAAATGGGCAGTCTTTTCAAGGGTCCTCGTGTGGCCAGTGGAGGCTACTGATCAGGAGGCCTGCCCAAGAAATGCCTAAGCAGTAGCCTTGAAATAGTCGTCGAGGCTGGTGAGCTATATCCTTTGGTCCGCGGGGGTTGGGGAGGGGTGTTCGGGGACTCTGGGCATCAAAAATTGGTCTAGTCTTTTTACAGGGCCTCGTGTGCTCAGTGGGAACCCTCTAAAAAGGCAAGAAATGTGTCTGAGCCATGGGCTATAGCCGTTGGGGTGGGGGTTCGGGGCTCAGGCATCGGAATGGGTACAGTCTTTTCGATGGTCCTTGTGTGATGGGAGGCTACTGGTCAGGCGTACCACAGGGAAGAAATACCATCTTTTGAGGGGTCCTTGTGTGCAGGTGGGAGGCTACAGATCGAGGCACATACAAAATGTGAAATACCCAGCGTGCGGGTGAAATAGTCATGCCCAGGCCGTGAGCTATAGCGATCTATTCCATGGGGGTTGGGAGTGGGGTTCGGGGACTGGGCGTGGGAGGCTGGTCGAGTCTTTTCAAGGGGCCTCGTGGTGCAGTGGGAGTCTGATCGAGGCCTGCCTAAAATGGCAAGAAATGCCTAGCGTCGCGATCAGCGAAATATTCAAGGCCGGTGGGCTCTGACCTTTGGCCCTTGAGGGGTTGGGGAGGGTTCGGGGACTACAGGCATCGGAAATGTGTCAGGTCTTTTGGAGGGCCTCGTGTGATCAGTGGGAACCCTCTGGTCAGAGGGCTGCCATAAAAGGCAAGAAATGCCACTGCTTGTGCAGGAAATACTCTCAGGCAGTGCGCTATAAGCGTACATTCATGAGGGTTGGGGTTGGGGTTTGGGGGACTCTGGGCATCGGAAATGGGTCTAGTATTTTGAGGGTACCTCGTGTGCCCAGTGAGAGGCTACTGATCAGGCACATGCCTAAAATGGCAAGAAATGCCGAGCAGTGGCCAGTATGCAAAATAGTCTGAGCCGGTGGGCTATAGCCTGGTCCCGAGGGGTTGGGAAGGGGTTCGGGGGCTCAGGCGTCGGAAATGGGTACAATCTTTTCGAGGGTTCTCGGGTGCCCAGTCTTGAGGCTACGCTCAGAGCCTACCTAAAATGGCAAGAAATGCCAATGGCGCTTTCATAAAATAGTCTCTGAGCCGATGGGCTATAACTTCAGTCCTTGAGGTTGGGGTGGGGGTTCGGGGGCTCAGGCGTCGGAAATGGGTCCAGGTCTTTTGAGGGGACTCGTGTGACCAGTGGGAGGCTACGGTCAGGAGGCACTGCCACTAAAGGGAAGAAATGCCAGCGATGCAGCATGAGAATAGTCATGAGGCGGTGGACTATAGCCTTTAGTCCATGAGGGGTTGGGGAGTTGGGGTTGAGGGGCTCACAGGAGTCGGGAAATGGGTACAGTCAAGCCTCACTCAAATGGCAAGAAATGCCAGTCGCGCAGCCCGTGAAATAATCATGGGGCGGTGGGCTATAAGCCTTTAGTCATGCGGGGGTTGGGAGGGGTTCAGGGGTTGAGCTCTGGGCATCGGAAATGGGTCTGAGTCTTTTCAAGGGCCTCGTGTGCCCAGTGAGAGGCTACTGATCGAGGCCTGCCTAAAATGGCAAGAAATGCCAGTGGACGTATAGCATGAAATAATCGTCTAATTTGGTGGGCTATATCCTTTGGTCCATGAGGGGGTTGGGGAGGGTTCGGGGGTTCGGTGGGTCTGCAGGAAATGGGCACCGTCTTTTCAAGGGGCCTCGTGTGACCAATGCCAGTGGGATCTGATCGAGGCACATAAAGGAAGAAATGCCCTGCAGTAGCCTGCAGGAAGTGCTCAGCTGAGGCCATTGGGCTATATCGTCTTTTCCGTGGCGGTTGGGGAGGGGGGTTCGGGGCCTCTGGGCTTCGGAAATGGGTCTAGTCTTTTGAGGGGCCTCGTCACGACCAATGGGAGAAAGCTAAAGCTCAGGCTTTACTCACACAAAATGGCAAGAAATGCCAATGATTGTAGCACAGGACATAGTCGCACTTAGAAATACAGTGAGGCTATGTGCTGGTCCCATGAGGTTAGGGGGCGGGGTTCGGGGCTCTGGGCGGAAATGGGTCCAGCCATTTCGAGGGTCGTCGTGTGATGGGAGGCTCGGTCGAGCCACTAAAAATGGCGAAATGCCAGTGTGTTGTGAAATATTCAGGGTGGGCCATGCCTGGTCCATGAGGGTTGGGAGAGGGTTCGGCTCTGGGCATTGGAAATATGTCTGATCATTCGTGGGTCCTCGTGTGCTGATGGGAGACTACTGGTCGAGCCTACTAAAATGGCAAAATGCCAGTGTGACCACGAAATAATCATGGCCTTGGGTGGGCTATAGTAGTGCAGGGGTTGGGAGAGGGTTTGGGGCTCTGTCGTCGAAATGGGTCCAGTCTTTTGGGGCCTCATGCCTGGTGGGAGGCTCTGGTTAAAATGCAAGAAATGGCGTCTGTGAAATAGTCTCCGGCCGGTGGGCCATAGCCCTTGGTCCCGTGGGTAGGGAGAGGGTTTAGGGGCCCTCGGTGTGAATATGTCAGTCAGAGGTCCTTGTGTGATGGGAGACTACTGAGGCCTTAAAATGGAAATACCCAGTCTGTGGAAATACTCAGCGGTGGGCTATGCTTTGGTCCGGGGTTGGGTTCGGGTCTCTAGGCGTCGGAAATGGGTCTGTCTTTTCGAGGGGTCTCGTGTGCTGATGGAGGCTACGGTCAGGCCTGCCTAAAATGGCTCGAAATGCTAAGCGAACATGAAATAGTCACAGGGGTGGGCTATAGCCTTTGGTCATGAGGGTTGAAGAGGGGTTCGGGGCTCTGAGGTCGGAAATAGGTCAGTCTTTTCAAGGGGCCTTGTGGTGGGAGGCTCTGGTCGAGCCACACCTAAAATGGCAGAAATGCCAGTGTGTGTATGAAATAGTCACCAGGCGGTGGGCTATGTACTGGTTCATGAGGGTTGGGAGAGGGTTGGGGGCTCAGGCATGGAAACATGACAGTCATTTCGAGGGTCCTCGTGTGCGTGGGAGACTACGGTCAGGCCTGCCTAAAATGGCAGAAATGCCTGATGAATAGCGAATGTGGCTTGCTCTTTGATGCGGGGGTTGGGAGGGGTTGGCTCTGTCGTCGGAAATGGGTCAGTCGTTTGAGGGCCTCGTGTGCAGTGGGAGGCTGGACCAGGCACACTAAAATGGTAAGAAATGCCAGTGACACAATCTGTGAAATAGTCTCGGCCGGGCCATATCCTTGGTCACGTGGGTTGGGAGAGGGTTTGGGGGCAGGCGTCAGATATGTCTGATCATTTGAGGTCCTTGTGTGCCCGTGGAGACTACGGTCGAGGCACACAAAATGACAACACATGCCCGGTGTGCAGAAATAAGTAGGCGGAGCTATAATTTGGTCCATGAGGTTGGGAAAGGGGGTTCGGGGGTGTCGGAAATGCAGTCATTTGAGGGGGTATAGTGTGAGTGGGAGGCTCTGATCAGACTAAAATGACAACACATGCCAATGCCTTGTGCTGAAATAAATAGTGAGCTATGCCTTTGGTCCATGAGCGTTGGGGAGTTAGGCTCTGGGTGTGGAAATGGGTACGATCATTTGAGGGCCTAGTGTACTTGATGGAGGCTACAGTCAGAGGCCTTCCCAAAAGATACCCGGCGGCCTGAAATACTCATGAGGCCGGTGGGCTCTGACCTTTGGTCATGAGGGTTGGGGGTTCAGGCTCTGGCGTCGGAAATGGGTACAGTCTTTTGAGGTCCTCGTGTGCAGTGGGAGGCTCAGTCAGGCACTAAAATGGCTCGAAATGCTAAGCAGTAGCAGCATGAAATCACAGGGCGGTGGGCTATAGGGTCATGAGGGTTGAAGAGGGGTTCGGGGCTCTGGGCGTCGGAAATAGGTCCAGTCTTTTCAAGGGGCCTTGTGCCCAGTGGGAGGCTACAGTCGAGCCACCTAAAATGGCCGAAATGCCAGTGACACGTATGAAAATCACCAGGCGGTGGGCTATAGCCTTTGGTTCACAGGGGTTGGGAGAGAGGTTCGGGGCTGGGCATGAGCATGAACAGTCATTTCGAGGTCCTCGTGTGCCCGTGGGAGACTACGTCGAGCTGCCCTAAAATGGCAAAAAAATGCTTGATGAAGTGTCATGCCGGTGGGCTATAATACTGATGCGGGGTTGGGAGGGTTCGCTCTGTCGTCGGAAATGGGTCCGTCTTTTGAGGGCCTCGTGTGCCTGATGGGAGGCTACGGACACAGGCACTAAAATGGTAAGAATGCCCAGTGACATCTGAAATAGTCTCGAGCACATGGGCCATATCCCTTGGTCACGTGGGTTGGGGAGAGGGTTGGGGCAGGCGTCGAAATGTCGTCATTTCGAGGGTCCTTGTGTGCCCGGTGGGAGACTACGGTCAGGCACTGCCTAAAATGACAACACATGCCAATGGCCTTGTGTATGAGGCGGTGAGCTATACTGGTCAGCGGGGTTGGGAAAGGGGGTTGGGTGTCGGAAATGGGTACAGTCATTTGAGGGGCCTAGTGTGCCCGATGGGAGGCTACGGTCAGAGCTGCCCTAAAATGGCGAAATACCCAGTGATTGCGCCTGAAATAATCGCCAGGCAGTGGGCTGACCGGTCATGAGGGTTGGGGGGGGCTCTGGCGTCGGAAATGGGTCAGTCTTTTCGAGGTCCTCATGTGCCCGGTGGGAGGCTACGGTCGAGGCCTACAAATGGGAAGAAATGCGCGGAGAAATAACAAAGGCGGTGGGCTATATAGCCTTTGTCAGGGGTTGGGAGGTGGTTCGGGGCTCGACCTTGAAATGGGTCAGTCTTTTCGAGGGTCCTCGTGTGCCCAGTGGGAGGATTACGGTCGAGCCTACCTATACAAGAAATACCAGTGATGTGGCGCATGAAATAGACGCCGTGGTGGGTGGGCTCCAGCTTGTGGTCCGGGGGGGTTGGGGGGGGGGGTTCCGGGCCTCTGGGCATCGGAAATGGGTACAACACCGAGGAGACCTCGTGTTCCTAGTGGGAGGCTACGGTCGAGGCCTGCCCTATAATAAATGCTTGGCCTTGGTCAGCCCGAGGCAGTGGGCTATAGCCTTTGATCCAGGGTTGGGGTGGGGTTCGGGGCTCACAGGCGTCGGAAATGGGTCAGTCTTTTAGAGGTCCTCGTGTGCCCGATGGGAGGCTAGTCAGGAGGACTGCCTAAAATGGCAAGAAATACCAGTGACACAAAAATAGTCAGCGGTGGGCTATAGCCTTTGGTCAGGGGTTGGGGAGGGAGGTTCGGGGCTCGTCGGAAATGGGTCCAGTCTTTTCGAGGGCCTCGTGTGCAGTGGGAGCTCTGTCAAGGCACACTAAAATGGCAAAAAGCCAGTAGCCTTGAAATAATCCGAGGCGTGGGCTATATAGCTTTGGTCATGAGGGTTGGGAGGGGTTCGGGGGCTCACGTGAATGGTCAGTCTTTTGAGAGTCCTCGTGTGCCCAGTGAGCCTTCTGTCGAGGCCTGCCTAAAATGTCAAATGCAGCCTTGTGAAAAAAAGTGTCAGAGTGGGCTGGTCCAGCGGGGGGGGAGGAGTTCGAGGCTCTGGGCGTTGGAAATGGTCCAGTCTTTCAGGGTCCTCGTGTGATGGGAGGCTACGGTCGAGGCCTGCTAAAATGGAAATAGTGCCTTGGAAAATATCATGGGGCGGTGGGCTATAATCTGGTCTGAGGGTTGGGAGGGGTTCGGGGCTCTGGGCGTCGGAAATAGTCTGTCTTTTAGAGGGTCCGTGTGCCAGTGGGAGGCTACGGTCAGGCCTACAAAATAGCAAGAAATAACCAGTAGTGAAATAATCATGTGGCGGTGGGCTATGTGCTGGTCCTTGAGGGTTGGAGGGGTTGGGCGCTTTGGGCGTAAATCTGTCCCGAGAGACCTCATGTGCCCAGTGGGAGGCTACGGTCGAGGCCTGGCCTAAAATGGCAAGAAATACCAATGACGTAGCGCGAAATAGTCATGGCGGTGGGCTAACTTTGGTCCATGAGGGTTGGGAGGAGGTTCAGCTCAGGCGTCGGAAATGGGTCCAGTCTTTTAGAGGTCACGTGTGCCCAGTGGGAGGCTACGGTCAGGAGGCCTGCCTAAAATAGAAATAACCAGTGCAGGCGTGAAATAGTCGCAATACGGTGGGCTATAGCCTTTGGTCATGAGGGGTTGGGAGGGGGTTGGGCGCTGGGCGTCAATCCCAGAGGGGCCTCGTGCAGTGGGAGGCTATCAGAGGCCTGCCCTAAAATGGCTACCAGTAGCGTGGCAGCAGATCATAGGCGGTGGGCTATAGCCAGTCCAGCGGGGTTGGGAGGGAGGTTCGGGGCTCTGGGCGTCGGAAATGGGTCCAGTCTTTTCGAGGCCTCAGATTGGAGGCTCTTATGAGGCCTGCCCTAAAATGGCAAAAAGCCCAGTCAGTAGAAATAGTCAGAGGGGTGGGCTATAGCCTTTGGTCCGTGGGGCTTGGGAGGGAGGTTCGGGGCTCACAGGCGTCGAAATGGGTCAGTCTCTTGAGGTCCTAGTGTACGGTGGGAGATTCTGGGCAGGCCTGCCACAAATGATAAGAAAGCCCGTGGCCGGCCGTGAAATAATCATGCGGTGGGCTATAACCTTTGGTCATGAGTTGGGGATGAGGTTCGGGGGCTCTGGGCATCAGAAATGGGTCCAGTTTTTTGAGCGGCGTCATGTGCCAAGTTGGAGGCTACGGTCAGAGGCCTGCCCTAAAATGGCAAGAAATACCAGTGTGCGTGAAATAATCATCGGTGGGCTTTGCTGGCCCGTGGGGGTTGGGGAGGGTTATGGGGCTGGCCCGGAAATGGGTACAGTCTTTTGAGGTCGCGTGCCAGTGGGAGGCTACGGTCAGGCCTGCCTAAAATGGCGAAATGCCAGTGGCCGCCTGAAATAGTCGACGGTGGTGATAGCCTTTGGTCCATGAGGGGTTGGGAGGGGGTTCGGGGGCTTTGGGCCTCGAAATGGGTGATCTCTTGAGGTCCTCGTGTGCCATGGGAGACTACGTCAGGCCTGCCCTAAAATGGCAAGAAATACCATCCAATGAGCAAAAAATAGTAGGGCTGGTGGGCTATAGCCTTTAGTCCGGGGTTGGGAGGGTGGTTCGGGGCTCACGGCCTCTGAAATGGGTCAGTCTTTTCGAGGTCCTCGTGTGCCCCGTGGGAGGCTTCGGACAGAGGCCTACATTAAATGCAAGAAATACCTTGGCCTTGAAATAATCATGGGCGGTGGCATGCCTTTGGTCCATGAGGGTTGGGAGAGGGGTTGAGCTCACAGGCATCGGAAATGGGTCCATTCTTTTCGAGGGCCTCATGCCAGTGGAGGCTACGGTCAGAGCCTGCCCTAAAAGAAATACCAATGATATTGGTGAAATATTCACCGTGGGTGGGCTATGTGCCAGTCCGAGGTTGGGAGGGAGGTTCGGGGCTCTGGGCATTGGAAATGGGTCAGTCTTTTCAAGGGGCCTCATATGGGTTGGAGGCTACTCGAGGCCCTAAAAAATGGCAAGAAAAGCCAGTGGCACTGTGAAATAGTCATGCGGTGGGCTATGTATGGTCCGAGTTGGGGAGGGGTTCGGGGGTTCAGGGTCGAAATGGATCCATTCTTTTCGAGGGTCCTCGTCATGATGGGAGACTACAGTCAGAGGCCTACTAAAATGGCGAAATACCAGTGACTCAGTATGAAATAGTCATGGCGGTGGGTCTGTGCCTTTGGTCTGCGGGGTTGGGGGGGTTGGGGCTATGGGTGTCGGAAATGGGTACTGCCATTCGAGGGACCTCGTGTGCCTAGTGGGAGGCTACGGTCAGAGGCCCTAAAATGGCAAGAAATACCTGAGCGCATGAAATAGTCCATGAAGGTGGGCTATGCTGGTCTGCGGGGGTTGGGAGGGGTTCGGGGCTCTGGGTGTGGAAATGGGTTCAGCCATTTCGAGGGACCTCGTGTGCCTAGTGGGAGGCTACGGTCAGAGGCTTGCCCTAAAATGGCAAGAAATACTGCCGATCGTGAAATAATCCGCGGTGGGCTATAACTGGTCCAGGGGTTGGGGAGGGGTTAGGGGCTCAGGTGGAAATGGGTACAGTCATTTCGAGGGACCTCGTCTGCCTAGTGGGAGGGTAAGGTCAGAGGCCTGCCCAAATGGCAAGAAATGCCCAGCAGTATGCGAAATAGTCACAGGCGGTGGGCTATAGTAGTCATGAGGTTGGGAGGGAGGTTTAGGGGCTCTGGGCGTCGAAATGGGTCAGTCTTTTCGAGGGTCTCGTGTGCCCGGTGGGAGGCCCGGTCGAGGCTTGCCCTAAATGGTGAGAAATGCCAGTCAGCCTGAAATAGTCAGCAGGCGGTGGGATATAGCTTTGGTCCGGGGTTGGGAGGGGTTCGGGGCTCGGCCGAAATGGGTCAGTCTCTTGAGGGTTCTCGTGTGCCCAGTGGGAGACTACGGTCAGGGCCTGCCCTAAAATGGCAAGAAATGCCAGCCATGCATAAAATAATGTGCGGTGGGCTATAGCCTTTGGTCATGAGGGTTGGGAGGGTGGTTCAGGGGCTCGGCCGAAAATCAGTCTTTCGAGGTCCTCTGTGCCAGTTGGAGGTTCTGGTCAGAGCCTACCTAAAATGCAAGAAATGCCACTGCCGCGAAATAGTCAGCCGAGGGCGGTGGGCCATCGCCTTTGGTCCAGGGTTTGGGAGGGGGTTGGGGCTCTGGGCGTCGGAAAATGTATAGTCATTTCGAGGTCCTTGTGTGAGTGGGAGGCTACGGTCGAGGCCCTACTAAAATGGCAAGAAATTCCAGTGACATAGTAGCGTGAAATAGTGGGCGGTGGGCTATGGTCATGAGGGTTGGGAGGGGTTGGGGGCTCTGGGCGTGAAAATGGGTCCATTCTTTTCGAGGGGCCTGTGCCCGGTGGGAGGCTACGGTCGAGGCACGGCCTAAAATGGAAAAAATACCAGTAGGTGGCCTTGAGAAATATTATGAGGTGGGCTATAGCGTTTGGTCAGCGGGGTTGGGAGGAGGTTCAGGGCTCAGGCGTGGAAATGGGTCGATCTTTTCAGGGGTCGTGTGCCCAGTTGGAGGCTATAAGTCTACCCTAAAATGGCAAGAAAAAGCCAATGACGGTCACGTGAAATAATCGTCGTGGTGGTGGGCTTTAGCCTTTGGTCCGCGGGTTGGGAGGGGTTATGGGGGCTCAGGGCGTCGGAAATGGGTCCAGTCTTTTGTAGGGTCCTCGTGTGTGATGGGAGGCTACTGGTCGGTGGCCTGCCCTAAAATGGCAAGAAATGCCTGTGAAAATATTCAGAGGCGGTGGGCTATAGCGCAGTGCAGGGGATTGGACAGGTTGGGGCTCTGGCCCGTGGGAAATGGCAAGAAATGCCAAGCGGTAGCCTTGAAATAATCGCCGGCAGTGGGCCTGTCTGATGCGGGGTTGGGGAGGGTTCGGGGCTCACAGGTGTGAAATGGTCAGTCTTTTCGAGGGTCCTCGTGTGCCAGTGAGATTCTGATCAGGCCTGCCAAATGGCAAGAAATGCCAGTGCAGCGTGAGAAATAATCCAGAGGCGGTGGGCCATAGCCTTAGTCATGAGGTTGGGAGGAGGTTCGGGGCAGGGCATGGAAATGGGTCAGTATTTCGAGGGTCTCGTGTGCCCGTGGGAGGCTACGGTCAGTGGCCTGCCTAAAACAAGAAATGCCCAGCAGCGCGAAATATTCAGCCGGTGGGCTATAGCCTTTGGTGCGGGGTTGGGGAGGGGTTCGGGGCTCTGGGTGGCGGAAATGGAGTGCGTCAGAAATTAATCCAGTCTTTTGAGGGTCCTCGTGTGTGATGGGAGGATTCACGGTCAGGCACTAAAATGGCAGAAATGCCAATGGCAGTCTGTGAAATAATCGGATACCGTTGGGAGGGTTCGGGGCTCTGGCGTCGGAAATGGTCAGTCTTTTCGAGGTCCTTATATGTGCAGGGAGACTACAGTGACTGACCTAAAATGGCAAGAAATACCCTGCGGAAATAATCGCCAGCGTGGGCTATAACCTTTGGTCATGAGGTTGGGAGGGGTTCGGGGCTCTGGCGTCGGAAATGGGTCAGTCTTTTCGAGGGTCCTCGTGTGCCCAGGTAGAGGTTCTGATCAGGCCTGCCCTAAAATGGCAAAAATGCCCGTGATGCGAGAAATAATCCACAGGCGGTGGGCCATAGCCTTGGTCATGAGGGTTGGGAGGGAGGTTCGGGGCTCAGGCGGAAATGGGTCAGTCTTTCGAGGCCTCATGTAGATTCGAGGATTCAGTCAGAGGCATGCCCTAAAATACAGAAATGCCAATGGCGCAGCCTTGAAATAACAGCCGGCAGTGGGCTATAACAGTCCGTGGGGGTTGGGGAGGGGTTTGAGGGGCTCGGGGCATGAAATGGGTCAGTCTTTTCGAGGTCCTCGTGTAGTGGGAGGCTACGGTCGAGGCCTGCCAAAATGGAAAGAAATACCAATGGCAGCCGGAAATAGTCAGGCCATGGGCTATAAGCGTTTGGTCATGAGGGGTTGGGAGGGGTTAGGGGCTCTGGGCGTGAAATGGGTCAGTCTTTTCAAGGGCCTCATGTGCCCGTTGGAGGCTATGGTCAGAGTCTACCTAAAATGGCAAGAAAAGCCAGTAGATGCGTGAAATAGTCGTCGTGGCTGGTGGGCTTTAGCCTTTGGCCAGCGGGGGTTAGGCAGGGGGGTGATGGGGGCACGCGTCATCGGAAATGGCTCCAGTCTATTCGAGGGTCCTCGTGTTCACAGTGGGAGGCTACGGTCAGTGTCCTGCCTAAAATGTGAAATGCCCTTGTGCTGTGAAATGCCAGGTGGGCTATAGCCTTTAGTCTGCGGGGGTTAGGCGAGCGGTTGGGGCTCTGGCCGTAGGAAATAGAAATGCCAAGCGTGAAATCGCCCGGTGGGCTATAGCTGGTCTGCGGGGTTGGGAGGGTTGGGGGCTCTGGGGTGGAAATGGTCAGTCTTTTGAGGGTCCTCGTGTGCCAGTGGGATTCTGATCAGAGGCCTGCCCTAAAATGGCAAGAAATGCCAGTGCAGAGAAATAGTCCACGGTGGGCCATAGCCTTGTCATGAGGTTGGGGAGGAGGTTCGGGGCAGGGGCATGGAAATGGGTCAGTTTTGAGGGTCTCGTGTGATGGGAGGCTACGGTCAGTGGCCTAAAAAGCAAGAAATGCCCAGCAGCGCAGCGAAATATTCACGGGTGAGCTATGGTCTGCGGGTGTTGGGAGGGGGTTCGGGGCTGGGTGGCGGAAATGGAGTGAGTCAGAAATTAATCCAGTCTTTTCGAGGGTCCTCGTGTGCCCGAGGATTCTGATCAGAGGCACATACAAATGGCAGAATGCCTTGACAGTCTGTAGTGAAATAATCGCCGATACTGGTTGGGGAGGGGTTCGGGGGCTCTGGCGTCGAAATGGGTCCGTCTTTTCGAGGGCCTTATGTGCCCAGTGGGAGGCTACTGTGAAGGCTTGACCTAAAATGGCAAAAATACCAATGGCGCCCAAATAATCAGCCGTCAGGCTATAGCTTTGGTCCTTGGGGTTGGGAGGGGTTCGGGGCTGGGCGTCGGAAATGGGTACAGTCTTTTCGAGGGTCCTCGTGTGCCCAGGTAGATTCTGATCAGAGGCCTGCCCTAAAATGGCAAAAATGCCAGTGGCGCGCGAAATAATCCACAGGCGGTGGGCCATGGGATCCCGGGGTTGGGAGGAGGTTCGGGGCTCTGGGCGTCGGAAATGGGTCAGTCTTTTCGAGGGCCTCATGTGAGATTCGAGTTCTGATCAGAGCATGCCCTAAAATACAGAAATGCCAGTTGTGCGAAATAACCCATGACGCCGGTGGGCTATAGCCTTTGGTCCGCGGGGGTTGGGGAGGAAGGTTCGGGGGCTCGGGGCATCGGAAATGGGTCCAGTCTTTCGAGGGTCCTCCTGTGCCCAGTGGGAGCCTACGGTCAGAGGCCTGCCCTAAAATGGCGAGAAATGCCTCTGCAGGCAGCGAAATATTCAAGGCAGGTGGGCTATAGCCATTAGTGCGGGGATTTGGGCGGGGGTTGGGGCTCTGGCCGTGGGAAATGGAGTCTGATCTTTTCGAGGGTCCTCGTATGCCCAGTGAGGAGACTACGGTCAGGCACATGTCCTAAAATGGCAAGAAATACCAAGCGTGACGAAATAATCGCCGCCGGTGGGTTATAAGCCTTTGGCCGGCGGGGTGGGGGGGGGGGTTTCCGGGGATCTGGGTGTCGGAAATGGGTACAGTCTTTTCGAGGGTCCTCGTGTGCAGTGGGAGGCTCACGGTCGAGCCACATGCCTAAAATAGCAAGAAATGCCAGCGTGCAGAGAAATAGTCACCAAGGCGGTGGGCCATAGCCTTTGTCCGAGGGGTTGGGGAGGGAGGTTCGGGGCTCAGGTGCGGAAATGGGTCCAGTCTTTTGAGGGCCTCATGTTCCCAGTTGGAGGTTCTGATCAGAGCTGCCTAAAATGGCAAATTGCCCAGTGTGTGTGAAATAACCCAGAGGCCGGTGGGCTATAGTCTTTGGTGCGCGAGGGTTGGGGAGGGGGGTTCGGGCGCTCGGGGCATGGAAATGGGTCCAGTATTTTCGAGGGGCCTCGTGTGCTTGATGGGAGGCTATGGTGGGTGGCCTGCCTAAAATGATCTGAGTTGTGAAGCCCTTCAAAATAAATACTGATTAGCCTAAACTAATTTGTAGAAATAGTGGAACCGGGTCGAATCCCAAGAGAACTATGTATTTAATTTCTCAAAGTTTAAAACAAAATTAATTTCCCAAGAAAACCAGATTTTGCAAAGTTTACATACAAACGGATAACGAATTTTGTAAACCGGTTAGGGAAACGATAAAGCCGTTTGTGATTGGTTTCGTTTCTGGGCTAATTCGGTCAACCGATTCGTGAAATCCGGTAGACGGTTGTGACTAATGTGATTACTGGAGGTTTTCGGCTACCGATTAGAAGAAGGAAGACCAGAATCAGGTAACGATGCAGGAAGTATTTTGGCTAGCGGATGAGAGAAAGCGGATAGTCGGTTGCGGGTTGTAGCTTTACGGAACCTGTTGACTAACGGATAGTGAAACCGATAAAGCCGATTCTTTGGTAGTAACAATTACGAGGTATCCGGCTAATCCGGATAAAGGAAGCGGAAGCCGGATGTTGGTCTTCTCGGTTACGGACAACAAGCGGCTGGCCGGTTGTGGGTATCAGTTATCCGGTTCTGAATTTTCAAATTGTTTTCTTTAACACGAAATTAAATTAAAATAAAATAAAATAAAATTAAACAAGATTTTAAAATTAAACAAACAAAGATCAATCTTGCAAACTTCCAGTCAAGGGTGTGAATTCCATCCAATTGCAATTTTGATCATGGGCAAAAATATAAATAACTCAATCCAGGAACTTGGTCTACTTGTAGAATCTCGGAAAGCAATTATTCTCCTAATATAATGAACTCAAACAATCTCTCAAATCCAGAACTTATCACTAATTTAGCTGGGCATCGTTCCATATCAAATTAAGTGATGGCATTAAGAATAGTGAGAATGACTAAAACAAGATCAATTAATTCAAATTATTCCAACAATCAATTTGTATTTTATTTCCCTGGAGCCTATCATGCAAGCTATGTAATTGTGGCCATCAATATACACACACATGAGCCAACTCCTTGCTACTCAATTTAGTCATTCATGACAATTCTGGATCACAAACTCACGACTAGCGATGGAAAATAAATATTGAATTAAGGCGTCAACTCAGTCAATATAAATAATTCATGAAAATAAGAACAAGAAAATAAAAATTACTTGGATTGAAGAAATTCTTGTTAAGTTCAAAGCCTCACAAAATTACAACGGAATTGATTTGCCCTTGGACTGGAATTAAAACCTTAGCCACTCATGGTGGTCAAAGGAAACAAAGTTGTTTGAGAAGAAAAGAATTGCAGCGTTTGTTTCTCTTCCTCACGTCCAGCTCTCTTTTCTTCCGTCTTGACTTGTGTCTTGTCTCTTTCTCACGTTTTTTTCTTTTATAATGCTTGCTTTTGTTTCCTTTTTGCTAGCTTTTCTTTTCCTCTTGGTTTCTTCTTCTCTTAATGCTGGAAGCTGTCTCTCTCAAGCCAATGGTCGGACCCACGTTTGCAAAGCCCAAATAAAGCCCTTTTGTCCAAATTTCATCATAATCTCCATGTTTCATCTCTAAATCAAATCAAACATAATTTCCACAAATTAGCACAAGATCAATCAAAATATGAAATTAAACAAAATATAATATGACTATTTATAACCTATCAAATGGCAAGAAATGCCCATGTGTGTGACAGAAATATTCGAGGCAGTGAGCTATAACTTGCTGGTGCGGGGGGTAAGGGAGGGTTCGGGGCTCTGGGTGGCGGAAATGGGTACAGTCTTTTCGAGGTCCTCGTGTGTGCAGGTGGGAGGCTACGGTCAGAGCCACCTGCCTAAAATAGCAAGAAATGCCAGTGATGCAGTGTCGAGAAATAGTTCACAGAGGCAGTGGGCCATGGCCAGTCATGAGGGTTGGAGAGGGAGGTTCGGGGCTCAGGCGTCGAAATGGGTCCAGCCTTTTAGGAGCCTCATGTGCCCAGTTGGAGGTTCTGATCGAGGCCTGCCCTAAAATGGCAAGAAATGCCAGTGTGAAATAACCCAGCGGGCGGTCGGCTATAGCCTTTGATCCATGAGGGTTGGGTAGGGGGTTCGGGCGCTCGGGGACTTGGAAATGGGTCCAGTATTTTCGAGGGTCCTCGTGTTCCCATGGAAGGCTACTGATCGGTGGCCTGCCCTAAAATGGCAAGAAATGCCATGGCAGCCAGAAATATTCGCCGAGGCCGGTGAGCTATAGCCTTTGGTCTGCGGGGGTTGGGGAGGGGGGTTCGGGGGTTCTGGGAGTCGGAAATGGGTCCAGTCTTTTCGAGGGTCCTAGTGTGCCCAGTGGGAGGCTACGGTCAGAGGCGTGCCCTAAAATGGCAGAAATGCCAGGCGCCGTCTGTGAAATTAGTCACCGATACCGGTGGGCTATAGCCTTTGGTCCGCGAGGGTTGGGGAGGGGGGTTCGGGGGCTCTGGGCGTCGGAAATGGGTCCAGTCTTTTCGAGGGGCCTTATGTGCCCAGTGGGAGGCTACGGTCAGAGGCTTACCCTAAAATGGCAAGAAATATCCTGCGGCGTAGCGCTCCAAATAGTCGCCGAGGCCGGTGGTCTATAGCCTTTGGTCCGCAGGGGTTGGGGAGGGGGGTTCGGGGGCTCTGGGCATCGGAAATGGGTCCAGTCTTTTCGAGGGGCCTTATGTGCCCAGTGGGAGGCTACGGTCAGAGGCTTACCCTAAAATGGCAAGAAATATCCTGCGTGGCGCTCAAATAATCATGGGGCGGTGGGCTATAGCCTTTGGTCCGCGGGGGTTGGAGAAGGTGTTTCGGGGGCTCTGGGCGTCGGAAATGGGTCCAGTCTTTTCGGGGGGCCTCATGTACCCAGTGGGAGGCTACATTCAGAGGCCTGCCCTAAAATGGCAAGAAATGCCTAGCGATGTAGCGCTCCAAATAGTCGCCGAGGCCGGTGGGCTATAGCCTTTGGTCCCATGAGGGGTTGGGAGGCGGGGTTCGGGGCTCAGGAGTCAGAAATGGGTACAGTCTTTTCGAGGGTCCTCGTGTGCCTAGTGGGAGACTACGGTCAGAGGCCTGCCCAAAAATGGCAAGAAATGCCCAGCGGCGCAGCGCGCAAAATAGTCGCGGAGGCCGGTGGGCTATGGCCTTTGGTCCGCGGGGGTTAGGGAGGGGGGTTCGGGGGCTCTGGGCGTCGGAAATGGGTACATTCTTCTTCAGGGACCTCTTGTGCCCAGTGGGAGGCTACGGTCAGAGGGCTGCCCTAAAATGGCAAGAAATGTCCATGAGCGCCCGAGAAAAAGTCATGAGGCGGTGGGATGTAGCCTTTGGTCCGTAGGGGTTGGTGAGGCGTTCGGGGCTCAGGCGTCGGAAATGGGTACAGTCTTTTCGAGGGTCCTCGTGTGCCTAGTGGGAGGCTACGGTAAGAGGCCTACCCAAAAATGGCAAGAAACTAGCAGCGAAAAAGTCATAGGGCCGGTGGGCTATGGCCTTTGGTCCGTGGGGGTTGGGGAGGGGTTCTGGGGCTCTGGGTGTCGGAAATGGTACGGTCATTTCGAGGGTCCTTGTGTGTCCAATGGGAGGCTACAGTTAGAGGCATGCCCTAAAATGGCAAGAAATGCTCAGCAGGCGCACCTTGAAATAAGTCCCGAGGCCGGTGGGCTATAGCCTTTGGTCCTTGGGTGTTGGGAGGGTTTGGGGGCTCTGGGTGTCGGAATGGGTACAGTCTTTTCGGAGGTCCTCGTGCCAGTGGGAGTTCTACGGTCAGAGGCTTCGCCTAAAATGGCAAGAAATGCCCAGCGGTGCAGCGCGCGAAATAGTCGCCGAGGCTAGTGGGCTATAGCCTTTGGTCCGTGGGGGTTAGGGAGGGGGATTCGGGGGCTGTGTTCGTCGGAAATGGGTCAAGTCTGTTAGAGGTTGCTCGTGTGCCCATTGGGAGGCTCCGGTCGAGGCCTGCCCTAAAATGGCACGAAATGCCATGTAGCCTTGAAATAGTCGCCGATTCCGGTGTGCTATATCCTTTGGTCCGCGGGGGTTGGGGAGGGGGGTTCGGGGGCTTTGGTCGTCGGAAATGGGTACAGTCTTTTTGAGGTTGCTCGTGTGCCCATTGGGAGGCTGCGGTAAGAGGCCTGCCCAAAAATGGCTAGAAATGCCCAGCGGCGCATCGCGCGAAAAAGTCGCCGAGGCAGGTGGGCTATGGCCTTTGGTCCGGGGGGGTGGGGGGGGGGGGTGGGGGGGCTCTGGGCATCAAAAATGGATCCAATCATTTTTAGGGGCCTCGTGTGCTCTATGGGAGCCTACGGTCAGAAGCATGCCCTAAAAAGACAAGAAATGCCCCGCGGCGCAGCACGCGAAATAGTCTCCGAGCCCGGTGGGCTATAGCCTTTGGTCCGAGGGGGTTAGGGAGGGGGGTTCGGGGGCTCTGCGCATCCAAAATAGTTCCAGTCTTTTTGAGGGGCCTTGTGTGCCCAATGGGAGACAACGGTCAGAGCCTACCTTAAAATGGCAAGAAATGCCAGCGGACGCCTGTGAAATAGTCGCCATAGGCCGGTTGGCTATAGCCTTTGGTCCTTGAGGGTTGGGGAGGGTTCGGGAGCTCACAGGCGTTGAAATCGTCTGAGTCTTTTCGAGGGTCCTAGTGTGCCCAATGGGAGACTACGGTAAGAGGCCTGCCTAAAATGGCAAGAAATACCCAGGCGCAGTGAAATAGTCGCCAGCGGTGGGCTATAGCCTTTGGTCAGCGGGGTTGGGAGGGGGTTCGGGGCTCAGGCGTCGAAATGGGTACAGTCTTTTCGAGGTTCCGTTGTGTAGTGGGAGGCTACAGTCAGAGGCCTTCCCTAAATGGCAAGAAATACCAATGGCCTTGGAAATAGTCAGGCGGTGAGCTATGCCTTTGGTCCATGAGGAGTTAGGGAGGGGTTCGGGGCTCAGGCGTCGGAAATGGGTACAGTCTTTTGAGTCCTCGTGTGCCCGGTGGGAGACTACGGTCAGAGTGCCCTAAAATGGGAAGAAATGCCTGGCGCAGGCATGAAAGTCATGAGGCCGGTGGGATGTAGCGTTTGGTCCGTGGGGTTGGTGAGGGGCGGGGGCTCTGGCGTCGAAATGGGTACAGTCTTTTCGAGGGTCTCGTGTGATGGGAGGCTGGTAGAGCCTACAAAATGGCAAGAAATACCAGCACGGTGAAATAATCAGGCGGTTGGGCTATAGCCTTTGGTCCATGAGGGTTAGGGAGGGGTTCGGGGCTCACAGGTGTCGGAAATGCAGTCTTTTCGAGGTCTCGTGTGCCCAGAGGAGGCTACGGTCAGTGCCTAAAATGAGAAATACCAGTGTGCGTTAAATAATCAGGAGGCCGGTGGGCTATAGCCTTTGGTCCATGAGGGGTTGGGGAGGGGGTTCGAGGCTCTGGGTGTGAAATGGATCAGTCTTTTGAGGGTCCTCGTGTGCCCATTGGGAGGACGACCAGAGCACATTGCAAGAGCGCCCAGTGACACGGTGAAATAAGTCATGGGGCGGTGGGCTATCTGTTCCAGGGGTTGGGAGGGGTTCGAGGACTCTGGGCATCGAAATGTGTCTAGTCTTTTGAATGGCCTCGTGTGCTCGATGGGAGCCTCTGATCAGGCTGCCTAAGCATAAGTCCCACAGTAGCGTCTTGAAATAGTCTCAGAGCCGTGGGCTATAGCCTTTGGTCATGGGGGTTGGGGTAGGGGTTCGAGGGCTCTGGGCATCGAACATGGGTCTGATCTTGTTGAAGGGCCTCGTGTGACCCGGTGGGAGGCTGCGGTGAATGTCTAAAGGCAAGAAATGCCCAGTGATGCAGCCGTGAAATAGTCGAGGCGGTGGGCTATAGCTTTGGTCCAGCGGGGTTGGGGAGGGTTCGGGGCTACAGTGTCGGAAATATGCAGTCTTTTCGAGGGTCCTCGTGTGCCATGGGAGGCTCTGATCAAGCCTGCCCTAAAATGAGAAATACAGCCGGCGTGAAATAATCGCCGGTGGGCTATAGCCTTTGGTCCATGAGGGGTTGGGAGGGGTTCGGGGATGCAGGCCGGAAATGGGTACAGCCTAGGGTCCTCGTGGATGGGAGGCAGCAGTCGAGCCTGCCTAAAATGGCAAGAAATACCTAGCGGTGCAGTGCAGAAATAGTCGCCGGGGTGGGCTATAGCGTCATTCCACGGGGTTGGTGGGGTTCGGGGACTCAGGCATCGAAATCTGTATAGTTTTTGGGTGGCCTCGTGTGCTCAATGAGCTCTGATCGAGGCACCTAAAAGGCAAGAAATCTCAGCGCGTGAAATAGTCTCAGGCACAGTGGGCTATAGCCATTGGTCCGTGGGGGTTGGGGTAGGGGTTAGGGGATCTGGGCATCAGAAATGGGTGCAGTCTTTTTGAGGGGCCTCGTGTGACCAGTGTGAGGCTACTGAGGCTGCCTAAAGGGTAAGAAATGCCAGTGATGCAGCCGTGAAATAGTCGGGGCGGTGGGCTATAGCCTTTGGTCCTTGAGGGGTTGGGGAGGGGTTGGGGCTCAGTGGTGGAAATGGGTGAGTCTTTTCGAGGGTCCTCGTGTGCCCGGTGGGAGGCTACGGTCAGGAGCACCTAAAATAATGAAATACCAGTGGTGCGTGAAATAATCGTGAGGCGGTGGGCTCTTTGGTCCGTGGGGGTTGGGAGGGGGTTCGAGGCTCTGGGCATCGAACAGTCTGATCTTGTTGAGGGCCTCGTGTGAGTGGGAGGCTGCGGTCAGAGCCTGCCTAAAAGGGCAAGAAATACCTAGCGATGCAGGAAATAGTCATGGGGCGGTGGGCTATAACCACCTTGAGGGTTGGGGAGGGGGTTCGGGGGCTCACATGTGAAATGGGTCTGTCTTTGGTCCTCGTGCTCAATGGGAGGCTACGGTCAAGCCTGCCCTAAAATGAAATACCAGCGGTAGCGTGAAATAATCCAGGCACGGTGGGATATAGCCTTTGGTCCGCGGGGGTTGGGGAGGGGGGTTTGGGGGCTCTGGGCATCGGAAATGGGTACAGTCTTTTCGAGGTCCTCATGTGCTTGATGGGAGGCAGTCGAAGCACTGCCCTAAAATGGCAAGAAATACCTAGTATGATGCCGAAATAGTCAGGCGGTGGGCTATAGCCTTTCCACGGGGTTAGGTGGGGTTCGGGGACTCTGGGCATCGAAATCTGTATAGTCTTTTGAGGGCCTCGTGTGCTCAATGGGAGGCTCTGGTAGGCTGCCCTAAAAAGGCAAGAAATCTCTGTGGCCGTGAAATAGTCTCAGGCCGGTGGGCTATAGCCTTTGGTCCGTGGGGGTTGGGGGGGGGTTCGGGGATCTGGGCATCGGAAATGGGAACAGTCTTTTGGTCCTCATGTGCCCAGGTGGGAGGCTCAGGAGGCCCTAAAATAAGAAATACCAGTGGCATGGCGTGAAATAATCATGGCGGTGGGCTATAGCCTTTGGTCCGTGGGGTTGGGGTGGGGGTTCGAGGGCTCAGGTGTCGAACATGGTGATCTTGTTGAGGGCCTCGTGTGACCGGTGGGAGGCTGCAGTCAGGCACATCTAAAGGCAAGAAATGCCAGTGATGCAGCTGAAATAGTCATGGGCGTGGGCTATAACCTTTGGTCCATGAGGTTGGGAGGGTTGAGGGTTCAGTCGTCGGAAATGGGTGCAGTCTTTTAAGGGTCCTCCTGTGCCCAGTGGGAGGCTACGGTCAGAGGCTACCTAAAATGGCAAGAAATACTCTAGTGCATGAAATAACCCAAGGCGGTGGGCTATAGCTGGTCCGTGGGGTTGGGGAGGGTTCGAGGCTCGGTGTCGAACATGGGTGATCTTTTGAGGGCCTCGTGTGACCGGTGGGAGGCTGCGGTGAGGCACACTAAAGGGCAAGAAATGCCAGTGATCACGTAGTGAAATAGTCATGAGGCAGTGGGCTATAACCTTTGGTCCATGAGGGGTTGGGAGGGGTTCGGGGTTACAGTCGTCGGAAATGGGTGCAGTCTTTTCGAGGGTCCTCGTGTGAGTGGGAGGCTACGGTCAGAGCTACCCTAAAATGGCAAGAAATACTCAGCCTGGCATGAAATAACCAGGGTGGGCTATAGCTGGTCGAGCGTTGGGAGGGTTGGGGCTCGGTGTGAAATGGGTACAGTCTTTTCGAGGTCCTCATGTCGTGGGAGGCTACGGTTATAGGCCTACCCTAAAATGGGAGAAATACCCAGCCTTGAAATAGTCGGAGGTGGGCTATAATCTGGTCCACGGGGTTGGGAGGGGGTTGGGGCCTCTGGGTGTCGGAACTGGGTGAGTCTTTTGAGGGTCTCGTGTGACCAGTGGGAGGCTACGGTCAGGGGGCACTAAAAGGGCAAGAAATGCCAGATACGCAGTGAAATAGTCAGGCCGGTGGGCTATAGCCTGGTCCATGAGGGTTGGGGTGGGGGTTCGGGGCTCTGGGTGTGAAATGGGTACAGTCTTTTCGAGGGCCTCGTGTGCGAGTGGGAGGCTGATCAGGCACCTAAAATGGCAAGAAATGCCAGGCGCGGCGTGAAATACTCAGCCGGGGCGGTGGGCTATAGCTTTTGTTCCAGGGGTTTGGGAGGGGTTGGGATTACAGGCATCGAAATGTTTAGTATTTTGAGGGTCTCGTGTGCTCAGTGGGAGGCTACGGTGAGGCCTGCCTAAAGACAAAAATGCCCAGTGCGCAGCGAAAAATAGTGTCGCGGTGGGCTATAGCTGGTCATGAGGTTGGGAAGGTTGAGGGGCTCTGGCGTCGAAATGGGTCAGTCTTTTGAGGGTCCTCGTGTGACGGTGGGAGGCTGGTCGAGGCCTGCTCTAAAATGATGAGAAATACCAGCAAGCGTGAAATAGTCTCAGGCGGTGGGCTATAGCTATTGGTCCATGGGGGTTGGGGAGGGGTTCGGGGCTCTGGGCGTCGGAAATGGGTACAGTCTTTTCGAGGGTCCTCGTGTGCCCAGTGGGAGGCTACGGTCAGAGGTATGCCGTAAAATTGCAAGAAATGCCATGCAGCCGAAATTGTCGCGGTGGGCTATACCTTTGGTCCATGAGGGTTGGGAGGGGTTGAGGCTCAGGTGTCGGAAATGGGTGAGTCTTTTCGAGGGTCCTCGTGTGCCCAGTGGGAGGCTCGGTCAAGCCTGCCTAAAAAGAGAAATACCAGCGTGACGCGTGAAATAATGGAGGTGGCTATAGCTTTAGTCCTTGAGGTTGGGGAGGGGTTTGGGCTCAGGCGTCGGAAATGGGTACAGTCTTTTCGAGGGTCTCGTGTGCCAGTGGGAGGCTCTGGTCAGAGGCCTGCCTAAAATGGAAATGCCCAGCGCGCAGATAATAGAGGGCGATGGGCTATAGCCTTTGGTCCAGGGTTGGGGAGGGTGGTTCGGGAATCTGGGCATGGAAATGGGTCTAGTCTTTTGAGGGCTCGTGTGCTCGTGGGAAACTACTGATGAGGCCTACAAAAAAGAAATCCTCCACTGCGCGCGAAATAGTCTCTGAGCCAGGTGGGCTATAGCCTGGTCCGTGGGGTTGGGGAGGGGTTGGGCTCACAGGTGTCGAAAATGGGTATTTTTAGGGCCCTCGTGTGATGGGAGGCTACTGATCGAGGCACTACAAATGGCAAGAAATGCCCATGCGGTAGCGTGAAATAGTTGAGGCCGGTGGGCTATAGCCTTTGGTCCCGAGGTTGGGGAGGGGTTGGGGCTCTGGGTCGAAATGGGTCTGATCTTTTCGAGGGTCCTCGTGTGCCCAGTGAGAGGCTACTCGAGGCCTGCTAAAATGGCAAGAAATGCCCAGTGGCGCTGAAAATGTCCTCTGAGGGTGGGCTATAGCCTGGTCCTTGGGGTTGGGTGGGAGTTCGGGGCTGGGCGTGGAAATGGGTCCAGTCTTTTCGAGGTCCTCGTGTGCCCAGTGGGAGGCTACGGTCAGCCTAAATGGAAGAAATGCTGATGCTCAGCATGAAATAGTCATGAGTGGCCTATAGCCTTTGGTCCAGGTTGGGAGTTGGGTTCGGGGCTCACAGGCATCGGAAATGGGTCAGTCTTTTCGAGGGTCCTCGTGTGCCCGGTGGGAGCTCTGGTCAGGCGCCTCTAAAATGGCAAGAAATACCAGTGCGCGGCCTGTGAAATAGTCATCGGTGGGCTATAGCCTGGTCCATGGGGTTGGGGTTGGGGGGTTCGGCTGGACATCGGAAATGGGTCTACAGTCTTTTCAAGGGGCCTCGTGTGCCCGGTGGAGGCTACGGTCGAGGCACTAAAATGGCAAGAAATACCATGTGCGTGCCGAAATAGTCATCGGTGGGCTATATCCTTTGGTCCGCGGCGGTTGGGGACGGGGGTTCGGGGGGTTCGGTGGGTCTGGACATCGGAAATGGGCACCGTCTTTTCAAGGGGCCTCGTGTGCCCAGAGGCTACAGTCAGGAGCCTACTAAAGGAAGAAATGCCATGGCCTTGTGCGTGAAATATCGGAGGCCATTGGGTGCGTTTTTTCCGTGGGGTTGGGGGGGTTCGGGGCTCTGGGCGTCGGAAATGGGTCTAGTCTTTTCGAGGGGCCTCGTGCCAGTGGGAGGCTCGGTCAGGAGGCCACAAGATGGCAGAAATAGCCCATGCAGCGTGAAATAGTGGGTGAGGCCGGTGGGCTATAGCTGGTCATGAGGTTGGGAGGGTGTTCGGGGACTCTGGGCATCGAAATGGGTCTGGTCTTTTGAGGTCCTCGTGTGCTCTGGGAACCTCTGGTCAGCCTAAAAGCAAGAAATACCAGTGTGCCTTGAAATTATCGCCAGGCCATTGGGCTATAGCGTCTCTTTTCCGTGGGGGTTGGGGAGGGGTTCGGGGCTCTGGCGTGGAAATGGGTCTAGTCTTTTGGAGGCCTCGTGCCCAATGGGAGGCTTCTCGGAGGCCTGCTAAGATGGCAAAATACCAGCGGCTGAAAATAGTCGAGGCGGTGGGCTATAGCCTTTGGTCCTTGAGGGTTGAGGAGGGGGTTCGGGGACTGGGCATCGAAATGGGTCTAGTCTTTGAGGGCCTCGTGTGCTCATTGGGGACCTCGGTCAGGCCTGCAAAAAAGAGAAATGCCCAGTGCAGTGATAGTCTGAGCCGGTGGGCTATAGCCTTTGGTCAGAGGGGTTGGGGTGGGGTTCGGGGCTCTGGGCATCGGAATGGGTACAGTCTTTCGATGGTCCTGTGTGCTTGATCTTGAGGCTACGGTCAGGAGCCTACCAAGGGAAGAAATGCCAGCGTGTGAAATAGTCGCCGTGGGCTATAAGTCAGTGGGGTTGGGAGGGGTTCGGGCTCTGGGCATGGAAATGGGTCCAGTCTTTTGGGGTTCGTGTGCCAGTGGGAGGCTACGGTCAGAGGCCTAAAATGGCATGAAATGCAGCGTGCAGCGTGAAATAGTCGAGGCGGTGGGCTAGCGTCTATTCCATGGGGGTTGGGAGTGGGGTTCGAGGATTGGGCGTCGGAAGCAGGTCGTCTTTTCAAGGGCCTCGTGCTGCCGGTGGGAGTCTGGTCAGAGGCCTGCCTAAAATGGCAAGAAATACCTAGCGTGTGAGCGAAATATTCATGCGGTGGGCTAGCCTTTGGCCCTTGAGGTTGGGGAGGGTTCGGGGACTCAGGGCATGGAAATGGGTGTTTGGAGGTCCTCGTGTGACCAGTGGGAGGCTACGGTCAGCCTGCTAAAATGATGAGAAATACCAGATGCGCGTGAAATAATATCGAGCGGTGGGCTATAGCTATTGGTCCATGAGGGTTGGGGGGGGTTGGGGCTCTGGGCGTCGGAAATGGGTACAGTCTTTTGAGGGTCCTCGTGTGCCAGTGGGAGGCTACGGTCAGAGGTACGTAAAAAGAAATGCCAGTGCGTGTGAAATAGTCGCCGGTGGGCTATAGCCTTTGGTCATGAGGGTTGGGAAGGGGTTCGGGGCTCTGCGTGGGAAATGGGTACAGTCTTTTCGAGGGTCCTCGTGTGCCCATGGGAGGCTGATTAAGCCTACAAATGAGAAATACCCAGCAGCGCGTAGCGTGAAATAATGTGGGGCGTCTATAGCTTTGGTCCGGGGGTTGGGGAGGGTTTGGGGCTCTGGGCGTCGAAATGGGTTCTTTTCGAGGGTCCTCGTGTGCCGGTGGGAGGCTACGGTCGAGGCCTGCCAAAATGGCAAGAAATGCCAGTGGATGAAATAATTCAGCCAGGTGGGCTATAGCCTTTGGTCCTGGGTTGGGAGTGGTTCGGGTCTGGGCATCGAAATGGGTCTAGTCTTTTTGAGGGCTCGTGTGCTCGGTGGGAGGCTACGGTCGAGGCCTGCCTAAAAATAATGCTCAGCGCAGCGCGAAATAGTCAGCCGGTGGGCTGTAGCCTTTAGTCCGTGGGGTTGGGAGGGGTTCGGGCTCAGGTGTCGAAATGGGTACAGTTTTTTGGGGCCTCGTATGCCCGGTGGGAGGCTGATCGAGCCTGCCCTAAAATGGCAAGAAATGTCCAGCGGTAGTGAAATAGTTGCGAGGCGGTGGGCTATAGCCTTTGGTCCGGGGTTGGGGAGGGTTCGGGGCTGGGCGTCGAGAAATGGGTCTGGGTCTTTTTGAGGTCTCGTGTGCCAGTGGGAGCTACGTCAGGCCTGCCTAAAATGGCAAGAAATGCCAATGGCCATCGCGCAAAATAGTCTCTGAGCCTGGGCTATAGCCTTTGGTCCTTGAGGTTGGGGTGGGTTGAGGGGCTCAGGTCGAAATGGGTCCGTCTTTTGAGGTCCTCGTGTGCCAGTGGGAGGCTACGGTCAGGCCTGCCTAAAGGAAGAAATGCCAGCTGCAGGTAGTCATGGGCGGTGGGCTATCTGTGGTCCATGAGGTTGGGAGAGGGGTTCGGGGCTCAGGGAGTGGAAATGTGCAGTCATTTCGAGGGTCCTCGTGTATTGATGGGAGGCTACGGTCAGGCGCCTCGCTAAAATGGCAAGAAATACCAGTGGCGCAGCCTGTGAAATAATCCGAGGCCCGGTGGGCTATAGCCTTTGGTCCATGAGGTTGGGGGTTCGGGGTTGGGGCTCGGGGCATCGGTAATGGGCTTAGTCTTTTCAAGGGGCCTCGTGTATGGGAGGCTACGGTTAGAGGCCTGCCCTAAAAAGGGAAGAAATACCTGTGCCTTGAAATAGTCATCAGGAGGGGCTATATCCTTTGGTCATGGAGGTTGGGGAAGGGGTTCGGGGGTTCGGTGGGTCTGGGCATGGGTACAGTCTTTTCAAGGGGCCTCGTGTGACCAGAGGCTACGGTCGAGGCCATACAAAGGAAGAAATGCCCTTGATGGCAGAAATATCATGAGGCCGCTATAGCGTCTTTCCGTGGGGTTGGCGGGGGTTCGGGGCCTCTGGGCGTCGGAAATGGGTCTAGTCTTTTCGAGGGCCCTCGTGTGGCCAATGGGAACTAATCGAGGCCTGCCCTAAATGGCAGAAATGCCCAATGTGGTGCAGAAATAGTGAGGCCGGTGGGCTGCTGGTCGAGGTTGGGGAGGTGTTCGGGACTCTGGGCATGGGTCTAGTCTTTTCGAGGGCCTCGTGTGCTCGGTGGGCTGATGAGGCCTGCCCTAAAAAAAAGAAATACCCAGCGGCAGGAAATATCAGAGGCCATTGGGCTATAGCGTCTTTTCCGTGGGGGTTGGGAGGGGTTGGGGCTCTGGCGTCGGAAATGGGTCTAGTCTTTTGGAGGGCCTCGTGCGCCCAATGGGAGGCTACAGCTGGGCACTAAAGATGGCAAATACCGCAGTAGCGGTATGAAATAGTCAGGCAGTGGGCTATAGCCTTTGGTCCGCAGGGGTTGGGGAGGGGTGTTCGGGGACTCTGGGCATCGAAATGGGTCTAGTCTTTCTGAGGGCCTCGTGTGCTCATTGGGGACCCTCTGATCGAGGCACTAAAGGCAAGAAATGCCCAGTAGCGTGTGATAGTCTGAGCCAGTGGGCTATAGGCTGGTCCATGGGTTGGGGTGGGGGGGGTTCGGGGGCTCTGGGCTTCGGAATGGGTACAGTCCTTTCGAGGGTCCTTGTGTGCCCAGTGGGAGGCTGATGAGGCCTACTAAAGGGAAGAAATGCCAGTGTGATGCATGGCCGTGGGCAGTGGGCTATAGCTGGTCCCGTGGGGTTGGGAGGGGTTCGGGGCTCTGGGCATAGGAAATGGGTACCATCTTTTGAGGGTTCTTGTGTGCCAGTGGGAGGCTCTGATCGAGGCACTGCCCACAAATGGCATGAAATGCAGGCCAGCGTGAAATAGTCAGGCGGTGGGCTAGTCTATTCCATGGGGTTGGGAGGGGGGTTCGGGGGATTGGGCGTGGAAAGCAGGTCAGTCTTTTAGGGGCCTCGTGTGCGGTGGGAGTCTGGTCAGAGGCCTGCCCTAAAATGGCAAGAAATACCTAAGCGTCGCGGTCTGCAAGAAATATTCGTGGGCTATAGCCAGCGGGGGTTGGGGGAGGGTTCGGGGACTCGGCATCGGAAATGGGTCGTGTTTTGGAGGGTCCTCGTGTGACGTGGGAGGCTACAGAGGCCTCTAAAATGATGAGAAATACCCAATGGCCAGCGTGAAATAATCTCAGGCAGTGGGCTATAGCTTAGTCCGAGGTTGGGAGGGGTTGGGGCTGGGCGTCGGAAATGGGTACAGTCTTTTCGAGGGTCCTCGTGTGATGGGAGGCTACGGTATGCCCGTAAAATGGCAAGAAATGCCAGGCGGTAGGCACGAATTGTCGCGGGTGGGCTATAGCCTTTGGTCCATGAGGGGTTGGGAAGGGGTTCGAGGGGCTCTGGGTCGGAAATGGAGTGATCTTTTCGAGGGTCCTCGTGTGCCAGTGGGAGGCTACGGTCAGAGCCTACCTAAAAAATGAGAAATACCCAGCGCGTGAAATAATGTAGGCCGGTGGGCTATAGCTTTGGTCATGAGGGGTTGGGGAGGGGTTGGGGGGCTCGGAAATGGGTACAGTCTTTTCGAGGGTCCTCGTGTGCCCAGTGGGAGGCTACGGTCAGAGGCCTGCCGTAAAGTGGCAAGAAATGCCCGGCGGCGCAGCGCGCAAAATTTCGCCGGGGCCGATGGGCTATAGCCTTTGGTCCGCTGGGTTGGGGAGGGTGGTTCGGGGAATCTGGGCATCGGAAATGGGTCTAGTCTTTTTGAGGGGCTCGTGTGCTCAGTGGGAAACTACGGTCTGAGGCCTGCCCTAAAAAGGCAAGAAATCCAGGCGCCAGCGTGAAATGTCTGAGCCCGTGGGCTATAGCCTTTAGTCCGTGGGGGTTGGGGAGGGGTTCGGGGCTGCAGGTGTCGAAAATGGTACAGTATTTTTAGGGCCTCGTGCCCGGTGGGAGGCTACGGTCGAGCCTGCCTAAAATGGCAAGAAATGTCCTGGCCGCGTGAAATAGTTGGAGGCCGGTGGGCTATAGCCTTTAGTCCGTGAGGGGTTGGGGAGGGTTCGGGGCTCACAGGCGTCAGAAATGGGTACAGTCTTTTCGAGGGTCCTCGGGTGCCCAGTGCGAGGCTACGCTCAGAGGCCTGCCCTAAAATGGCAAGAAATGCCCAGCGGCGCATCGCGCAAAATAGTCTACGAGCCCGGTGGGCTATAGCCTTTGGTCCGCGGGGGTTGGGGTGGGGAGTTCAGGGGCTCTGGGCGTCGGAAATGGGTCCAGTCTTTTCGAGGGTCCTCGTGTGCCCAGTGGGAGGCTACGGTCAGAGGCCTAAAGGGAAGAAATGCTGATGCTGCAAATAGTCATGAGTGGGTGGCCTATAGCCTTTGGTCATGAGGGTTGGGGAGTTGGGTTCGGGGCTGGGAGTCGGAAATGGGTACAGTCATTTCGAGGTCTCGTGTGATGGGAGGCTACGGTCAGGCGCCTCGCTAAAATGGGAAATACCAGTGCGCGTGAAATAATCATGAGCGGTGGGCTATAGCCTTTGGTCATGGGGTTGGGTTCGAGTTGGGTTCTGGGGAAATGGGTACAGTCTTTTCAAGGGGCCTCGTGTGCCCAGGGGAGAGCTACTGGTCAGAGCCTGCCTAAAATGGCAAGAAATGCCCAAGCGCGTGAAATAATCATCGGTGGGCTATATCCTTTGGTCCATGAGGTTGGGAAGGGGTTGGGGGTTCGGTGGGTGCAGGCATGAAATGGGTACAGTCTTTTTGAGGGGCCTCGTGTGACCAGCGGTAGGCTACGGTCAGAGGCCTGCCCTAAAAAGGGAAGAAATGCCCTGCGGCGCAGCGCGCGAAATTATCGCCGAGGCCATTGGGCTATAGCGTCTTTTCCGTGGGGGTTGGCGAGGGGGGTTCGGGGGCTCTAGGCGTCGGAAATGGGTCTAGTCTTTTCGAGGGGCCTCGTGCGCCCAATGGGAGGCTACGCTCAGAGGCCTGCCCTAAGATGGCAAGAAATACCCAACGGCGCAGCGCGCGAAATAGTCGCTGAGGCCAGTGGGCTATAGCCTTTGGTCCGCAGGGTTGAGGAGGGGTGTTCGGGGACTCTGGGCATCGAAAATGGGTCTAGTCTTTTTACAGGGCCTCGTGTGCTCATTGGGGACCTACGGTCTGAGGCCTGCCCTAAAAAGGCAAAGAAAACGGTCTGAGCCGGGGGGCTTACCGCTTTGGGGCGGGGGGGGGGGGGGGGGGGGGTGGGGGGGCTCTGGGCATCGGAATGGGTACAGTCGTTTCGATGGTCCTTGTGTGCCCAGTGCGAGGCTACGGTCAGAGGCCTACCCTAAAAAGGGGAAGAAATGCCCAGCGATGCAGCGCGCGAAATAGTCATGAGCCGGTGGGCTATAGCCTTTGGTCCGTGGGGATTGGGGAGGGGGGTTCGGGGGCTCTGGCCGTAGGAAATGGGTACCATCTTTTCGGGGGTCCTTGTGTGCCCAGTGGGAGGCTACGGTCAGAGGCCTGCCCTAAAATGGCAAGAAATGCCCAGCGGCAGTGGCGTGAAATAATCAGCAGGGGGTTGGGAGTGGGGTTCGGGGACTGGGCGTCGGAAGCAGGTCAGTCTTTTCAAGGGGCCTCGTGGTGCGGTGGGAGTCTGATCGAGGCCTGCCCTAAAATGGCAAGAAATACCTAGCGTCGCGGATCTGTGAGAAATATTCGTAGGGCGGTGGGCTCTGACCTTTGGCCCGAGGGTTGGGGAGGGTTCGGGGACTACAGGCATCGGAAATGGGTACGGTCTTTTGGTGGGGCCTAGTGTGATCAGTGGGAGGCTACGGTGAGAGGGCTGCCATAAAAAGCCAAGAAATGCCCTGCGGTGACGTCATACTCTCCCGGCAGTGCGCTATAAGCGTCTGTTGAGGGGTTGGGGAGGGGTTCGGGACTCTGGGCATCGAAAATGGGTGTAGTATTTTTGAGGTGCCTCGTGTGCCCAGTGAGAGGCTACGGTCAGAGGCCTGCCCTAAAATGGCAAGAAATACCTAGCGTCGCAGTGCGCGAAATATTCGCCGAGGCCGGTGGGCTACAGCCTTTGGCCCGCGGGGGTTGGGGAGGGGGTTCGGGGACTCTGGGCATCGGAAATGGGTCCGGTGTTTTGGAGGGTCCTCGTGTGACCAGTGGGAGGCTACGGTCAGAGGGCTGCTCTAAAAAGAAATGCCCTGCTTGCAGCGCGAAATACTCTCCCAGGCCGGTGCGCTATAGCGTCTGTTCCGCGGGGGTTGGGGAGGGGGGTTCGGGGACTCTGGGCATCGGAAATGGGTCTAGTATTTTTGAGGTGCCTCGTGTGCCCAGTGAGAGGAGGCTACGGTCAGAGGCACCACTAAAATGGCAAGCAATGTAGCAGGCGCAGCCAGCATAAAATAGTCTGAGCCGGTGGGCTATAGCCTTTGGTCCGCAGGGGTTGGGGAGGGGGGTTCGGGGGCTCTGGGCGTCGGAAATGGGTACAGTCTTTTCGAGGGTCCTCGGGTGCCTAGTGCGAGGCTACGCTCAGAGGCCTACCATAAATGGCAAGAAATGCCCAGCGGCGCAGCTCGCAAAATAGTCTCTGAGCGGTGGGCTATAGCCTTTGGTCATGAGGGTTGGGGTGGGGGTTCGGGGGCTCAGGCGTGAAATGGGTCCAGTCTTTTCGAGGCCTCGTGTGACCAGTGGGAGGCTACAGTCGAGGCACGCCTAAAGGAAGAAATGCCAGCGATGCAGCATGAAATAGTCAAGAGTGGCCTATGCTGGTCCGCGGGGGTTGGGGAGTTTGGGTTCGGGGGCTCTGGGAGTCGGAAATGGGTACAGTCATTTCGAGGGTCCTCGTGTGCCCAGTGGGAGGCTACGGTCAGAAGCCTACGCTAAAATGGCAAGAAATGCCCTGTGGCGCAGCCCGCGAAATTATCGCCTAGGCCATTGGGCTATAGCGTCTTTTCCGTGGGGGTTGGCGAGGGGGGTTCGGGGGCTCTAGGCGTCGGAAATGGGTCTAGTCTTTTCGAGGGGCCTCGTGCGCCCAATGGGAGGCTACGCTCAGAGGCCTGCCCTAAGATGGCAAGAAATGCCAGCATGGCTGTGAGTGTCGGCGAGGCCAGTGGGCTATAGCCTTTGGTCCGCAGGGTTAGGGAGGGGTGTTCGGGGACTCTGGGTGTCGTAAATGGGACTAGTCTTTTTAAAGGGCCTCGTGTGCTCAGTGGGAACCTATGGTCTGAGGCCTGCCCTAAAAAGGCAAAGAAATTCCCCGCGGCGCAGCGCGCGAAATTGTGTACGAGCCCGGTGGGCTATAGCCTTTGGTCCGCGGGGGTTGGGGTGGGGGGTTCGGGGGCTGTGGGCATCGGAATGGGTACAATCTTTTCGATGGTCCTTGTGTGCCCAGTGGGAGGCTACGGTCAGAGGCCTACACAAAGGAAGAAATACCCTTGATGCAGCGAAATAGTCACAGAGGCCGGTGGGCTATAGCCTTTGGTCCGTGGGGATTGGGGAGGGGAGTTCGGGGGCTCTGGGCGTAGGAAATGGGTACCATCTTTTCGGGGGTCCTTGTGTGCCCAGTGGGAGGCTACGGTCAGAGGCCTGCCCTAAGATGGCAAGAAATACCTAGCGTCGCAGCGCGCGAAATATTCGCCGAGCCCGGTGGGCTACAGCCTTTGGCCCAAGGGCTATAGCCCACTGGCCTCGGCGACTATTTCATGCGTTGCGCCGCGGGGCATTTCTTGTCATTTTAGAACAGACTATGTAACTCTTCAGGCAGCTATCCATTCGACACCAGGCCCAGCTCCCACGGACCAAAGGCTATGGCCACAGTCGGCGACAATTTCGCGGCGCTCCGCCGGACATTCTTGACATTTTGGGGTAATCCTCTGACCGTGGCTGTGACGATGGGACCCTCGAAGGGACTGTACCCATTCTGCGACTATTTCGTGCCTTTGTGCCCTTTGGGTATTTACGGCCATTTAGGGCGGGGCCTCGACCGTAGCCTCCAGGACTGAGCACCTCAAATACTAGACCCATTTCGATGCCAGTCTGAACCCCTCCCGACCCCGACAGGCAGCTATAGGCGCCCGGGCCTCGGAGGTTCGGCGCTGCGCCAGCGCATTCTTGCGCTGGGCAGCCCTCGACCGTGGGCTCCACTGATCACAGGGCCTCAGACTGGACCCATTTCGTTATCGAGTCCCAGACCCCTCCCAGACCCAGCAGCAGCCGCCATGAGATATTCGTGTGAGCTGCTCAAACATTTCTTGCCATTTAATCGCGAGCCTCTGACCGTGAACTCAGCAGCACCACGAGGCCCCTTGAAAGCTGGACCCATTCTGATGCCTAGGTCCCACAGACCCCTCCCGAGCCCATGGAGCAGTAGCCCGCGCCTCGGCGACTATTTCCATGATGCGCGCTGGATATTTCTTGCCATTTAGGGCAGGCCTCTGACCGTGGCCTCTGAACAAGGACCCTGAAAGATGGTGCCCATTTCCTCGTCAGGCCCCGAACCTCCCGACCCCCACGGACCAAAGGCTATGGCCCGGCCTCTGTGACTATTCGCGCTGCATGAGGCATTTTCCCTTCAGGGCAGGCCTCGGCGTGGCATCCCAGGCACACAAGGGACCATCGAAAGACTGTACCCATTTCCGATGCCCAGGCCCTCAGACCCCCACCCCAGCGGACCAAAGGCCTACAGCCTCGTCTATTCAGCGGCTGCATCGCGGGCATTTCTTGCCTTTTAAGGGCAGGCCTCGAGACCGTGGGTTCCCACTGAGCACCTGCAGGCCCGATCAAAGACTAGACCCATTTTGATGCCAGGTCTGACACCTCTCGACCCTGGGACCAAAGGCTATTACCGGCTGACAATTTCGCGTGACTGGGCATTTCTTGCCATTTAGAGGCAGACTCTGACCGTAACCTCCCATTGGGCCGGGCCCTCGAAGACTGGACCCATTTCCGGCGCCCTAGCCACAGACCCCTCGCCAACCCGGAAAAAGACATAGCCCAGTGGCCTCGGCGATAATTTGTATTCAGCGGCATGCATTCTTCCTTTTAGGGCGAGCCTCTGGCCGTCTCGCTGGTCACACGAGGCCCCTTGAAAAACGGTGCCCATTTCCGATGCCCAGGCCCCAGACCATGAACCTTCCCCGACCCATGAGAGCGCTATAGCCCACCGGCCTCCACGACATTTTCGCGCTCTGCACCGCTGGGCATTTCTTGCCATTTTAGGGCAGGCTTCTGACCGTAGCCTCCCACTGGGAGCATGAGGACCCTCAAAACGTCTGTACCCATTTCCGAAGCCCAGCGAACCCCGATCCCCAGACCCCAGCGGACCAAGGCTATAGACCAGGCCTCGGCGACAATTTTGTGTTGGATCGCTGGTATTTCTTCCATTTAAAGGGCAGGCCTCGACGTGGGTTCCCAGGCACCACGAGGCCCCTCAACAAGACTCGACCCATGTCCGATGCCCAGAGTCCTCGAACCCCCCTCCCCACCCCTGCGGACCAAAGGCTATAGCCCACCGGCCTCGGCGACTATTTCACGTGCTACGCCGTAGGACATTTCTTGCCATTTTAGGGCGGGCTTGGCCGTAACCTCCCAATGGACATCTGAGGGCCCTCAAAATCACATGTACCCATTTTCGACACCCAGGCCCCAGAACCCCCCTCCCAACTAGCGGACCAAGGTGATAGCCAGGGCTCGTGAACTATTTCGGCGTGATGCGCCGTGGAGCATTCTTGCCTTTTAGGGGGCGGGGCCTCGACCGTGGGTTCCCAGTGACACGGGCCCCTCAAAAAACTAGACCCATTTCCGATGCCAGTTCCCGAACCCCCTCCCAACCCCGCGGACCAGTTATGGCTCACTAGGCCTCGGCTGCTATTTCACCTTCATGCGCTGGGTATTCTGCGTCATTTTAGGGCAGCCTTGACCGTAGCCTCCACTGGACACAGGGACCCTCGAAAGGTACCCATTTCCGTGGCGACGGGCCCTGAACCCCCTCACAACCCTGCGGACCAAGGCTATAGCCCAGCCTGGAGTGACAATTCATGTGTTGAGCAGTGGGCATTTCTTGCCATTTCTGACAGACCTCGGCCGTAGCCTCCCGCTGGGCTACAGGGACCCTCGAAAAGGTATGCGCATTTCGGCCGCCAGACCCCAGACCACCTTGACCCATGGACGAAAGCTTTATAGCCACGGGATCGGACACTATTTTGTATGTGACTGCAGTGCGCATTTCTTGTCTTTTAGGCGGGGCCTCGACCGTGGGCTCCAGCAGGCACGAGGGCCCCTCAAAATACTAAACAAATTTCGATGCCCAGAATCTGACCTCCCTCCCAGTTGGAGCAGATCTTTATAGCCCAAGCCCGTCTTATTTGACGCCTTCTTGTTGGGTATTCTTGCCATTTTAGGGCAGGCCTCGGCCAAGTAGCCTCCTTGGCATGAGGGCCCCTCGAAAAGACTGTGCCCATTTCCGGCGCCCAGGCCCGAATCCCCTCACAACACCTGCGGACCAAGGCTATAGCCGGGGCTTGGGAACTATTTGGCGTTTCGCCGTTGGACATTCTTGCCTTTTTAGGGCGGGCCTCAGGTAGGCTCCCATGAGCACGAGGCCACTCAAAAGACTGACACAATTCCAGTGCCCAGAGTCCCGAACCCCCTCCGAACCCCGTGGAGCGGATCTTATATTGCCCACCGGCCCGGCAACTATTTAGCGTGCCTTTGTGCGCTGGGCATTTCTTGCCATTCTGACGGGTCTCGACCGTAGCCTCCCGCAGACTACAGGTCCCTCGAAAGGCTGGACAGATTTCCGGCCAGCCCCGAACCCCCTGACCCAGCGGACCAAGGCTATAGCCACCGGCCTCGGCGACTATTTCCGCGCTTTGCGCTAGCATTTCTTGCCATTTAGGGCAGGCCTCTGACCGTAGCCTCCCAGGACAAGGCCCTGGAAAGACTGGACCCATTTCGAACCCAGCCTCAGACCCCCGGACTAAGGCTATAGCCACAGGGGTCGGTGACTATTCATGGGCATTTCTTGCCATTTAGGCAGGCCTCGACCGTAGTCTCCCACTGGGCACACAGGACCCTCGAAAAGGTTGTACCCATTTCGACACCCAGGCCCGACCCCCCCCATGGACCAAGTGTAGCCAGGCCTCGGCGACTATTTTGGCCGCGCTGTGCATTTATTGCCATTTAGGGCAGCCCTCGTAGTCTCCCCTGGGTGCGACGACCCTCGAAAGAATGTGCCCATTTCCGGCCAGAACCCCAGACCCTCCCTGACCCAGCGGACCAAGGCTATGGCCCACCTTGGCGACTATTTCGCGCGTGTTCCGCTGGGTATTTCTTGCCATTTAGGGCAGGGCTCTGACCGGAGCCTCCCATTGGGCTACGAGGACCTTGGGCCATTTCCGGGGCCTAGGAGCCCCCTCCCCGACCCCAGCGGACCAAGGCTATGGCCCCTCGGAGACTATTTGCCGCGGGTATTTCTTAACATTTTAGCCCTCTAGTCTCCTGGGCACAAGGCCCTCGAAAAGCTGGACCCATTCATTTGACAGCTCCCAGACCCCGGACCAAGGCTATAGCCCACGGCCTCGGCGACTATTTGGCGCGCTAAGCATTTCTTGCCATTTAGGGCAGGCCTCGACCGTAGCCTCCCACTGGGACAAGGCCCCTGGAAAGACTGGACCCATTTCCGGACGCCTCAGACCCCTCCGACCCAGCGGACTAAAGGCTATAGGCCACGGCGTGACTATTCACTGGGCATTTCTTGCCATTTTAGGGCAGGCCTCGGTAGTCTCCAGGCCACGAGGACCCTCGAAAAGGCTACCATTTCGACACCCAGGCCCCGATCCCCTCCCCCCCCATGGACCAAGGCATGGCCAGCTCGGCGACTATTTCGTCTTGTGGGTATTCTTGCCATTTAGGCCCACGACCGTAGCCTCCCTGGGCTGGGCCCCTCAGATGCCCATTTCGACACCCGGCCGAACCCCTTTCCCAACCCCGTACCAAGGCTATAGCTCACGGCCTCGGTACTGTTGTGTGCAGCCATTGGGCATGTCTTGTCATTTAGGGCGGGCCTCGACCGTAGTCTCCCTGGGCACACAGGACCCTCGAAATGACTGTACATATTTCCGATGCCGGGCCCCAGACCCCTCTTCCCACCACGTGGACCAAGGGCTATGGCCACGACGGTCGCGTCTTGGGCGCTGGGCATTTCTTGCCATTTAGGGGCATGTAGTAGCCTCCCAGTCATGAGGCCCTCGAAAGTGGACCCATTTCCGACGTCTGAGCCCAGACCCCCTCACCCCAGACAAAGGCTATAGCCCAGGCGTTGGCGACTATTTCCGCGCTGGATATTTCTTGCCATTTAGGGCGCCTCGTATTCTCCTGGGCATTCGCCATTTAGCGGGGAGACTCGTAGCCTCCCACTGCGAGGACCCTCGATGGCTGGACCCATTTCCGGCGTCAGGCTCCGACCCGCTCTGACCCAGCGGACCAAGGCTATAGCTCACGGCCTCGGCGACTATTTGTGCTGCTGGGCATTTCTTGCCATTTAGGCGAGCCTCTGACCGTAGTAGGCTGGGACCCTCATGGTGGACCCATTTCCAGAGAACCCCCAGACCAGACGGCTATTCAGTATGTGCATTTATTTAGGCCGTAGTCTCCTGCGACGACCCTCGAAAGGCTGCCCATTTCCGATGCGAACCCAGACCCCTGACCCAGGACCAAGGCTGTGGCCACGGTGACTATTTGGCGTGTTCTGGGTATTTCTTGCCATTTAGGGCGGGGCTCTGACGTAGCCTCCCATTGGGCTGAGGACCTCGAAAAGGTGGACCCATTTCGATGCAGGCCCAGACCCCTCCCAGGACCAGGCTATAGACGTCGAGACTATTTCAGCTGGGTATTTCTTAACATTTTAGGGCGGCCTCGACCGTAGTCTCCGGCACAGGCCCCTCGAAGGCTGGACCCATTGCAGGCCCCCAGACCCGCTCCCACCCCATGGACCAAGGCTATAGCCCGCCTCGGCGACTATTTGCTTTGTGGCTGGGTATTTCTTGCCATTTAGGGTGCCTCGACCGTAGCCCAGCTGGGCAGACAAGGCCCTGGAAAAATGGACCCATTTGAACAGGCCGGAACCCCTCTGACCCCATGGACCAGGCTATAGGCCTCGGGTGACTATTTGGCCATTCTTGCCATTTTAGGGTGGGCCACTGACCGTAGTCTCCCACGGCGAGGACAGGCCATTTGACACAGCCGGAACCCCCTTGGGACAAGGCTATGGGCCTGGTGGCCTGGCATTCTTGCCATTTAGGGTGGCCTCGTAGTCTCATGGGCTGAGGACCCTCGAAACCATTTTGACCATGGGCCCAGCCCACCCCAGCGGACCAAAGGCTGTAGCCAGCCTCTGACTATTTCATGTATTTGTGCCATTCTGGCATTTAGGGCTCTGACCGTAGCCTCCAGCTGGGCACAGGACCATCGAAATGCTGGACCCATTTCAGCCCAGACCCTCCCAACCCCGGACCAAGGCTATAGACACTCGTGATTATTTCATCTGTTGCTGGGTATTTCTTGCCATTTAGGGCAGGCCTCGTAGCCTCCCTGGGCACAGGGACCCTTGAAAGCTGACCATTTCCGACACCGAACCCCCTCCCGACCCATGGACCAAGGCTATAGCTCATTGGGCTTGGCGACTATTTGTGTTGCGCTTGGCCATATCTTCTTAGGGGCAGGCCTGACGTAGCCTCCCAGCACACATGGGGCCCTCGAAAATCTGGACCCATTTCGGCCCCGATCCCCCTCTGACCCCCGGACCAAGGCTATAGCCCACCGTCGGCGACTATTTCGCTGGCAGCGTGGGTATTTCTTGCCATTTTAGGGCAGGCCTCGACCGTAGTCTGGGCACAGGGACCCTCGAAAAGGCTATCCATTTCCGGCCTAGGCCCGGAATCCCGTCCCAACCCAGGACCAAGGCTGCCCACCGCCTCGGCGACTATTTGCGCTGCGCTGGGTATTTCTTGCCATTTAGGCGGGCCTCGACCGTAGTCTCCCTGGGCTGAGGACCCTCGAAAGGCTGGACCCATTCCGGCCTAGAGCCAGGACCCCTCCCCCCCGGACCAAAGGCTATAGCCACCGGCCTCGCGACTATTTGGTCTTGTGGGCATTTCTTGCCATTTTAGGGCCCTCGCCGTAGTCAGCACACGAGGTCCCTCGAATGGTACCCATTTCGGACGCCCCCAAACCCCCTTCCCCAACCCTCGCGGACCAAGGCTATAGCTCGTGGCCTCGTGACTATTCGCTGCGCTGGGCATCTTTCCATTTATGGCAGCCTCTGCCCCACTTGACCCAACGGACCGAGGCTAGCCCACAGTCGGGGACTAGCGCCTGCGGTGACATTCATGCCATTTAGGGCGGGGCTTTGAATGGAGCCTCCTCTGGGCACGGAGGACCCTCGAAAAAGGACCCATTTCCGGCAGAGCCCCGAACCTCCCACCCAGGACCAAGGCTATAGCCAACCGGCCTCGGCGTGTATTTCGCGTGCTTCATCTCTGGGCATTTCTTGCCATTTAGGGCAGGCCTCTGACCGTAGTCTCCCTTGGGCACAGGGACCCTCGAAAGGACCCATTTCGGCGTGAGCCCCAGACCCCCTGACCCAGCGGACCAGGCTATAGCGCGACCTCGTGAGGCCTCTATTCTATGATCTTGCATTTCATCCCATTTAAGGTGGGCCTCTGGTAGCCTCCCACTGGCCACACAAGGCCCCTCAAAAAAATTGGACCCATTTCCGATGCCCAGACCCCCAGAACCCCGCTCCCCGATCCCATGGACAGGCTATAGCCCACGGCCTCGGCGACTATTTAAGCGCAGCTGCGCGCATTTCATGCCATTTTAGAGGCGGGCTTTGACGAGCCTCCACTGGGCACAGGAGGACCCTCGAAAAACTGGACCCATTTCCATGAGCCCCAGACCCCCTCCCGATCCCATGGACCCAGAGGCTATAGCCCACCGGCCTCGGCGACAATTTCATGGCTGCGCGCTGGGCAATTCCTGCCATTTGGGGCGCTCGACCGTAGCCTCCTCTGGACACAGGGCCCCTCGAAGAGACAAGACCCATTTCCGACGCCCAGGCCCGACCCCTCCCCAGCCCCAGGCTATACCCACCGGCCTCGGCGACTATTTCATAAGCCAGCGCTGCTGATTTCTTGCCATTTAGGGCAGGCCTCTGACCGTAGCCTCCTCTTGGACACGAGGCCCTCGAAAGACAAGACCCATTTCCGGCAGGCCCCAGACCCCCACCCCGGACCCAGCGGACGAGGCTATAGCCCACCGGCCTCGGCGACTATTCATAATGCGCTGTGGGTATTCTTGCCATTTTAGGGAAGGCCTCGGACCGTAGTCTCCCATTTGGGAAGGCCTCGAAAGAGGCAGACCCATTTCTGACAGCGAGATCCCCTTGACCCCAGTGGGCCAAAGGCTATAGCCCACCGGCCTCGGCGACTATTTCGCGTGCTGTGCCGCTGGGTATTTCTTGCGGTTTTAGGGTGGGGCTCAGACCGTAGCCTCCCCCTGGGGACACGAGGCCCCTAAAAAAGACTGTACCCATTTCAGAGGCCCAGACCCCCTCCCACCTCCAGGCCAAAGGCTGACCCTGTGAGCCTCGGGACTATTTACATGAAGCTGCTGCTGGGCATTTCTTGCTGTTTTAGGGCACCTCTGTGTAGCCTCCCACTGGGCTGCAGGACCCTCGAAAAGGCAGTGCCATTTCGGCGGGCCCCCGAACTCCCTCCCAGCCAGCGGACCAAGGCTATAGCCCGTTGGCCTGGGCGACTATTCCTTGTCAGCTTGCGTGGGCATTCATGCCATTTTAGGGCAGGCCTCGACCGTAGCCTCCCTCTGGGCACCGACCCTCGAAAGACAAGACCCATTTCCGACTCGGGCCCCGAACCCCCTCCCGACCCCAGCGGACAAAGGCTATAGCCCGGCGGCCTCGGTGACTATTCCTTGTGCACTAGGTATTTCTTGCCGTTTTAGGGCAGGCCTCGACCGTGGCCTCCCAGGCATCGTCGCCTCGAAAATCTGTTCCCATTTCTGATGCCCAGGTCCCCAGACCCCCTCCCGACCCAGCGGACCAGGCTATAGCCCAGCCTCGGCGACTATTTATTGCGCCGCTGGGCATTTCTTGCCATTTAGGGCAGACCTCGAGTAGCCTCCACTGGGCACACAGGACCCCTCGAAAGACTGGACCCATTTCCGACTCCCAGGCCCCAGACCCCCTCCCAATTCCATGGACCAAGGCTATAGCCCCTGCCTCGGCGACTATTTGTAGCGCGCTGGGTATTTCTTGCCGTTTAGGGCAGGCCTCTGACCGTAGCCTCCCCTTTGGGCATCGTGGCCCCTGAAAAGACTGGACCCATTCCCAATGCCCGAGGTCCCAGACCCCCTCCCAGCCCCATTGAGACAGGCTATAGCCCGCGGCCTCGGGAGACTATTTCACAGCAGCTGCGCGTGGGGCATTTCTTGCCTTTTAGGGCAAGCCTCTAGATGTAGGCTCCCAGGCTCATGAGGACCCTCAAAAAGGCTTGACCCATTCGACTGCCAGGTCCCAGACCCCTCCCAACCCCAGGCAGGCACTATAACCCACTGAGGCCTTGGCGACTATTTGTGTTTGTGTGCCTGTGCATTTCTTGGCATTTTAGGGCAGGCTTCCGACCGTAGCCTCCCAATGGGCACACGAGGCCCCTCGAAAAGACTGGACCCATTTCCGATGCCCGAACCGGGAACCCCCTCCCGACCCGCGGACGAGCTATAGCCCTGACCCTTGGCAGCTATTTGCCTTGTTGCGCTGCTGGGTATTTCTTGCCATTTTAGGGCGGGGCCTCTGACCGTAGCCTCCTCCAGGCACAGGCCCCTCAAAATCTTGGGCCAATTTCTGGCTCCCAGGCCCAGAACCCCCTCCACAACTTGCTTGGGACCAAAGGCTATTGCCCACGGGCCTCGGCTACCATTTCGCGCGCTGCTCCGCTGGGCATTTCTTGCCATTTTAGGGCAGCCCTCTGACCGTAGGCTCCCACTGCACACACGAGGGTCCTTGAAAAGACTGGACCCATTGCCCATGCCGCCCCGAACCCCCAGCCCCGGACCAGGCTATAGCCAGGTTGGAGACTATTTCGGCCACGTGGAGTGGTCTGGTCATTTAGGGGCGGGCCTCGACCGTAGCCTCCTCATGGGCACAGGGCCCCTCGAAAGACAAGACCCATTTGGCCCAGGCCCCAGACCCCCTCCTTGCCCAGGACCAAGACCCGTTCGGGGGCTGTGGAGGCCAGCGACCTAAAATAGTGCTTGGCCACCAGGCGCAGCAGCGGGCGGAGGTGCATGTGGGCCCGTGGGGGTGGGGGGTTGACGGTCAGTGTCGGGCGGTCTGTCTTTGAGGCCTCGAGGGACTGTGGGAGCGCTGAAGGCTTGTCTAGCCAGCCCATCGGCGGGCCGAAAAAGGGAGGCGGGCGGCGGTGTGCTATGTGGGCCCATAGTGGGGAAGGTGGTTCGACCGGTCGGCTGGGAAGGGTCGATCTTTTCGAGCCCTCGAGGAGCCTGTGGAGCTTGACGAGCTTGTCTAAAATAGTGCTTTGTCAGCGCAAGGCTCAGCAGAGACGAGGCGGTGTGCTATGGCCTTGGGCGTGGGGGTGGGGAGGGTTCGGTTGTGTCGAAAAGTGGTTCAGTCTTTTCGAGGCCTCGGGGCTGTGGGAGGCAGACAGTCTTGCCCAAATAGTGCTTGCCCAGCCAGGGCAGCGGAAGGTGTGCTATAGCCTTGGGCCCGTGGAGGGTGGGGAGGGCGGTTCGGCCAGTCGGGCTGTGGAAGGGTCCAGTCTTTTCGAGGGCCCCTTGGGGGCACTGAGTGGCAGACCCGAGGCTTAAAAATAGTGCAGCCCATCGCAAGGCCGAGACGTGGCGGCGGCGTGCTATGTGGGCCCGTGGGGGGTGGGAGGGTTGGCAGTCGGGTTGTCGGAAAGGTCCGGTCTTTAGGGCCCTCGGGGGCTGTGAGGCAGCAGCACTAAAATAGTGCTTCAGCCCGGTGAGCAAGGTGAAAGCAGTGGGCGTTGTGCTTTAGCCTTGGGCCTGTAGTGGGGGGGGAGGGGTCGGCCAGTCGGGCTGTCGGAAGGGTTCAGTCTTTCGAGGCCCTCGGGGGCTGTGGGAGGCACGGCAGTCTTTCACTAAAATAGTGCCGGCAGAGGTCGAGAGGCGGGGGCGGCGGGCGGTGAGCTGTGCCTTGGGCCCGTGGGGGGGTGGGGAGGATTGGCCAGTCATGCTGTCAGAATGGGGTCCAGTCTTTTAGAGGGCCCTTAGAACTGTGGCTGAAACCCCTAAAATAGTGCTTCAGCCCATCGGCGCAAGGCAGAGCGGCGGTGTGCTATGTGGGCCCGTGGGGGGGGTGGGGGGTTCGGCCAGTCGGACTGTCGGAAGGGGTCCAGTGTTTTCGAGGCCTCAGGCGCTGTGGGAGGCATGACCAGTGCTTGCCTAAAATAGGGCTTGTCCAGAGGCGCAAACAGGCGTGGGGTGTGCTATGCCTTGGGCGGTGGCGGGTGGGAGGGTTCATCGGTCGGGCTGTCGGAAGGTCCGGTCTTTTGAGGGCGTCGGGGGCCTGTGGGAGCAGCGGCGGGCTTGTCTAAAATAGTGCTGTCCCAGGCGCAGGCTCGAAACAAGGGGCGGTGTGCTATAGCCTTGGGCCGTGGGGTGGGAGGGTTCGACGGTCGGGCTGCGAAAAGGGTTCAGTCTTGAGGGCCCTCGGGGGGGCCTGTGGGAGGCAGAGTCTTGCCTAAAATAGTGCTTGGCCCAGCCAGGCGCAAGCGCAGGCGGCGGCGGTGTGCTATAGCCTTGGGCCCGGGGAGGGTGGGATGAGTTGGCCAGTCGGGCTGTGGAAGGGTCAGTCTTTTGAGGGCCCTTGAGCCTGTGGGTGGCCGACCGAGGCTTGCCTAAAATACAGCCCCATCGAGCAGGCCGAAAGGGGTGTGCTATAGCCTTGGGCCCGTGGGGGGGGGGAGGGTTCGGCCAGTCGGGTTGTCGGAAGAGTCAGTCTTTTTAGGGCCCTCAGCTGTGGGAGGCATGAGCTTCTAAAATAGTGCTTGGCGTGGAGGCAAGGGAGGCGTTGTGCTATAGCTTTGGGCACGTAGGGGGTGGGGAGGTTGACCAGCGGGCTGTCGGAAAGGGTTCAGTCTTTTCGAGGGCCCTCGGGGAACTGTGGGAGGCCGAGTCTTGCCAAAATAGTGCTTGGCCCAGGTGGCGCAAGGTGGGGCGGGGCGGTGTGCTATAGCCTTGGGCCCGTGGGGGTGGGGGGGATTGGCCAGTCGGGCTGTCGGTATGGGGTCCAGTCTTTTCGAGGGCCCTCGGGGGGCCTGTGCGAGGCAGCGGCTAGATGCTTGCCTAAAATAGTGCTTACAGCGTAGGCGCAAGCCGACAGGCGGCGTGCTATAGCCTTGGGCCGTGGGGGTAGGGGGTTCGGTGGTCGGGCTGTCGGAAAGGGTCAGTCTTTTCAAGGGCCCTCGGGAGCTGTGGGAGGCATGACCAGTGGCTTGCCTAAGCTTCTCCTAGCGGCGCAAGCGCGCGAAGCGGGCGGTGTGCTGCTATGTGGGCTGTGGTGGGTGGGAGGGGTTCATCAGTCGGCTGTCGGAAGGGGTCCAGTCTTTTGAGGCCCTCGGAGCTGTGGGAGCGGCCAGGCGCTTGTCCTAAAATAGTGCTTCTGTCCCAGCGGCGCAAGGCTCGAAACAGGGGGGGGCGGTGTGCTATAGCCTTGGGCCCGTGGAGAGGTTCGGCCGGTCGGGCTGTCGAGGGTTCAGTCTTTTGAGGGCCCTCGGGGGCTGAATGTGACCAGAGTCTTGCCCTAAAATAGTGCTTTTGTGGCAAGCAAAGCAGTGCGGGCGTTGCTATAACCTTGGGCCCGTGGGGGGTGGGAGGGTTCGGCCAGTCGGGCTGTCGGAAAGGGGTCCAGTCTTTTCGAGGGCCTCTGGGGCGTGGGAGGCAGCAGTGGCTTGCCCTAAATAGAGCTTCTGTCCCTAGCGGAAAGCAGAGGGGCGGTGTGCTATATTTGGGCGTGGCGGGTGGGAGGGTTCATCAGTCGGGCCGTCGGAAGGGGTCCAGTCTTTTCGAGGGCCCTCGGGGGAACCTGGGAAGCGGCCAGCTTGTCTAAAATAGTGCTTCTGTCCCAGCGCAAGGCTGAAAGCAGGGGCGGCGGTGTGCTATAGCCTTGGGCACGTGGGGCGTGGAGAGGGAGGTTCGGCCAGTCGGGCTGTCGAAAAGGGGTTCAGTCTTTTCGGGGGCCCTCGGGGGGCCTGTGGGAGGCCGCGGCCAGAGTCTTGCCCTAAAATAGTGCTTTTGGCCCAGCGGTGCAAGGCAGCAGTCTGAGGCGTTTGCTATAACCTTGGGCCCGTGGGGGTGGGAGGGTTCGGCCAGTCGGGCTGTCGGAAAGGTGCAGTCTTTTCGAGGGCCCTCGGGGGGCCTGTGGGAGGCCGCGGCCAGAGGCTTGCCCTAAAATAGTGCTTCTGGCCCAGCGGCGCATGTCGCGAAAGAGGGGGCGGGGGCGGTGTGCTATAGCCTTGGGCCCGTGGGGGGTGGAGAGGGGGGTTCGGCCAGTCGGGCTGTCGAAAAGGGGTCCCGTCTTTTCGACGGCCCTCGGGGGGCCTGTGGGAGGCCGCGGCCAGAGGCTTATCCTAAAATAGTGCTTCTGGCCCACCGGCGCAAGGCTCGAAACAGGGGGCGGGGGCGGTGTGCTATAGCCTTGGGCCCGTAGGGGGTGGGGAGAGGGGTTCGGCCAGTCGGGCTGTCGGAAAACGGTCCAGTCTTTGCGAGGGCCCTCGGGGGGCCTGTGGGAGGCTGCAGCCAGAGGCTTGCCCTAAAATAGTGCTTCTGTCCCAGCGGCGCACGGCGCGAAAGAGGGGGCTTGGGCGGTGTGCTATAGCCTTGGGCCTGTGGGGGATGATGAGCTGGGTTCGTCCAGTCGGGCTGTCGGAAAGGGGTCCAGTCTTTTCGAGGGCCCTCGAGAGCCTTTGGGAGGCTGCGGCGAGGCTTGCCTAAAATAGTGCTTCTGGCCCAGCCCCGGCAGGCGCAGCGAGGCGGGCGGTGTGCTAAAGCGTTGGGCCCGTGGGGATGGGAGGGTTGACCAGTCGGGCTGTCGGAAAGGGTCCAGTCTTTTCGAGGGCCCTCGGGGGGCCTGTGGGAGGCCGCGGCGAGGCTTGCCCTAAAATAGTGCTTCTGGCCCAGTGATTTGGTGCGAAAGCAGTCGGTGTTGCTATAACCTTGGGCCCGTGGGGGTGGGGGGTTCGTCCTGTCGGGCTGTCGGAAAGGGTCAGTATTTTCGAGGCCCTTGGGGGGCTTGTGGGAGGCGGCGGAGCTTGCCCTAAAATAGTGCTTCTGGCCCAGCGGCGTAAGGCGAGAAAGAGGGGTTGGGGGCGGTTTGCTATAGCCTTGGGCCCGTTGGGATGGGGAGTGGGGTGCGGCCATTAGGGCTTCGGAAAGTGGTCAGTCTTTTGAGGGCCCTCGGCCCGGCCTGGGAGGCGTGGCTGCCTAAAATAGTGCAGCCTGCGGCGTTGGTTGCAGGCTGCAGGCGAGGCGGTGCTGCTTGGGCCCGTGGGGGTGGGAGGTGGGTTCGTCGGGCTGTCGGAAAGGGTCCAGTCTTTTCGAGGGCCCTCGGGGGCCTGTGGGAGGCGAGCCAGCCCTAAAATAGTGCTTCAGCGCAGGCGCGAAGAGGCGGGGCGGGGCGGTGCTATAGCCTTGGGCCCGTGGGGGTGGGGATGGGGGTTCGGGTCGGGCTGTCGGAAGGGTCCAGTCTTTGAGGCCCGGGGGGGGCCTGGGGGAGGCCGCGGCCAGCGGCTTGCCCTAAAATAGTGCTTCTGGCCCCGCGGCGCACGGCGCGAAAGCGGGGGCGGGGGCGGTGTGCTATAGCCTTGGGCCCGTGGGGGTGGGGAGGGGGGTTCATCCAGTCGGGCTGTCGGAAGGGGTCCAGTCTTTTCGAGGGCCCTCGGGGGCCTGTGGGAGGCATGCTTGCCCTAAAATAGTGCTTGGCCCGGCGGGCGCAGCGGCGGGGGCGTGTGCTATAGCCTTGGGCCCGTGGGAGGTGGGGAGGGTTGCCAGTCGGGCTGTCGGAAGGGGTCCAGTCTTTTCGAGGGCCCGGGTGGGAGGCAGTGAGGCTTGCCCTAAAATAGTGCTTCAGCCCAGGCGCAAGGCAAGAGGGGGTGCTGCTTGGGCCCGTGGGGGGTGGGGAGGGGGCTTCGGCCAGTCAGGCTGTAGGAACGGGGTCCAGTCTTTTTGAGGGCCCTCGGTGGGCCTGTGGGAGGCAGCGCCAGTGGCTTGCCCTAGTGCCCATGGCGCGAAAGCAGGCGGGCGGTGTGCTATAGCCTTGGGCCGTGGGGGTGGGAGGGTTCAGTCGGGCTGTCGGAAGGGTCCGTCTTTCGAGGGCCCTCGGGGGCCTGTGGGAGGCCAGACCAGGCCCTAAAATAGTGCTTCTCCCAGCGGCGCAAGGCGAAAACAGAGGCGGGCGGTGTGCCCTTGGGCCCGTGGGGGTGGGGAGGGGGGTCGGCCAGTCGGGCTGTCGAAAATAGGCCCAGTCTTTTCGAGGGCCCTCGAGAACTGTGAGGCATGACAGAGTCTTGCCCTAAAATAGTGCTGGCCCGGTGCAGGCGAGCAGGCGAGGCGGTGTGCTATAGCCTTGGGCTCGTAGGGGGTGGGGAGGGGGGTTCGGCCAGTCGGGCTGTCGGAAAGGGGTCCCGTCTTTTCGAGGGCCCTCGGGGGGCCTGTGGTAGGCCGCGGCCAGAGGCTTGCCCTAAAATAGTGCTTCTGGCCCAGCGGCGCACGGCGCGAAACAAGGGGCGGGGGCGGTGTGCTATAGCCTTGGTCCCGTGGGGGGCGGGGAGGGGGGTTCGGCCTGTCGGGCTGTCGGAAAGGGGTCCAGTCTTTTCGAGGGCCCTCGGGGGGCCTGTGGGAGGCAGCCCGTGCTTGCCTAAAATAGTGCTTCTGGCCCAGCGCGAAAGCATGAAGGCGAGGCGGTGTGCTATAGCCTTGGGCCCGTGGGGGGTGGGGAGGGGGGTTGATACAGTCCGGCTGTAGGAATCGGGTCCAGTCTTTTTGAGGGGCCTCGCGGGGCCTGTATGAGGCCGCGGCCAGAGGCTTGCCCTAAAATAGTGCTTCTGGCCCAGCGGCGCAAGGCAGAGCAGAGGCGTTGTGGTATAGCCTTGGGCCCGTGGGGGAGGGGGGGTTGGCCAGTCGGGCTGTCGGAAAGCGGTCCAGTCTTTTGGAGGGCCCTCGGGAGGCCTGTGGGAGGCAGACCAAATCTTGCCCTAAAATAGTGCTTGGCCCAGTGAGCATGTCATGAAGAGAGGCGGGGCGGTGTGCTATAGCCTTGGGCCCGTAGGAGGTGGGGAGGGGGGTTCGGCCAGTCGGGCTGTCGGAAAGGGGTCCAGTCTTTTTGAGGGCCCTCGGCGGGCCTGTTGGAGGCCGCGGCCAGAGGCTTAACCTAAAATATTAAATCTGACCCAGCGTCGAAGGTCGCGAAACAGGGCGCGGGGGAAGTGTGCCCTCGCCGGGGGCCCGTCGGGGGCGGGGCGGGGGGTTCGGCCAGTCGGGCTGTCGGAAAACGGTCCCAACTTTGCGAGGGCCCTCGGGGGGCTTGTGGGAGGCCGCGGCCAGAGGCTTGTCCTAAAATACTGCTTCTGGCCCATCGGCACAAGACACAGAACAGTGAGGCGGTGTGCTATAGCCTTGGGCCGGTGGGGGGTGGGGAGGGGGGTTCGGCCAGTCGGGCTGTCGGAAGGGTGTCCAATCTTTTGAGGGCCCTCGGGCCTGTGGGAGGCCAGCGAGGCTTGCCTAAAATAGTGCTTGGCCCACAGGCGCAAGCAGGCGGGGCGGTGTGCTATAGCCTTGGGCCCGTGGGGGTGGGGAGCGGGTTCGGCCAGTCGGGCTAGCGGAAAGAGGTCCAGTCTTTTCGAGGGCCCTCGGGCCTGTGGGAGGCGGCCAGTGGCTTGCCTAAATAGTGCTTCTGTCCCTGGCGCGAGAAAGCGAGGCGGTGTGCTATAGCCTTGGGCACATGGGGGTGGGGAGGGTTCATCAGTCGGGCTGTCGGAAAGGGGTCTGGTCTTTTCGAGGGCCCTCGGGGCCTGTGGGAGCTGGCCAGGCAGCTTGTCCTAAAATAGTGCTTATCCCAGCGCGCAGGCTCGAAACAGGCGGGGCGGTGTGCTATAGCCTTGGGCACGTGGGGGTGGAGGAGGGGTCTTCGGCCAGTCAGGCTGTCGAAGGGGTTCAGTCTTTTGAGGGCCCTCAGGGGCTGAGGGAGGCCAGCCAGTCTTGCCCTAAAATAGTGCTGGCCCAGTGCAAGGCGCAGCAGGCGGCGGTGTGCTATAGCCTTGGGCCCGTGGGAGGTGGGGAGGGGGGTTCGGCCAGTCGGAAAGGGGTCCCGTCTTTTCGAGGGCCCTCGGGAGGGCTTTGGGAGGCCGCGGCCAAATGCTTGCCCTAAAATAGTGCTTCTGGCCCAGCGGGGCATGTCGCGAAAGAGGGGGCGGGGGCGGTGTGCTATAGCCTTGGGCCCGTAGGAGGTGGGGAGGGGGGTTCGGCCAGTCGGGCTGTCGGAAAGGGGTCCAGTCTTTTTGAGGGCCCTCGGCGGGCCTGTTGGAGGCCGCGGCCAGAGGCTTACCCTAAAATAGTACTTCTGACCCAGCGGCGCAAGGCGCGAAACAGGGCGCGGGGGCAGTGTGCTATAGCCTTGGGCCCGTAGGGGGCGGGGAGGGGGGTTCGGCCAGTCGGGCTGTCGGAAAACGGTCCCGTCTTTGCGAGGGCCCTCGGGGGGCCTGTGGGAGGCCGCGGCCAGAGGCTTGTCCTAAAATACTGCTTCTGGCCCATCGGCGCAAGACACGAAACAGGGGGCGGCGGCGGTGTGCTATAGCCTTGGGCCCGTGCGGGGTGGGGAGGGGGGTTCGGCCAGTCGGGTTGTCGGAAAGGGGTCCAATCTTTTCGAGGGCCCTTGGGAGGCCTGTTGGAGGCCGCGGCCAGAGGCTTGCCCTAAAATAGTGCTTCTGGCCCACCGGCGCAAGGCGCGAAACAGGGGGCGGGGGCGGTGTGCTATAGCCTTGGGCCCGTAGGGGTGGGGAGGGGGGTTCGGCCAGTCGGGCTGTCGGAAAGGGTCCAGTCTTTTCGAGGGCCCTCGGGGCGCCTGTGGCTTGCTAAATTAGCCCATCCCAGTAGCGGGCGCAAGGCGGGCGGTGTGTTATAGCCTTGGGCCTGTGGCGGGTGGGGAGGGTGGTTCATCCAGTCTGGCCGTCGGAAAGGGGTCCAGTCTTTTCCAGGGCCCTCGGGGGGCCTGTGGGAAGCCGCGGCCAGACGCTTGTCCTAAAATAGTGCTTCTGTCCCAGCGGCGCAAGGCTCGAAACAGGGGGCGGGGGCGGTGTGCTATAGCCTTGGGCACGTGGGGGTGGGGGGGGTTCGGCCAGTCGGGCTGTCGGAAAGGATCCAGTCTTTTTGAGGGCCTGGGGGGCCTGTGGGAGGCCAGCGAGTCTTGCCCTAAAAAAGTGCTTTTGGCCCAGCGGCAAGGCGCGAAACAGTCGAGGCGGTGTGCTATAACCTTGGGCCCGTGGGGGTGGGGAGGAGGTTAACCAGTCGGGCGGTCGGAATGGGGTCCAGTCGTTTTGAGGGCCCTCGGGAGCTGTGGGAGGCCAGCGGCCAAATCTTGCCCTAAAATAGTGCTTCTGGCCCAGGTGAGGCTCGAAAGCAGTGAGGCGGTGTGCTATAGCCTTGGGCCCGTGGGGGTGGGAGGGGTTGGGCCAGTCGGGCTGTCGGAAAGGGTCCTGTCTTTTCGAGGGCCCTCGGGGGGCCTGTGGGAGGCCAGAGGCTTGCCCTAAAATAGTGCTTCTGTCCAGCGCAGTGGCCGAGAGAGAGGCGGGGGCGGTGTGCTATAGCCTTGGGCCCGTGGGGGGTGGGGCGGGGGGTTCAGCCAGTCCGGCTGTCGGAAATGGGCATGGTCATTTCAAGGGTCCTCGGGGGGCCTGTGGGAGGCCGTGACCAGAGCCTTGCCATAAAATAGTGCTTCTGGCCCAGCGGCGCAAGGCGCGAAACAGGGGGCAGGGCCGGTGTGCCATAACCTTGGGCCCGTGGGGGGTGGGGAGGGGGGTTCAGCCGGTCCGGCTGTCGGAAAGGGGTCCAGTCTTTTCGAGGGCCCTCGGGAGGCCTTTGGGAGGCCGCGGCCAAATGCTTGCCCTAAAATAGTGCTTCTGGCCCAGCGGCGCATGTCGCGAAAGAGGGGGCGGGGGCGGTGTGCTATAGCCTTGGGCCCGTAGGGGGTGGGAAGGGGGTTCGGCCAGTCGGGCTGTCGGAAAGGGGTCCAGTCTTTTCGAGGGCCCTCGGGGGGCCTGTGGGAGGCCGCGGCCAGAGGCTTGCCCTAAAATAGTGCTTCTGGCCCAGCGGCGCAAGGCTCGAAACAGGGGGCGGTGTGCTATAGCCTTGGGCCCGTAGGGGGTGGGGAGGGGGGTTCGGCCAGTCGGGCTGTCGGAAAACGGTCCCGTCTTTGCGAGGGCCCTCGGGGGGCCTGTGGGAGGCTGCAGCCAGAGGCTTGCCCTAAAATAGTGCTTCTGTCCCAGCGGCGCACAGCGCGAGAGAGGGGGCGTGGGCGGTGTGCTATAGCCTTGGGCCTGTGGGGGATGATGAGCTGGGTTCGTCCAGTCGGGCTGTCGGAAAGGGGTCCAGTCTTTTCGAGGGCCCTCGGGGGCCTGTGGGTGGCCGCGGCCAAATGCTTGCCCTAAAATAGTGCTTGGCGCAGGCCTTGAAACAGGCGGGCGGTGTGCTATAGCCTTGGGCCCGTGGGGGGTGGGGGGGGTTCGGCCAGTCGGGCTGTCGGAAAGAGGTCCAGTCTTTTCGAGGGCCCTCGGGAGGCCTTTGGCGACCAGAGGCTTGCCCTAAAATAGTGCTTGGCCCAGCAGCGGCGAAACAGGGGGGCGGTGTGCTATAGCGTTGGCCCGGTGGGGGTGGGGGGTTCGGTCAGTCGGGGTCGGAAACGGGTCCAATATTTTTGAGGCCCCTCGCGGGGCCTGTACGAGGCCGCGACCAGAGGCTTGCCCAAAAAAAGTACTTCTGGCCCAGCAGTGCAAGGCGCGAAACAGGGTGCGGCTGCGGTATGCTATAGCCTTGGCCCGTGGGGGGTGGTGAGGAGGGTTCAGCCACTCCGGCTGTCGGAAATGGGTACAGTCCTTTCAAGGCCCTCGCGGGTGCTGTGGGAGGCCGCCGCCAAATGCTAGCACTAAAATAGTGCTTCTGGCCCAGCGGCGAAGAGGCGGGCGGTGTGCTATAGCCTTGGGCCCGTGGGGGGTGGGGAGGGGGGTTCGGCCAGTCGGGCTGTCGGAAAGGGGTCCAGTCTTTTCGAGAGCCCTTGGGGGGCCTGTGGGAGGCCACGGCCAGAGGGTTGCCCTAAAATAGTGCTTCTGGCCCAGCGGCGTAAGGCGAGAAAGAGGGGTTGGGGGCGGTTTGCTATAGCCTTGGGCCCGTTGGGATGGGGAGTGGGGTTCGGCCATTCTGGCTTTCGGAAAGTGGTCCAGTCTTTTCGAGGGCCCTCGGGGGCCTGTGGGAGGCCGCGGCCAGAGGCTTGCCCTAAAATAGTGCTTCTGGCCCTGCGGCGTAAGGCGAGAAAGAGGGGTTGGGGGCGGTTTGCTATAGCCTTGGGCCCGTTGGGATGGGGAGTGGGGTTCGGCCATTCGGGCTTTCGGATAGTGGTCCAGTCTTTTTAAGGGCCCTCGGGGGGCCTGTGGGAGGCCGCGGCCAGAGGCTTAAAGTAAAATAGTGATTCTGGCCCACCGGTGCAAGGCGCGAAACAGGGGGCGGGGGCGGTGTGCTATAGCCTTGGGCCCGTGGGGGGTGGGGAGGGGGGTTCGGCCAGTCGGGCTGTCGGAAAGGGGTCCAGTCTTTTCGAGGGCCCTCGGGGGGCCTGTGGGAGGCCGCGGCCAGAGGCTTGCCCTAAAATAGTGCTTCTGGCCCAGCGGCGTAAGGCGAGAAAGAGGGGTTGGGGGCGGTTTGCTATAGCCTTGGGCCCGTTGGGATGGGGAGTGGGGTTCGGCCAGTCGGGCTTTCGGAAGGGGTCCAGTCTTTTACAGGGCCCTCGGGGGCCTGTGGGAGGCCGCGGCCAGAGGCTTGCCCTAAAATAGTGCTCCTGGCCCAGTGGCGCAAGGCGAGAAACATGGGCCGGCGGCGGTGTGCTATAGCCTTGGGCCCGTGGGGGGTGGGGAGGGGGGTTCGGCCGGTCGGGTTGTCGGAAAGGGGTCCAGTGTTTTCGAGGGCCCTCGGGGGGCCTGTGGGAGGCCGCAGCCAGAGGCTTGCCCTAAAATAGTGCTTCTGGCCCAGCGGCGCAAGGCGCGAAACAGGGGGCGGGGGCGGTGTGCTATAGCCTTGGGCCCGTGGGGGGTGGGGAGGGGGGTTAGGCCAGTCGGGCTGTCGGAAAGGGGTTCAGTCTTTTCGAGGGCCCTCGGGGGGCCTGTGGAAGTCCGCGGCCAGAGGCTTGCCCTAAAATAGTGCTTCTGGCCCATCGGAGCCGAGAAACAAGGCGGCGGTGTGCTAGAGCCTTGGGCCCGTCGGGGGGGGGGTGGGGGGTTCGGCCAGTCGGGTTGTCGGAAAGGGGTCCATTCTTTTTAAGGGCCCTCGGGGGGCCTGTGGGAGGCCGCGACCAGAGGCTTGCCCTAAAATAGTGCTTCTGGCCCAGTGGCGCAAGGCGCGAAACAGGGGGCGGCGGCGGTGTGCTATAGCCTTGGGGCCGTGGGGGGGGGGGAGAGTGTGGTTCGCGCGCTCGGGCTGTCGGAAAGGGGCCCAGTCTTTTCGAGGGCCCTCAGGGGGCCTGTGGGAATCCATGACCAGGCTTGCCTAAAATAGTGCTTCCATCAGGCGCAAGGCCGAAACAAGGGGCGGCGGTGTGCTATAGCCTTGGGCCCGTGGGGGGTGGGGAGGGGGGTTCGGCCAGTCGGGTTGTCGGAAAGGGGTCCAGTCTTTTTGAGGACCCTCGGGGGGCCTGTGGGAGGCCGCGACCAGAGGCTTGCCATAAAATAGTGCTTGGCCCAGTAGCGAAACAGAGCGGCGGTGTGCTATAGCCTTGGGCCCGTGGGGGGTGGGGAGGGGGGTTCGGCCAGTCGGGTTGTCGGAAAGGGGTCCAGTCTTTTTGACGGCCCTCGGGGGGCCTGTGGGAGCCCACGACCATAAGCTTGCCCTAAAATAGTACTTCTGGCCCAGTGGAGGCGCGAAATAGAAGCGGGGGCGGTGTGCTATAGCCTTGGGCACGTGGGGGGTGGGGAGGGGGTATGGCTAGTCGGGCTGTCGGAAAGGGTTCAGTCTTTTCGAGGGGCCCTCGGGGCCTGTGGGAGGCCAGCGACCAGAGGTTACCTAAAATAGTGCTTGCCCAGCATGAGGCTGCAGCAGGCGCTATAGCCTTGGGCCCGTGGGGGGGGGGGAGGGGGGTTCGGCCAGTCGGGCTGTCGGAAAGGGTCCGTCTTTCGAGGGCCCTCGGGGGCCTGTGGGAGGCTGAGGCCAGAGGCTTGCCCTAAAATAGTGCTTCCCGGCGCAGCGAGGAGGAGAGGCGTGGGCGGTGTGCTATAACCTTGGGCCTGTGGGGATGATGAGCTGGGTTAGGCCAGTCGGGCTGTCGGAATGGGGTCCTGTCTTTTCGCGGGCCCTCGGGGGGCCTGTGGGCGGCCGCGGCCAGCGGCTTGCCCTAAAATCGGGCTTCTGGCCCCGCGGCGCACGGCGCGAACCCGGGGGCGGGGGCGGTGTGCTATAGCCTTGGGCCCGTGGGGGGTGGGGAGGGGGGTTCGGCCAGTCGGGCTGTCGGAAAGGGGTCCAGTCTTTTCGAGGGCCCTCGGGGGGCCTGTGGGAGGCCGCGGCCAGAGGCTTGCCCTAAAATAGTGCTTCTGGCCCAGCGGCGCGAAACAGGCGGCGGGGGCGGTGTGCTATAGCGTTGGGCCCGTGGGGGGTTGGGAGGGGGTTCAACCAGTCGGGCTATCGGAAAGGGGTCCAGTCTTTTCGAGGGCCCTCGGGGGGCCTGTGGGAGGCCGCGGCCAGAGGCTTGCCCTAAAATAGTGCTTTTGGCCCAGCTGCAAGCGCAAACAGGGCGAGGCGGTGTGCTATAGCCTTGGGCCCGTGGGGGGTGGGGAGGGGGGTTCGGCCAGTCGGGCTGTCGGAAAGGGGTCCAGTCTTTTCGAGGGCCCTCGGGAGGCCTGTGGGAGGCCGCGGCCAAATGCTTGCACTAAAATAGTGCTTCTGGCCCAGCGGCGCATGTCGCGAAAGAGGGGGCGGGGGCGGTGTGCTATAGCCTTGGGCCCGTGGGGGGTGGGGAGGGGGTTCGGCCAGTCGGGCTGTCGGAAAGGGGTCCAGTCTTTTCGAGGGCCCTTGGGGGGCCTGTGGGAGGCCGCGGCCAGAGGCTTGCCCTAAAATAGTGCTTCTGGCCCAGCGGCGTATGGCGCGAAAGAGGGGGCAGGGGCGGTTTGCTATAGCCTTGGGCCCGTTGGGATGGGGAGTGGGGTTCGGCCATTCGGGCTTTCGGAAAGGGGTCCAGTCTTTTCGAGGGCCCTCGGGGGCCTGTGGGAGGCCGCGGCCAGAGGCTTGCCCTAAAATAGTGCTTCTGGCCCAGCGGCGTAAGGCGAGAAAGAGGGGTTGGGGGCGGTTTGCTATAGCCTTGGGCCCGTTGGGATGGGGAGTGGGGTTCGGCCATTCGGGCTTTCGGATAGTGGTCCAGTCTTTTTGAGGGCCCTCGGGGGGCCTGTGGGAGGCATGCAGAGGCTTGGCTAAAATAGTGATTCTGGCCCACGTGCAAGGCAAGCAGTGAGGCGGTGTGCTATAGCCTTGGGCCCGTGGGGGGTGGGGTGGGGGGTTCGGCCAGTCGGGCTGTCGAAAGAGGTCAGTCTTTTGAGGCCCTCGGGGGCTGTGGGAGGCCATGACCAGGCTTGCCCTAAAATAGTGCTTCTGGCCCAGCGGCGTAAGGCGAGAAAGAGGGGTTGGGGGCGGTTTGCTATAGCCTTGGGCCCGTTGGGATGGGGAGTGGGGTTCGGCCATTCGGGCTTTCGGATAGTGGTCCAGTCTTTTTGAGGGCCCTCGGGGGGCCTGTGGGAGGCCGCGGCCAGAGGCTTGCCCTAAAATAGTGCTTCTGGCCCAGCGGCGCAAGGCGCGAAACAGGGAGCGGGGGCGGTGTGCTATGTATGGGCCCGTGGGTGGTGGGGAGGGTTCCGGTCGGTTTTTCGGAAAGGGGTCCAGTGTTTTCGAGGACCCTCGGGGGGCCTGTGGGAGGCCGCGGCCAGAGGCTTGCCCTAAAATAGTGCTTCTGGCCCAACGGCGGAAGGCGCGAAACAGGTGGCGGAGGCGGTGTGCTATAGCCTTGGGACCGTAGTGGGTGGGGAGGGGGGTTAGGCCAATCGGGCTGTCGGAAAGGGGTTCAGTCTTTTCGAGGGCCCTCGGGGTGCCTGTGGGAATCCGCGGCCAGAGGCTTGCCTTAAAATAGTGCTTCTGGCCCATCGGTATGGCCTGAAACAAGGAGCGGCGGTGTGCTATAGCCTTGGGCTCGTGGGGGGTGGGACGGGGGTTCGGCCAGTCGGGTTGTCGGAAAGGGGTCCATTCTTTTTCAGGGCCCTCGGGGGGCCTGTGGGAGGCAGCGACAGAGGCTTGCCTAAAATAGTGCTTGGCCCAGTGAGCAAGGCGCAAGCAGGCGGTGTGCTATAGCCTTGGGCCGTGGGGGTGGGGGGGGTTCGCCCAGTCGGCTGTCGGAAGGGGGCCAGTCTTTTAGGGCCCTCAGGGGGCAATGGGAGCTTGAGCCAGGCTTGCAGCTAAAAAAAATATCCATGAGTGGCGCAAGCAGCTATATCCTTGGGCCCGTAGCGGGGATGGGAGTTCGGCCAGTCCGGCTGTCGGAAATGGATCCAGTCTTTTCCAGGGCCCTTGCGGGGCCTGTAGGAGGCCGTGGCCAGAGGTTGCCCTAAAATAGTGCTTCTGGCCCAGTGGCGCAAGTCGCGAAACAGGGGGCGAGGGCGGTTTGCTATAGCCTTGGGCCCGTGGGGGATGGGGAGGGGGGTTTGACCAGTCCGGCTGTTGGAAACGGGTCCAATCTTTTCTAGGGCCCTCGCGGGGCCGGTGGGGCCAGACCAGGCTTGCCTAAAATAGTACTTCTGCCCAGTGGCGCGAAATAGAGGCGAGGCGGTGTGCTATAGCTTTAGGCCCGTGGGGGGTGGGGAGGGGGTTCGGCCAGTTGGGCTGTCGAAAAGGGGTCCAGTCTTTTCTAGGGCCCTCGGGGGGCCTGTGGGAGGCCAGGGCCAGAGGCTTGCCCTAAAATAGTGCTTCTGGCCTAGCGGCGCGAGGCGCAAAACAGGGGCGGGGTCGGTGTGCTATAGCCTTGGGCCCGTGGGGGGTGGGGAGGGGGGTTCAGCCAGTCCGGCTGTCAGAAAGGGGTCCAGTGTTTTCGAGGGCCCACTGGGGGCCTGTGGGAGGGCGCGGCCAGAGGCTTGCCCTAAAATAGTGCTTCTGGCCCAGCGGAGCGCGAAAAAGGCGGGGCGGTGTGCTATAGCCTTGGGCCCGTGGTGGGTGGGGGGGTTAGGCGGTCGGGCTGTCAGAAAGGGGTTCAGTCTTTCCAAGGGCCCTCGCGGGGCCTGTGGGAATCCAGCGTCAGAGGCTTGCCTTAAAATAGTGCTTCTGGCCCATCGGCTCAAGGCCCGAAACAAGGGGCGGGGGCGGTGTGCTATAGCCTTGGGCCCGGGGGGGGTGGGGGGTGTGGTTCGGCCAGTCGGGCGGTCGGAAAGGGGTCCAGTCTTTGTGAGGGCCCTCGGGGGGCCGGGGGGACGCCGCGACCAGAGGCTTGCCCTAAATTAGTGCTTGGCCCAGTGCGCAACAGGGGCGGTGTGCTAGCCTTGGGCCCGTGGGGGGTGGGGAGTGGGGTTCGGCCAGTCGGGCTGTCGGAAAGGGGTCCAGTCTTTTTGAGGGCCCTCGGGGGCCTGTGGGAGGCCGTGGCCAGAGGCTTTCCTAAAATAGTGCTTAGCCCATCGGCGGCAAAACCCAACAAAGCAGTGGCGGTGTGCGTGTGGGGGTGGGGAGGGTTCGGCCAGTCGGGTTTGTCGGAAGGGGTCCAGTCTTTTCAGGGGCCCTCGGGGGGCCTGTGCGAGTCAGCGGCCGGAGGCTTGCCCTAAAATAGTGCTTATGGCCCAGAGCGGAGGCAGAGGCGGTGTGCTATGTATGGGCCCGTGGTGGGTGGGGAGGGGCGTTCGGCCAGTCGGGCTGTCGGAAAGGGGTTCAGTCTTTTCGGGGGCCCTCGGGGGGCCTGTGGGAGGCATGACCAGAGAGCTTGCCTAAAATAGTGCTTAAAATGGTGTACGCCCCAGTAGAGCGCAGGGGGCGAAAGGGAGGGGCCGGGGTGGTGGGGAGGGTTCCAGTCGGGTTGTTGGAAAGGGTCCAGTCTTTTGGAGGGCCCTCGGGGGGCCTGTGGGAGGCCGAGGCTTGCCTAAAATAGTGCTTACAGCCCAGTAGGCGCGAAAGGCGCGAAACGGTAGCCTTGGGCCCGTGGGGGGTGGGGGGGTTCGGCCAGTCGGGCTGTCGGAAGGGTTCAGTCTTTTGAGGGCCCTCGGGGAACCTGTGGGAATGAGGCAGAGGCTTGCCTAAAATAGTGCTTCAGCCCATCAGGGAAAAGCAGGGGCGGTGTGCTATAGCTTTGGGCCCGTGGGGGTGGGGGGAGGGTTCGGAGGAAAGGGTCCAGTCTTTTCTAGGGCCCTCGCGGGGCCTGTAGGAGGCCATGACCAGAGGCTTGCCCTAAAATAGTGCTTCTGTCCCAGCGTGAGCGCCGAAAGCAGTGGGCGGCGTGCTATAGCCTTGGGCCCGTGGGGGGTGGGGCCAGTCGGGCTGTCGGAAAGGGGTCCAGTCTTTTCGAGGGCCCTCGGGGGGCCTGTGGGAGGCCGTGGCCAGAGGCTTGCCCTAAAATAGTGCTTCTGGCCCAGCGGCGCAAGGCGCGAAACAGGGGGCGGGGGCGGTGTGCTATAGCCTTGGGCCCGTTGGGGGTGGGGAGGGGGGTTCGGCCGGTCGGGCTTGCGGAAAGGGGTCCAGTCTTTTCGAGTTCCCTGGGCGGCCTGTGGGAGGCCACGGCCAGAGGCTTGCCCTAAAATAGTGCTTCTGGCCCAGTAGTGAAGGCGAAACAAGGCGGTGTGCTATCCCTTGGGCCCGGGGGGGGGTCGGGGGGGTTCGGCCAGTCGGGCTGTCGGAAAGGGTCCAGTCTTTTCGCGGGCCCTCGGGGGGGCCTGTGGGAGGCCGCGGCCAGAGGCTTGCCCTAAAATAGTGCTTCTGGCCCAGGCGCAAGTGAAACAGGAGGCGGGGCGGTGTGCTATAATATGGGCCCGTCGGGGGTCGGGCGGGGGGTTCGGCCGGTCGGGCTGTCGGAAAGGGGTCCAGTCTTTCTGAGGGCCCTCGGAGGGCTGTGGGAGGCAGCCAGAGGCTTGCCTAAAATAGTGCTTGGCCCAGCGCGTGGCGCGAAATAAGAGGCGATGTGCTATAGCCTTGGGCCCGATGGGGGTGGGGAGGGCGGTTCGGCCAGTCGGGCTGTCGGAAAGGGGTCCAGTCTTTCGGGGGCCTCGGGGCCTGTGGGAGGCCCAGGCAGAGCTTCTAAAATAGTGCTTATGGCTCATGGCGCAGCGCGAAACAGGGGCGTGGGTGTGCTATAGCCTTGGGCCCGTGGGGGTGGGGGGGTTCGGCCAGTCGGGCTATCGGAAAGGGGTCCAGTCTTTTCGAGGGCCCTCGGGGGGCCTGGGGGAGGCATGCCAGAACCCTAAAATAGTGCTTCAGCCCCTCTGGCGCGAAAGAGGGGGCGGGGCGGTGTGCTATAGCCTTGGGCCGTCGGGGTGGGGAGGCGTTGACCAGTCGGGCTGTCGGAAGGGTCAGTCATTTGAGGGGCCCTCGAAGGGCCTGTGGGAGGCCGCGGCCAGAGGTTTGCCCTAAAATAGTGCTTCTGGCCCAGCGGCGAAAGGCGCGAAAAAGGGGGCGGGGGCGGTGTGCTATAGCCTTGGTCCCGTAGGGGGTGGGGTGGGGTGTTCGGCCAGTCGGGCCGTCTGAAAGGGCTCCATTCGTTTCGAGGGCCCTCGGGGGACCTATGGGAGGCTCGCAGGAAACACTAAAATAGTGCTTCTGGCACATCGGCGCAAGAAGCGAAGAGAGGGGGCGGTGTGCTATAGCCTTGGGCCCGTGGGGGGTGGGGAGGGGGGTTCGGCCAGTCGGGCTGTCGAAAAGGGGTCCAGTCTTTTCGAGGGCCCTCGGGGGGCCTGTGGGAGGCCGCGGCCAGAGGCTTGCCCTAAAATAGTGCTTCTGGCCCAGCGGCGCAAGGCGCGAAAGAGGCGGCGTGTACTTATAGCCCGCCCGGGGGTTGGGGGGTTCGGCCAGTCGGACTGTCGGAAAGGGGTCCAGTCTTTTCGAGGCCCTCGGGGGTCCTGTGGGAGGCGTGCCAGAGGCTTGCCCAAAATAGTGCTTGGCCCCTGGGCGCAGTAGCGAAAGAGGGGCGGGGCGGTGTGCTACCGCCTTGGGCCCGTGGGGGGTGGGGAGGGGGGTTCGGCCAGTCGGGCTGTCGGAAAGGGTCCAGTCTTTTCGAGGGCCCTCGAGGGGCCTGTGGAGCGGCCAGAGGCTTGCCCAAAAATAGTGCTTCTGGCCTACAGCAGAGTTGCGTGAAACAGAGGCAGTGGCGGTGTGCTATAGCCTTGGGCCGTGGGGAGTGGGGAGGGGTTCGCGATCGGGCTGTCGGAAAGGTCCAGTCTTTTTGAGGGCCCTCGGGGGCCTGTATGAGGCAATGGCCAGAGGCTTGGCCTAAAATAGTGCCAGCCCCGGTCGCAAGTAACAGAAGGGGCTTGAGGCGGTGTGCTGTGGCCTTGGGCCCGTGAGGTGGGGTGGGAGGTGGGGAGGGGTTTAAGCCACTCTGGCTGTCGGAAAGGGGTCCAGTCTTTTCGAGGGCCCTCGAAGGGCCTGTGGGAGGCCGCGGCCAGAGGTTTTCCCTAAAATAGTGCTTCTGGCCCAGCGGCGAAAGGCGCGACAGAGGGGGCGGGGGCGGTGTGCTATAGCCTTGGTCCCGTAGGGGTGGATATGGGGGTTCAGCCTGTCGGGCTGTCGGAAAGGGGTCCAGTCTTTTCGAGGGCCCTCGAGGTGCCTCTGGGAGGCCGCGGCCAGAGGTTTTCCCTAAAATAGTGCTTCTGGCCCAGTGATGAAGGCCGACGGAGGCGGGCGGTGTGCTATAGTGGTCCGTGAGAGTGGATATGGGGTTCGGCAGTCGGGCTGTCGGAACGGGGGCCAGTCTTTTCGAGGGCCCTCGAGGTGCCTGTGGGAGGCCGCGGCCATAGGCTTGCCCCAAAATAGTGCTTACAGCCCAGCCAGGCGCAAGTTCTGAGCAGGCGGTGGCGGTGTCACTGGGCTGGGCCCGTGGGGGTGGGAGAGGGTTGACCAGTCGGGCAGTCGGAAGGGTGTCCAGTCTTTTTGAGGCCCTCGAGGGGCCTGTGGGATGCCGCGGCCAGAGGCTTGCCCTAAAATATTGCTTCTGGCCCAGTGCGTAAAGCGCGAAACAGTGAGGCGGGCGGGCGTGCTATAGCCTTGGGCCCGTGGGGGTGGGGAGGGTTCGGCCACGGTCAGGCTGTCGAAAAGGGTCAGTCTTTTCGAGGCCCTCGGGGGCTGTGGGAGGCAGGGGCAGGCTTGCCTAAAAAAGTGCTTCTAGCCAGCGCAAAGGCGAAACAGAGGCGAGGCGGTGCTATAGCCTTGGGCCCGTGGGGGGTGGGAGGGTTCGGCCGGTCAGGCGGTCGAAGGGTCAAGTCTTTGAGGGGCCCTCGGGGCTGCCTGGGAGGCCTGAGACTCCCTAAAATAGTGCTTCTATTGGCTCAGAAACAAGCGGGGCGGTGTGCTATAACGCCCGTGGGGGTGGGGAGGGTTGACCAGTCGGACTGTCGGAAGGGTCCAGTCTTTGAGGCCCTCGAGGGTCTGTGGATCATGACCCAGAGCTTGCCCTAAAATAGTGCTTCTTGCCAGCTGGCGCAGTAGCGAAAGAGGCGAGGCGGTGTGCTATAACCTTGGGCCCGTGGGGGTGGATGGGGGTTGACCAGTCGGGCTGTCGGAAGGGTCAGTCTTTTCAGGGCCCTCGAGAGCACAATGGGGGTGGGGCGGGGTTCGGCCAGTCGGGCAGTCGGAAAGGGGTACAGTCTTTTCGTGGGCCCTCGGGGGGCCTATGGGAGGCATGATCAGGCACTAAAATAATGCTTACAGCCCAGTGAGCGCAGGCCGAAACAATGGGGCGGGCGGTGTGTTGTATGGGCCCGTGGGGGTGGGGAGGGGTTCAGCTGGTCGGGCTGTCGGAAAGGGGTCAGACTTTGAGGGCCCTCAGGGGACTGTGGTGGGCAGCAGAGGCTTCTAAAATAGTGCTTGGCCCAGTGAGCGAGGCCGAAAAGAGGCGGGGCGGTGCTATAGGCTGGGGCCCGTGGGGGTGGGACGGGGGTTCAGCCAGACGGGCTGTCGGAAAGGGTCCAGTCTTTTGAGGGCCCTCGGGGGCCTGTGGGAGGCATGATCAGGCTTGCCTAAAATAGTGCTTACAGCCCAGTATGCAAGGCCGAGAGGAGGCGGGCGGTGTGCTATAGCCATGGGCCCGTGGGGGTGGGGAAGGGGTTCGGCCAGTCGGGCTGTCAAAGGGGTCTGTCTTTTCGAGGGCCCTCGGGGAGACTGTGGAGGCCTTGGCCAGAGGCTAAAATAGTGCCAGCCCAGTGGCGCAAGGTCTGAAAAGGGCGGGGCGGTGTGCTATATGGGCCCGTGGGGGTGGGAGGGGTTTAGGGCTGTCGGAAGAGGTCAGTCTTTCGAGGGCCCTCGGGGGGCCTGTGGGAGGCCGCGGCCAGAAACACCAAAATAGTGCTTCTGTGTGGTGAGGCCTTGAAACAAGAGCCAGGGCGGTGTGGTTTAGCCTTGGGCCGGTGGGGGTGGGGAGGGTTCAGACCAGTCGGGCTGTCGGAAGAGGTCCAGTTCTTTTCGAGGGCCTCGGGGCTATGTGAGGCATGGCCCAGAGGTTGCCATAAAATAGTGCTTGGTCCAGTGGCGTAAAGGCGTGAAGAGAGGCGGCGGTGTGCTATAGCCTTTGGCGCGGAGGGGTGGGGAGGGGGGTTCGTCCAGTCGGGCTGTCGGAAAGGGGTCCAGTCTTTTCGAGGGCCCTCGAGCCTGTGTGGAGCCAGCAGGCCAGAGGCTTACTAAAATAGTGCTTGGCCCAGTGGTGGGAGTGAAAGAGGCGAGGCGGTGTGATATCGCCTGGGGCCGGTGGGGGGTTGGGAGGGGGGTTCGGCCAGTCGGGCTGTCGGAAAGGGGTTCCAGTCTTTTCGAGGCCCTCCCGAGGGCAGCTGTGAAGATCTGCCTAAAATAGTGCTTGCCCAGCTCGATGGCAAAGAAAGGGGCGAGGCGGTGCTATATGGGCCCGTGGGAGATTGGGGAGGGGTTCGGTCGGTCGGGCGGTCGGAAGGGTCCAGTCTTTTGAGGGCCTCGGGGAGCTGTGGGGGCAGCAGAGGTTTGCCATAAAATAGTGCTTGGCCCAGGCGCAAGGCGTGAAGCAGGCGAGGCGGTGTGCTATAGCCTTGGGCACAATGGGGGGTGGGGAAGGGGTTGACCAGTCGGGCTGTCGGAAGGGTCAGTCTTCGAGGGGCCCTCGAGGGGAAGCCTGTGGGAGGCCTTGGATTACAACAAAATGATAGTGCTTCTGCCCAGTGGCGTATGGCATGAGGCGGTAGTGCTATGGTGTTAGTGGGGTGGGTGGGAGGGGTTCGGAGTCAGGGCTGTCGGAAAGGGTCCAGTCTTTTGAGGGCCCTTGGGGGGGGGAGGCCCCGAGGCCCCTAAAATAGTGCTTATTGCAATGGGCTCGAAGTGAGGGCGGTGTGCTATATTTGGGCGCGTGGGGGTGGGGAGGGGTTCGGCCGGTCGGGCTGTCGGAAGGGTCCGTTCTTTTCGAGGGGCCCTCGGGGGAATGGGAGGCAGAGGTTGTACCATAAAATAGTGCCAGCCCAGTGAGAGCCTGAAGAGGCGGGGCGGTGTGCTATAGCCTTGGGCCCGGGGGGGTGGGAGGGTTCGTCCAGTCGGGCTGTCGGAAGGGTCGATCCTTTGAGGGCCCTCGAGGGGCCTGTGCCAGGCCGCGGCCAGATGTTTGCCCTAAAATAGTGCTGCTGGCCCAGCTAGAGAAAGGCGAGGCGGTGTGCTGTATGGGCCCGTGTGGGGGTGGGAGGGTTCGGCCGGTCGGGCTGTCGGAAGGGTCCAGTCTTTGAGGGCCCTCGGGGGCTGTGGGAGGCCAGCGGAGGCTTACTAAATAGTGCCAGCCCAGTAGCAGTGAAAAGAGGCGGGCGGTGTGCCATATCCTTGGGCCCGTGGGGTGGGGGAGGGTTCGTCGAGTTCGGGTTGTCGGAAGAGGTCCAGTCTTTTCGAGGGCCTCGGGGAGCCTGTGGGAGGCGCGGAGCTTGCCCTAAAATAGTGTTGGCTCCGGTATGGCCTTGAAAAGAGAACGGTGCGTGTACTTGGGCCCAGTGGGGGTGGGGAGGGTTGACCGGTCGGACTGTCGGAAGAGGTCCAGCCTTTTGAGGGCCCTCGGGGGGCCTATGCGAGGCCGCGGCCAGAGGTTTGCCCTAAAATAGTGCCAGCCCAGTGCAGAGGCGTGAAGAGGCGAGGCGGTGCTATGCCTTGGGCCCGTGGGGTGGGGAAGGTTCAGTCAGGACTGTCGGAAAAGGGGTCAGTCTTTTGAGGGGCCCTCGGGAGACTGTGGGAGGCGGCGCTGATTTAAAATAGTGTTTGGCCCGGTAGCGCAAGGCGCGAAGCAGAGGCGGGGCGGTGTGCTATGCCTTGGGCCCGTGGGGGTGGGGAGGTTGACCGGTCGGGCTGTCGGAAGGGTCAGTCTTTTGAGGGGCCCTCGGGGGGCCTGTGCGAGGCTTGACAGAGGGCCCTAAAATAGTGCTTACAGCCCAGTAGCGAAAAGCAAAGGCGTGGGGCGGTGTGCTATAGCCTTGGGCCCGTGGGGGGTGGGGAGGGGTTAGGCGGTCGGGCTGTCGGAGGGGTCCAGTCTTTGAGGGGCCCTCGAGTCTGGGAGGCCAGCGGCCAGAGGCTTGCCCTAAATAGTGCTTGGCCCGGCGCAAAGCAGAGGCGGGGGCGGTGTGCTATGTGCCCAGGCCGTGGGGGTGGGGAGGGGTTCGGACCGGTCGGGCTGTCGGAATCGGGTCCAGTCTTTTCGAGGGGCCCTCGAGAAGGGCCTATGGGAGGCCTGACCAGATGCCTAAAATAGTGCTTGGCCCCAGTGGCGGTAGCGAAACAGAGGCGGGGCGGTGTGCTGTATGGGCCCGTGGGGTGGGGGAGAGTTCAGGCCGGTCGGGCTGTCGGAAGAAGGGTCAGTCTTTGAGGGGCCCTCAGGGGACATGGGAGGCCCATGACGGAGGCTTGCCTAAAATAGTGCCACAGCCCAGCGGCGCGAGAGAGGCGGTGTGCTGCTTGGGCCCGTGGGGGTGGGAGGGTTCAGCCATTGGGGCTGTCGGAAGAGGTCAGTCTTCGAGGGCCCTCGGGACCTGTGGAGGCTGACCAGAGGCTTGCCCTAAAATAGTGCTTGGCCCAGCGCGAGGCGCAAGCGGAGGGGCGGTGTGCTATATTGCCAAGCCCGTGGGGGTGGGGAGGGTTCGGCCAGTCGGACTATCGGAAGGGTCCAGTCTTTTCGAGGGGCCCTCGGGGAGGCCTGTGGGCAGGCCGAAACTTAAAATAGTGCTTGGCCCAGTGGTATGAAAAGAGGCGGTGTGCCTATGTGGGCCCGTGGGGGTGGATAGGAGGGTTCGGCCAGTCGGGAAGGGGTCCAGTCTTTTCGAGGGCCCTGTGGGAGGTGCCTGGGAGGGTTGCCCTAAAAATATAGTGCTTGGGCGAAACAGGAAGCAGGAGGCGGTGCTATATGGGCCCGTGGGGGTGGGAGGGTTAGACCGGTCAGACTGTCGGAAGGGGTCAGTCTTGAGGGCCTCGGGGGAACCTAATGGGATGGAGAGGCTTGCCTAAAATAGTGCTTGGCCCAGCGGCGCAAGTAGCAGAAGTGAGGCGAGGTGTGCTATAGCCTTGGGCAAGGCCGTGGGGGTGGGAGGGGTTCGGCCGGTCGGGCTGTCGGAAGGGTCCAGTCTTTTGAGGGGCCCTCAGAGGGGGCCTGTGGGAGGCAGGCCAGAGGTTTTCCCTAAAATAGTGCCTTGGCCCATTGAGCGTAGCGAGAGGTGAGGCGGGTGCTATGGCCTTGGGCCCGTGGGGGTGGGAGGGTTCGGCTGTCGGGCTGTCGGAAGGGTCAGTCTTTCGAGGGGCCCTCGGGGCTATGGGAGACCAGGCTTGCCTAAAATAGTGTGCTTCCGGTAGCAGCAAAGAGAGGAGGCGGTGTGCTTGGGCCCGTGGGGGTGGGAGGGGTTCGGCCGGTCGGGCTGTCGGAAAGGGTCCAGTCTTTTGAGGGGCCCTCAGAGACCTGTGGGAGGCAGGAAGAGCTTGCCCTAAAATAGTGCCACAGCTGACAGCCTTGAAACAGTGAGGGCTGCTAGCCTATGGGCCCGTAGAAGTGGGGAGGGTTCGGTCGGTCGGGTCGGAAGGGTCCGATCTTTTGAGGCCTCGGGGGAGCCTGTGGGAGGCCATGACCGAGCCTAAAATAGTGCTTCCGGCGCAAGGCAGAGGCGAGGTGTGTGCTATGCTTGTGGGCCGTGGGGGTGGGGAGGGTTCGGCGGTCGGGCTGTCGGAAGGGTCCAGTCTTTTGAGGCCCTCGGGGGCCTGTGGGAGGCCGGAGAGCTTACCCTAAAATAGTGCTTCTGGCCCAAGTGAGCTAGTGAGGCGGTGTGCTATGGGCCCGTGGGGGGTGGGGAGGGTTGACGTCCATGGGTCGGGAAGGGTCCAGTCTTTTGAGGGGCCCTCGGGGGCCTGTGGAGGCCAGCAGAAAGCTTGCCTAAAATAGTGCTTCTGGCCCGTAGCGCAAGGCGAGAGGGGGCGGGGGCGGTGTGCTGTAGCCTTGGGCCCGTGGGGGGTGGGGTGGGGGGTTCGGCCAGTCGGGCTGTCGGAAAGGGGTCCAGTCTTTTCGTGGGCCCTCGGGGCCCTGTGGGAGGCCGCGGCCAGAGGCTTGCCCTAAAATAGTGTTTCTGGCCCAGCGGCGCAAGGCGCGAAAGAGGGGGCGGGGGCGGTGTGCTATAGCCTTGGGCCCGTGGGGGATGGGGAGTTTAGCCAGGGGCTGTCGGAAGGGTCAGTCTTTTGAGGGGCCCTCGAGGGGACTGTGGGGCCAGCGGCCAGTCTTACTAAAATAGTGATTGGCGCTCAGGTAGTGAAAATAGGCGGGGCGGTGTGTTATGGGCCCGTGGGGGTGGGGGGTTCGGCCAGTCGGGCTGTCGGAAGGGTCATTCTTCGAGGGCCCTCAGGAGCCTGGTGGAGGCCGCGTGAGGTTTGCCTAAAATAGTGCTTGGCCAGCCAGGCGTAAGGCGTGAAAGAGGGGGAGGGGACGGTGTGCTATAGCCTTGGGCCCGTGGGGGTGGGGAGGGGTTCATCCAGTCGGGCTGTCGGAAGAGGGTCAGTCTTTCCAGGGGCCCTCGAGAGGGCACTGTGAGACTGTGGGTTTGACCCTAAAATAGTGTGCTTGGCCCAGGCGTAAGGAGTGAAAAGAGGGGCGGTGTGCTATGCCTTGGGCCCGTGGGGGTGGGGAGGGGTTCATCACGGTCGGGCTGTCGGAAAGGGTCCAGTCTTTCGAGGGGCCCTCGAGGGGAACTGTGGGAGGCCAGATGCTTGCCCTAAAATAGTGCTTACAGCCCGGGCGCAAGGCGGTAAATAGAGAGAGGCGGTGTGCTATGTGGGCCCGTGGGGGTGGGAGGGGTTCGGCCAGTCGGGCTGTCGGAAGAGGTCCAGTCTTTTGAGGGCCCTCGGGGGGAGCTTGTGAGGCAGCGGCCAGAGGTTGCCATAAAATAGTGCTTCAGCCCAGGCGTGGCGCCAGTGAAAGAGGCCCGAGGCGGTGTGCTATAGCCTTAGGGCCCGTGGGGGTGGGGAGGGAGTTCATCGGTCGGGCTGTCGGAAGGGTCAGTCTTCCGAGGGCCCTCGGGGGAACTATGGGAGGCTGCGGAGATTGCTAAAATAGTGCTTCTATCCCAGCCAGGCGCATGTGAGAACAATGGCGGGCGGTGTGCTATGCCTGGGCACGTGGGGGTGGGGAGGGTTGACAGTCGGGCTGTCGGAAGGGTCAGTCTTTGAGGCCTCAGGGCCTGTGGGAGGCAGCTTTGACCAGAGGCTTACCTAAAATAGTGCTTGGCCCAGTGCGCAAGGCTCGAGCAGGGGAGGGTGTGCTGTAATTGGGCCCGTGGGGGTGGGAGGGTTCGGCCAGTCGGGCTGTCGGAAGGGTCAGTCTTTTGAGGGCCCTCGGGGGCCTGTGAGGCATGACGAGGTTTGCCTAAAATAGTGCTTCCACAGCCAGTGGCAAAAGGGCGTGAAAAGGGGCGGAGGCGGTGTGCTATAGACTTGGGCCCGTGGGGGTGGGAGGGGTTCATCGGTCGGGCTGTCGGAAAGGGTCCAGTCTTTTGAGGGGCCCTCGAGGGGCCTGTTGGAGGCAGTGACCAGATGCTTGTCCTATAATAGTGCTTGGCTCAGTGAGCAAGTGGCTAAATAGAGGGCGGCGTTGTGCTATAGCCCTGGGCCCATGGGGGGTGGGGGGTGGGGAGGGGGGTTCGGCCAGTCGGGTTGTCGGAGAGGGGTCCAGTCTTTTCGAGGGCCCTCAGGGGACTGTGGGAGGCCGAAGCCAGAGGGTTGCCCTAAAATAGTGCCTTGGCCAGCAGCGCAAGGTATGAAAGAGCGGTGTGCTATCCTTGGGCCCGTGGGGGTGGGGAGGGGTTCGGCCGGTGGGCTGTCGGAATAGGGTCCAGTCTTTTCGAGGGCCTCGGGGGCCTGTGGGAGGCTGACAGGCTGCCCTAAAATAGTGAACTGGCCAGCAGGCGCAAGGCGAAAAAGACAGGAGGCGGTGTGCTGTAAGCCTTGGGCCCGTGGGGGTGGGAGGGTTCGGCCCGGTCGGGCTGTCGGAAGGGGTCAGTCTTTGAGGGGCCCTCAGGGGCTGTGGGAGGACCCATGACAGGTTACCCATAAATAGTGCTTGGCCCGGTAGCAAGGCTGAGAGACAGGAGGCGGTGCTATAATAACCTTGGGCCCGTGGGGGTGGGAGGGGTTGACCAGTCGGGTTTGTCGGAAGGGGTCCAGGTCTTTTCGAGGCCCTCGGGGGGCCTGTAGGAGGCCAAGTCCAGAGGATTGCCCTAAAATAGTGCTTCATTGTGGCGCAAGGCCTTGAGAGGCAGGCGGTGTGTGCTATAGCCTTGGGCCCGTGGGGTGTGGGGAGGGTTCGGCTCAGGGCTGTCTGGAAGGGTCCAGTCTTTTCGAGGGCCCTCGGGGGCTGTGGGAGGCCAGCACCAGGCTTGCCCTAAAATTGTGCTCCTGGCCCAGTGGCGGTAGCGAAACAGGGTGAGGCGGTGTGCTATCAACTGGGCCCGTGGGGGTGGGAGGGGTTTGGCCAGTCGGGTTGTCGGAAAGGGTCCAGTCTTTTCGAGGGCCCTCGGGGGGCCTGTGGGAGGCAGCTGAGGCTTGCCCTAAAATAGTGTACAGCCCAGTGGTGCCAAGGCGCTGAAGAGGACGGGGGCGGTGTGCTATAGCCTTGGGCCCGTGGGGTGGGGAGGGTTTACCGGTCGGGCTGTCGGAAAGGGTCCAGTCTTTCGAGGGCCCTCGGGAGCCTGTGGGAGCCATGACCAGGCTTGCCTAAAATAGTGCTTGGCACAGCCAGGCGCTGAAAGAGAGGCGGGGCGTGTTCTGTGGGCCGTGGCGGGTGGGGAGGGTTCGGCCAGTCGGGCTGTCGGAAGGGGTCCAGTCTTCGAGGGCCCTCGAGGGGCAGTGGGAGGCCATGACCAGGAGGCTTGCCCCAAAATAGTGCTTAGCCCAGTATGGCGCAAGAGAGGCGGGGCGGTGTGCTATAGCCTTGGGCCCGTGGAGGGGGGGGAGGGTTCGGCAGTCAGACTGTCGGAAGGGTCAGTCTTTTCGAGGGCCCTCGAGACACTGTGGGAGGCCAGCCCAGGCTTGCCCTAAAATAGTGCTCTGGCCCAGTGAGTGGGCGCTAAACAGGCAGAGGCGGTGTGCTATGCCTTGGGCCCGTGTGGGGTGGGGAGGTGGGTTGGTCCAGTCGGGCTGTCGGAAAGGGGTCCAGGTCTTTTGAGGGCCCTCAGAACTGTGGGAGGCAGCAGGCGGAGGTTTACTAAAAATAGTGCTTACTGGCCCCAGTGGCGCAAGTATGAAACAGAGGCGGGGCGGTGTGCTGTATGGGCCCGTGGGCGGGTGGGGAGGGTTCGACCAGTCGGGCTGTCGTGAAAGGGGTCCAGTCTTTGAGGGGCCCTCGGGGGCCTGTGGGAGGCATGAGACACCCTAAAATAGTGCTTCAGTGGCCCGGTAGTATGGCGCGAAAGAGGCGGGGCGGTGTGCTATAGGCTTGGGCCCGTGGGGGTGGGAGGGTTCGGCGGTCGGGCTGTCGGAAGGGGTCCAGTCTGTTCGCGGGCCCTCGGGGACCTATGGGAGGCTTGTGACCGGAGGCTTCCCCTAAAATAGTGTACAGCCCAGTGGCGCAGGCGCTAAAGAGGGCGAGGGGCGGTGTGCTATAATGGGGCCCGTGGGGGGTGGGGAGGTTCGCGGTCGGGCTGTCGGAATGGGGTCAGGTCTTTTCGAGGGCCCTCAGGGGGCCTGTGGAGGCCATGACAGGCTTGCCCTAAAATAGTGCTTAGCCCAGGGCATGAGGCTGGCGAGGCGGCGGGCGTGTGCTATGCCATGGGCCCGTGTGGGGGTGGGAGGGTTGGCGGTCGGAGCTGTCGGAAGGGTCAGTCTTTTCGAGGGGCCCTCGGGGGACTGTGGGAGGCATGCCAGAGGCTTGCCTAAAAATAGTGGCCCAGCGCAAGGCGTCAGAAAGAAGGCGGGCGGTGTGCTATAATATGGGCCCGTGGGGGTGGGGAGGGGTTCGGCGGTCGGGCTGTGGGAAGGGTCCAGGTCTCTTCGAGGGCCTCGGGGGGCCTGTGCGAGGCCATGACTTGCCCTAAAATAGTGCTTGGCCCAGGTGGCGCAAAGTCAGCAGAAAGAGGGCGGTGTGCGATAGCCTGGGGCCCGTCGGGGGTGGGGGAGGGTTCGCCAGTCAGGCTGTGGAAGGGGTCCAGTCTTTTCGAGAGGCCCTCGGGGGCCTGTGGGAGGCCAGAGGCTTGCTTAAAATGGTGGTTACGGCCCATGGCCAGTATGAAAACGAGTGGAGGCGGTGAGGCGGTCTGCTGTATGGGCCCGTGGGGGGTTGGGGAGGGGGTTCGGGGTCAGACTGTCGTAAAGGGTCCAGTCATTTCAGGGGCCCTCGAGGGGAGACATGTGGGCAGCCAGACCCTAAAATAGTGGCTTGGCCCAGTAGTCGAGGTGAGGCGGGGCGGTGTGCCTATGTGGGTGGGGGGGTGGGGAGTTCAGCCAGTCAGACTGTCGGAAGGGGTCCAGTGTTTTCGAGGGGCCCTCAGGGAGACTGTGGGAGGCCGACCAGGCTGCCCCCTAAAATAGTGCTTCGGCCCAGTGACGCAAAGTATGAGAAGCAGGGGCGGTGTGCTATAATATGGGCCCGTCGGGGTGGGGGGGTTCGGCCAGTCGGGCTGTCGGAAGAAAGGGGTCAGTCGTTTGAGGGGCCCTCAGGGAGCCTGTGGGGAGGCAGCCATGGCTTGCCTAAAATGGTGCTTAAGCCCAGTGGCGCAAGTAGCAGTGAGGCGGGGCGGTGTGCTTGGGCCCGTGGGGGTGGGGAGGGTATTGGTCGGGAGGTCGGGGCGGGGTTCGGCCAGTCCGGCTGTCGGAATTGGGTCCAGTCTTTTCGAGGGGCCTCGAGGGGCCTGTAGGAGGCCGCCAGAGGCTAGCCCTAAAATAGTGCTTCTGGCCCAGTGGCGCAGTGTGAGGTGGGAGGCGGGGCGGTGTGCTATAGCCGTGGGCCCGTGGGGGGCGGGGGGGTTCGGCCAGTCGGGCTGTCGGAAGGGGGTCCAGTCTTTTCGAGGGCCCTCGGGGGCACTGTGGAGGCAGCGTGACAGGCTTGCCACCTAAAATAGTGCTTACAGCCCAGTGAGCATGGTGCAGTGGGCGAGGCGGTGTCTATATGGGCCCGTGGGGTGGGGAGGGGTTCAGCCGGTCGGGTTGTCGGAAGGGTCCAGTCTTCGAGGGGCCCTCGGGAGCTGTGGGAGGCCTGAAGGTAGTGCTTCAGGCCCCAGTGGCGCAATGTGGTGGCAGCAGTGGTGACTGGTGTGAGTGGGCCCGCCGGTGGGAGGGTTCGGCCAGTCGGGCTGTCGTAAAGGGGTCCAGCCTATTCGAGGGCCCTCAGGGGGGGCAGGTGGGAGGCATGACGGCAGACACTAAAATAGTGCTTACAGCCCAGTAGGCGCACAGTGAGGGCGGGGCGGTGTGCTATGGGCCCGTCGGGGGTGGGGAGGGGGGTTCGGTTAGTCGTGCTGTCGGAAAGGGGTCCAGTCTTTTCAAGGGCCCTCGGGGGGCCTGTGGGAGGCCAGCCGGAGGCTTGCCCTCAAAATAGTGCTTACAGCCCAGTGGCATGAGTCAGCAGTGGGGGCGGGCGGTGTGCTATGTAGGCCCGTGGGGGGTGGGGAGGGTTCGGACCGGTCGGGCTGTCGCAAAGGGGGCCAGTCTGTTCGAGGACCCTCGGGGGCCTGTGGGAGGCGGCCAGAGCTTGCCCTCAAATAGTGGTTCTGGCCAGTGACGCAAGTCAGTGAGTGGGGCGGGGGCGGTGCTAGCACTTGGGCCGGTGGGGGTGGGGAGGGGCTCGGCCAGTCGGGTTGTCGTAAAGGGGTCCAGCCTTTTCGAGGACCCTCAGGGGGCTGTGGGAGGCGCAGCAGAACACCTCAAATAGTGGTTACGGCCCAGTGAGCGCAGAGTCGCGAAGTGGGGGCGGGGGCGGTCTGCTGTATGGGCCCGTGGGGTGGGAGGGTTGACCAGTCGGGCTGTCGTAAAGGGTCCAGCCTATTCGAGGGGGCCCTCGGGGGCAGTGGGAGGCCCTGTGACCAGAGGCTTACCTAAAATAGTGCCAGCCCAGTAGCGCAGTCTGAAAGCAGGCGGGGCGGTGCTATAATATGGGCCCGTGGGGGTGGGGAGGGTTCGGCCAGTCGGGCTGTCGGAAAGGGTCCAAGTCTTTCGAGGGGCCCTCGGGGAGCCTGTGGGAGGCCCAGCAGAGGCTTACCTAAAATAGTGCTTGGCCCAGTGGCAAGGTCAGCAGTGCGGGGGGCGGTCTGCTATAGCCTTGGGCCCGTGGGGGTGGGGAGGGTTCGGCCAGTCGGGCTGTCGTAAAGGGGTCCAGTCTTTTAGATGGCCCTCGGGGGCCTGTGGGAGGCCATGACAGGCCAGCCTAAAATAGTGCTTGGCCCAGTGACGCAAGGTCGAAACAGTGAGGCGGTGTGTGGGGAGGGTTGACGGTCGGGCTGTCGTAAAGGGTCAGTCTATTCGAGGGGCCTCGGGGGGCCGGTGGGAGGCATGACCAGGAGAACACCTAAATAGTGCTCACAGCCCAGTGCGCAAAGCAGGCGGGGCGGTGTGCTATAGCCTTGGGCCCGTGGGGGTGGGGAGGGTTCGGCCAGTCGTGCTGTCGGAAAGGGGTCAGTCTTTTGAGGGGCCTCGGGGGGCCTACTGTGGAGGCAGCGACCAGAGCTTGCCCTCAAAATAGTGGATTCTGGCCCAGTGGTATGAGCGAAAGTGGGGAGGCGGGGTCTGCCTTATGGGCCCGTGGGGGTGGGAGGGGTTGACCAGTCGTGCTGTCGGAAGGGTCCAGTCTTTTCGCGGTACCCTCGGGGGGCCTGTGGGAGGCCTTGACGGCAGACTTGCTCCTCAATAGTGGTTACAGCCCATGTCAGCAGTGGGGCGGGGCGGTCTGTATGGGCCCGTGGGGTGGGAGGGTTCAGCCAGTCGGGCTGTCGTAAAGAGGTCCAGCCTTTTGAGGGGCCCTCGGGGGCGGTGGGAGGCCCCGAGGCTACTACAAATAGTCTTGGCCAGTGGGCAGGTCTTGAAACGCAGTGAGGGGCGGTGTGCTAAAACGGGCCGTGGGGGATGGGAGGGTTAGCCAGTCGGGCTGTCAAAAGGGGTCCCTGTCTTTTCGAGGGCCCTCGGGAGCCTGTGGGAGGCAGCGGCGGAGAAACACCTAAAATAGTGCTTACACCCAGTATGGTCGAAGCAATGAAGGCGGTGTGCTATATAGGCCACGTGGGGGTGGGAGGGTTTGCCAGTCAAGGGCTCGGAAAGGGTCAGTCTTTTGAGGGACCCCTCAGGGGCCTGTGGGCCCAGCTGACCAAGGCTTGCACTAATATAGTGCTGCCCCAGCGTCATGAGCAGTGAAAGCAGAGGCGGGCGATGTGCTATAGCCTTAGGCCCGTGGGGGTGGGAGGGTTGACCGGTCGGGCTGTCGGAAGGGTCAGTCTTTTTAGGGCCCTCGGGGAGCCTGCGGGAGGCTGACGAGGAAACTTGCCCTAAAATAGTTCCATTGCCCAGTAGTATATGTGGCAGAGACCAGGGCGGTGTGCTTGGGCCCGTGTGGGGGTGGGGAGTTCAGTCGGCTATCGGAAAGAGGTCAGTCTTTTTGAGGGCCCCTCAGAAGGGCCATGGGAGGCATGCAGCTTGAAACACCTAAAATAGTGCTTGGCCCAGCCCAGTAGCGCAAGTCAAGTGAGGCGGCGATGCTATAATTGGGCCCGTGGGGAGGTTGGGAGGGTTCGGCCGGTCGGGCTGTCGTAATAAGGGGTCAGCCTATTGAAGGACCTCGGGGGGGGCGATTGAGGCCCATGACACTTACCTAAAATAGTCTTAGTGCTTGGCCCAGTGACGCACGGTCTGGAGGCGGGGCGGTGTGCTATGTGGGCCCGTGGGGGTGGGAGGAGGTTCGGCCAGTATGGCTGTCGGAAAGGGGTCCAGTCATTTCGAGGGCCCTCAGTGAACCTGTCGGAGGCCGTGCAGAGGTTTACTCTAAATAGTACTTCTGGCCGGTATAGTACGAAAAAAGCAGGCGGTAGTGCTATAGCCGTGGGCCGTTGGGGTGGGGTTGGGGGTTCAGCCTGTCGGGCTGTCGGAAAAGGGTCAGTCGTTTGAGGGCCCTCGGGGGCCTAATGGTGAGGCATGACCATATTGCCCTAAAATAGTGCCGGCCCCAGTGAGCGCAAGTCCCGAAAGTGGGGGCGGTGGTCTGCCTAACACTTGGGCCCGTGGGGGGTGGGGAGGGGGATTCGGCCCGTCGGGCTGTCGTAAAGGGGTCCAGCGTATTCGAGGGCCCTCGGGGGGCTCGTGGGAGGCCTTGACCCAGAGGCTTACAAATAGTGCTCCTTGTCACAAGTGTGACAGGCGGTGTGCTATAATATGGGCACACAGGAAGTCTGGAGGGTTCGCCCGGTCGGGCTGTCGGAAAGGGTCGATCTTTTCGAGGGCGTCAGAACTGTAGGGCTGTGAGGCTTGCACCTAAAATAGTGCTTTTGGCCCCATCGTCATGAGGCAGCAGCAGAGGCGAGGCGGTGTGCTATAGCCTTAGGCCCGTGGGGGTGGGGGGTTCAGTCGGGCTGTAGGAAAGGGTCAGTCTTTTTAGGGCCCTCGGGGGGAGTGTCAGAGGCCGCGGCCAGAGGCTTACCCTAAAAATATGCTTCTGGCCGAGGCCCAGGCAACAGGAGACAGGCGGTGTGCTATGTAGGCCGTGTGGGGGGTGGGAGGGTTCATCAGTCGGGCTGTCGGAAGGGTCAGTCTTTTTTGAGAGGGGCCGTGGGGACAATGGGAGGTCTGACCAGAGCTTGCCTTAAAATAGTGCTTGGCCCAGGCGCCTGTTGCGAAACCGGGCGTGCGGTGTGCTATGGGCCCGTGGGGGTGGTAGGATTTGGGGTTGACCGGTCGGGCTGCCGGAAGGGTCCAGTCTTTTTGAGGGCCCTCGGGGGTCCTGTGGGAGGCCGCGGCGGGAGGCTTGTCCTTAAATAGTGCCCGGCCCAGGCGAGCGCAGTGAGGGGTGCCATGCCTTGGGCCCGTGAGGGGTGGGAGGGTTAAATCGGTCAGCTGCGGAAAGGGGTCAATCTTTTGAGGGGACCTCGGGGGCTGTGGGAGGCCGCGGCAGAGGCTTACCTAAAATAGTCTTGGCCCAGTGCGCAAGGCGAGGCAGGGGTGTGCATGTATGGGCCCGTGAGGGGTGGGGAGGGTTCATCCGGTCGGGCTGCGGAAGGGTCCGTTCTTTTGGGGGGACCTCGGGGGGCCTGTGCGAGGCCCATGACCCAGGAGAACCCTAAAATGGTGCAGCCCCAGTGGCCTTGAAGCAGTGAGGCGGTGTGGTATAGTCTTGGGCCCGTGGGGGTGGGAAGGAGTTCTGCCAGTCAGACGTTGGAAGAAGTCCGTCGTTTGAGGGCCCTCGGGGCCTGTGAGGCCCTTGAAAGCTTACCTAAAATAGTGCTTCTCGCCAGTGAGCAAGGTAAAGCAGTAAGGCGGGCGATGGGCTATGTGTGGGCCCTTGGGGTTGGGATTGGGGTTCGACCCGGTCGGGCTGTCGGAAGAGGTCCAGTCTTTTGAGGGCCTCGTGGCTAATGGGAGGCGGCCAGAAGGCATTCACAAATAGTATACGGCCCGGTAGCGCAGGCAGCAGCTTGAACACCTGGTGTCTATGTATGGGCCCGTGGGGAGGTCAGGGAGGGTTCAGCGGTCGGGCTGTCGGAAAGGGTCCCTTTTGGCCCAGAGAACTGTGGGAGGAGCGGCCAGAGCTTACTAAAATAGTGCTTGCGGCCCAGTGAGCAAGGTGTGAAAGCAGGCGGGGCGGTGTGCTATGTATGGGCAAGTGTGGGGTGGGGAGGTGGGTTCGGTCGGGCTGTCTCAAAGGGTCCAGCCTTTTGAGGATCCTCAGGGGCCCGGGATGCAGCAGGCTGCCTTACTAAATTGTGTACATCCCGCAGTGTGAGCAGAGGCGCGGGTGTGGTATAGCCTTGGGCCCGTGCGGGTGGGAAGGGGTTCAAATCGATTGGGCTGTCGGAAGGGTCAATCTTTTGTGGGCGTCGGGGGCTGTGGGAGGGCCATGACCAGAGGCATTCCTAAAATAGTGCTTGGCCCAGAGCGCAAAGCCCTGAACAGTGTGAGGCGGTGTGCTATACCTTGGGCCCGTGGGGGGTGGGAGGGTTGTACGGTCGGGCTGTCAGGAAAGGGTCCATCTTTGAGGGGCCCCAGGCCTGTGGGAGGGCCAGAAACTTGCCTAAAATAGTGCTTACAGCCCGGTGGTATGGCAGGCATGAGGCGGGGCGGCGGTGTCACTAGCCTGGGCCCGTGAGGGGTGGGAGTGGGTTCGGCCAGTGGGCTGTCTCAAGGGGTCCAGCCTTTTGAGGGCCCCTCTGGAGGCGATGGGGAGGGTTCGGCCAGTTGGGCTGTCGGAAGGGTCTGAGTCTTTTGAGGGGCCCTCGGGGGAACTGTGGGAGGCCAGCGCCAGAGGCTTGCCCTAAATAATGCTTACAGCCCAGTGCGCAAAGGCATGAACCAGAGGCGGGGCGGTGTGCAATAGCCTTGGGCCCGTGGTGGGTGGGATGGAGGTTGACAGCGGTCCGGCTGTCGGAAAGTGGTCCAGTCCTTTCGAGGGCCCTCGGGGGGCCTATGGGAGGCCGCGACCAGTGGCCTGTCGTAAAATAATGCTTCTGGCCCAGCGGCGCAAGGCGCGAAAGAGGGGGCGTGGGCGGTGTGCTATAGCCTTGGGCCCGTGGGGGGTGGGGAGGGGGGTTCGGCCAGTCGGGCAGTCAGAAAGGGGTCCAGTCTTTTCGAGAGACCTCGGGGAGCCTGTGGGAGGCTGCGGCCCGAGGCTTGCCCTAAAATAGTGCCAGCCCAGTGATGGCGCAAAGTATGAAACATGGGGTGAGGCGGTGTGCTATAAGCGTTGGGCCCGTGGGGGGTGGGGGGGTTCGGCCAGTCGGGCTGTCGGAAAGGGGTCCAGTCTTTTCGAGGGCCCTCGGGGGGCCTGTGGGAGGCAGGGCAGAGCTTGCCCTAAAATAGTGTACAGCCCATGGCGGCCTTGAAAGAGGCGGGGCGGTGTGCTATGGCCTTGGGCCCGTGGGGGGGGGGGAGGGGGGTTCAGCCCGTCGGGCTGTCGGAAGAGCCAGTCTTTTGAGGGCCCTCGGGAGACTGTGGGAGGCCGCGGCCGAGGCACTAAATAGTGTACAGCCCAGTGGCGCAAGCCACGAAGAGGAGGCGAGGCGGTGTGCTATAATATGGGCCGGTGGGGGTGGGGTGGGGGGTTCAGCCAGTCCGGCTGTCGGAAGAGCCAGGCTTTTGAGGACCCTCAGGAGACCTGTGGGAGGCCTGACCAAAGGCTTACCCTAAAATAGTGCTTGGCCCAGCAGGCGCAAAGAGAAAGCAGGCCGAGGCGGTGTGCTATAACTTGGGCCGTGGGGGGGTGGGAGAGGTTGATGTGCTGTCGGATGGGGGTCAGTCTTTGAAGGCCTCGGGGCCTGTGGGAGGCCAGAGGTTTACTAAAAATAGTGCTGCCCAGTAGTGCAGGCGAAACAGTGAGGCGATGTGCTATGTGGGCCCGTGGGGGTTGGGGGGTTCGGCCAGTCGGGCTGTCTCAAAGGGGTCCAGCCTTCCGAGGGGCCTCGGGGGCCCGATGGGATGCCTTGACTAGAGGCTTACCGTAAAGTGTGCTTCTGGCCCAGTGCGCGTAGCGAAAGAGGCGAGGCGGTGTGCCATAGCCTTGGGCCCGTGGGGGATGGGGACGGGGGTTCGGCCAGTTGGGCTGTTGGAAAGGGGTACAGTCTTTTTGAGGGACCTCGGGGGGCCTGTGGGAGGCCACGGCCAGAGGCTTGCCCTAAAATAGTGCTTGGCCCAGTGGGGGTGGGATGGGGGTTCAGCCAGTCGGGCTGTCGGAGAAAGTGGTCAGTCTTTTCGAGGGCCTCGGGAGACCTATGGGAGGCAGCCAGTGGCCTGTTGTAAATAATAATGCTTGGCCCAGTGGTATGGCGCGAAGAGGCGTGGGCAGTGTGCTATAGCGTTTGGCCCGTGGGGGGTGGGAGGGTTGACGGTCGGGCTGTCAGAAGGGGTCTAGTCTTTTCGAGGGACCTCGGGAGCCTGTGGGAGGCTGCGGCCAAGGCTTGCTAAAATAGTGCTTACAGGGCCCAGCAAGCCTCGAAAAGAGGCGGGGGCGGTGTGCTTTAGCCTTGGGCCCGTTGGGGGTGGGGAGGGGGGTTCAGCCAGTCCGGCTGTCGGAAAGGGGTCCAGGCTTTTCGAGGGCCCACGGGAGACCTGTGGGAGGCAGCGCCCAAGACTTGCCCTAAATAGTGCTTCACAGCAGTGGTAGCAGTGGCAGCAGAGGCGGGGCGGTGTGCTATAGCATTGGGCCCGTCTTGAGGTGGGGAGGGGTTGACCCGGTCGTGCTGTGGATGAGGTCCAGTCTTTCGAGGGCCCTCGGGGCCTGTGGGAGGCATGACAGAGGTTTACCTAAAATGGTGCTTCTGCTTGGCGCAAGCGCGAAAAGAGGCGGGGCGGTGTGCACTATAGCCTTGGGCCCGTGGGGGGTGGGGATGGGGGTTCAACCGGTCGGGCTGTCGGAAAGGGTCGAGTCTTTGAGGGCCCTCAGGAGACTGTGGGAGGCGCGACCAGAGCTTGCCTAAAATAGTGCTTGGCCCAGCCAGGCATGTAGCGAAAAGCCGAAGAGGCAGGCGGTGTGCTATAGCGTTGGGCACAGTGGGGGTGGGGATGGGGGTTCAATGTGGGGCTGTCGTAAGGGTCAGCCTTTCAAGGACCTCAGGGGGCCGCTGGGAGGAAGCGGCCAGAGGATTGCCCTAAATAGTGCTTGGCCCGGTAGCGCAAGCGAAAGAAGGCGGTGTGCTATGCCTTGGGCCCGTGGGGGTGGGAGGGGTTTGGGTCAGGCGGTCAGAAAGGGGTCCACTCTTTTCGAGGGACCTCGGGGCGCCTGTGGGAGGATGCAGAGGCTTGCCCTAAAATAGTGCTTCTTGCCCCAGCGTGAGGGGCGGCAGTGAGGCGGTGTGCTATAGCCTTGGGCCCGTGGGGAATTGGGGATGGGGGTTCAACCCGGTCGGGCTGTCGGAAGGGTCCAGTCTTTTCGAGGCCCTCGGGACACCTATGGGAGGCCCACGGCCCAGAGGCTACTACAAATAGTGCTTAACAGGCCTTGATGACAGGGCATGAGGCGGAGGCGGTGTCTTCTCTTGGCCCAGGAGTTTGTGAGGGGTTCGGTGAATCTGGGCATCGAGAATGGGTCAAGTGTTTTCAAGGGGCCTTATGTGCCCAGGTGGAAGGCTCTGATCAGAGCCCGCCCTAAAATGGCAGAAATGCCCATTGCCACAGCATGAAATAGTCCCAGGGCGGTGGGCAATAGCCTTTGACCAGCGGGGTTGGGGAGGGGTTACAGGGCTCTCGGCGTCAGAAAGTGGTCAGTCTTTTCGAGGGGCCTCGGGTGCAGTGGGAGGCTACAGGTCAGAGGCCCGTCCGAAAATGGCAAAGTACCTATGACGCAGATCACGCCAAAATAATCAGCGGGCCGGTGGTCCTAGCCTTTGGTCCTTGAGGTTGGGGAAGGGGGTTCGGGGGGGATCGGGGGCTCTGGACGTCAGAAATGGGTCCAGTCTTTTTGAGGGGCCTCGTGTGCCCAATGGGAGGCTACGGTCAGAGGCCCGTCCTAAATTGGCAAGAAATGCACAGCGGCACAGCCCGCAAAATAGTCGCCGAGGCCGGTGGGCTATAGCCTTTGGCCCGCGGGGGTTGGGGAGGGGCGTTCGGGGGTTCTGGGCGTCGAAAATGGGTCCAGTCTTTTTGAGAGGCCTCTTGTGCCCAGTGGGAGGCTACGGTCAGAGGACTGCACTAAAATGGCAAGAAATGCCCAGCGGCGCAGTGCGCGAAATAGCCGCCGAGACCGGTTGGCTATAGCGTCTGTTCCTCGAGGGTTGGGGAGGGGGGTGAGGGGGCTCTGGGCCTCGGAAATTGGTCCTGTCTTTTTGAGGGGACTCGTGTGTCCAGTGGGAGGCTACGGTCAGAGGCCTGCTCTAAAATGCGAAGAAAGGCCTAGCGGCGCAGTCATGAAATAATGTAGGGCCGGTGGGCTATCGCCTTGGGCCGGGGGGTTGGGGGGGGGGGTTGGGGGACTCTGAGCATCGGAAATGGGTCCAGTCTTTTTAAGGGCAGCGTCGCCTATGGGAGAACTCTGATCAGGCCTGCCTAAAATGGCAAGAAATGCCAGGCGTGTGTGTGAAATAGTCAGCCCGGGCTGGTGGGCTTGCCTTTCCTTGAGGGTTGGGAGGGTTCGGTGACTCTGGGCATCGAAAATGGGTCAGGTGTTTTCAAGGGGCCTTGTGTGCCCAGCAGGCTCTGAGGTCAGAGCCGCCATACAAAATTTCAGAAATGCCTAAGCGGCACGCCTGTGAAATAGTCATGGGGCGGTGGGCAATAGCCTTTGGCCCCTTGAGGGTTGGGAGGGTTACAGGGCTCTGGACGTCGGAAATGGGTCCAGTCTTTCAGGAGCCTCGGGTACCAGTGGGAGCTCTGGTGAGGCCCGTCAAAATGTGAAATACCTAAGCAGGCGCAGTCATAAAATAATCGCCCGAGGCTCGTGGGCTATAACCTTCGGCCCGTGGGGGTTGTGGAGGGGGTTTCGGGAGCTCTGGTTGTCGAAAATGGGTCTAGTCTTTTCGAGGGGCCTCTTGTGCCCGGTGGAAGGCGAAAATCAGAGGTCCGGCCTAAAATGGTAGAAAAAGCCAGTGACACCTGTGAAATAGTCCCCGAGGCCGGTGGGAAAAAGCCTTTGGCCCGCGGTGTTAGGGGCGGGGGGTTCTGGGGCTCTGGGCATCGGAAATGGGTCTACTCTTTTTGAGGGGCCTCGGGCACCCAGTGGGAGCCTACGGTCAGAGGCCCGTCCCAAAATGGCAAGAAATACCAATGAGCGTCATGAAATAGTCATAGGGCGGTGGGCTATGTACAGTCATGAGGGTTGGGAGGGGTTCGGGGCTCTGGGTATTGGAAATGGGTCCAGTCTTTTTGAGGGGCCTCGTGTGCCCAATGGGAGGCTCTGATCAGAGCCCGCCCTAAATTGGCAAAAGTACACAGCTGGCACAACCACAAAATAGTCATGAGGCGGTGGGCTAAAACCACTGGCCTTGAGGGGTTAGGTAAGGCGTTCGGGGTTCTGGGCGTCGAAAATGGGTCAGTCTTTTGAGAGGCCTCTTGTGCCCGTGGGAGGCTACGGTCAGGAGGCTGCGCTCTAATGGCAAGAAATGCTGTGACTCAGTCTGTGAAATAGCCCGCCAGGACAGGTGGGCTATAGCGTCATTCCTCGAGGGTTGGGGAGGGTGAGGGGCTCTGGGCCTCAGGAAATTAGTCCCTGTCTTTTTGAGGGGACTCGTGTGCCCTGTGGGAGGCTACGCTCAGAGGCCTGCCCTAAAATGCGAAGAACTGCATAGCGGCTCAGCGCGCGAAATAGTCACCGAGGCCGGTGGGTTATAGCCTTTGGCCGCGGGGGTTGGGAGGGGTTCGGGACTCTAAGCATCGGAATGTCCAGTCTTTTGAGGGGCCTCGTGGGCCTATGGGAGAACTCTGGTCGGAGGCCTGCCCTAAAATGGCAAGAAATGTACTTGATGTGGCCTTGTGAAATAGTCATGGGGGCGGTGGGCTTTAGCCATGAGGGTTGGGAGGGTTCGGTGACTCTGGGCATGAAAATGGGTCAGGTGTTTCAAGGGGCCTTGTGTGCCCAGCAGGAGGCTACTGGTCAGAGCCATGAAAAAATGGTAAAAATACAGTGGCTGACACAGAAATAATGGTCATGAGGCGATTGGGATAAAGCCTTTGGCCCTTGAGGGGTTGGGAGGGGCGTTCGAGGGGTCTGGGGTGAAAATGGGTCCAGTCTTTTGAGGGCCTCTTTGTGTCAGTGGGAGGCTCTGATCAGGCCTGCCTAAAATGGCAAGAAATGCCAGTGACACGGTCATGAAATAGTCATGGGGCGGTGGGCTATAATACTATTGAGGGGTTCGAGGGCTCTGGGTGTGAAAATGGGTCTAGTCTTTTGAGGCCTCGTGTGCCCAATGGAAGGCTCTGATCAGAGGCCTGCCTAAAATGCCAAGAAATACCAGGCGGCAGTCTGTGAAATAGTCGCCGAGGCAGTGGGCTATAGCACTTTGGGAGGGGTTAGGGAGGAGGTTCGGGAGTTTGGGCATCGAAAATGAGTCAGTTTTTGACCTCTTGTTCCAGTGGGAGGCTACGGTCACTGAGCCTGCCTAAAATGGCAAGAAATGCCCATGTGTGATGCACGAGATAATCGTCGAGGCAGTGGGCTATAGCCTTTTGCCATGAGGGTTGGGAGGAGGTTCGGGGTTCACAGGCATGAAAAATGAGTCTAGTTTTTGAGGCCTCGTGTGCAGTGGGAGGCTGGTCAGAGCCTGCCCTAAAATGGCAAGAAATGCCAGCCAGTGCGCAGTCTGTGAGAAATAGTCGTCGAGGCCGGTGGGGTATAGCTGTTGGCCCGCGGGGGTTCGGGAGGGGGGTCGGGGCGCTGGGCGTAAAAAATGGGTCCAGTATTTTCGAGGGGCCTCGGGCGGTGGGATCCTCTGGTCAGAGGCCCGTCCCAAAATGTGAAATACCAATGTAGCAGTCTGTGAAAATAATCAAGGCAGTGAGCTATAGCCTTTAGTGCAGGGGGTTGGGAGGGGTTCGGGGCTCACAGGCATTGGAAATGGGTCAGTCTTTTGAGGGGCCTCGTGTGCCCAATGGGAGGCTCTGGTCAGGCCCGCCCTAAATTGGCAGGAAATGACCAATGGCACAGCTATGAAAATAGTCATGGGGCAGTGGGCTAAAACCTTTGGCCATGAGGGTTGGGAGGGCATAAGGGTTCGGGAGGAGGTTCGAGGCTGTAGATCGAAAATGGGTCAGTCTTTTCGAGGGGACTCGTGTCGAGTGGGAGGCTCTGATCAGAGGCCCTAAAATGACAAAAATGCAATGACCTTGTGCCTTGAAATAATCAGCAAGGGCGTGGACTATAAGCGTTTGTTCAGCAGGGTTTGGGAGGGGTTTGGGGGTCTGGTCATCAAAAATTGGTCTAGTCTCTTTGAGGGGCCTCGTGTGCAGTGGAAGGCTCTGAGTTAGAGGCCTGCCTAAAATGGCAGAAATGCCAGTGCGCAGTCTGTGAAATGAAATAGTCAGAGGCGGTGGGCTATAACTTGTGAGGGGTTGGGAGGGGTTCGGGGTTCTGGGCATAAAAATGGGTCAGTCTTTTGATCATCCTCGTGTGCCAGTGGGAGAGCTACAATCGAGGCCTGCCCTAAAATAGCAAAAGAAATACTTGATGTACAATGTGAGTACATTATCGCCCGGCGATGGGTATGAAATCTGTTCCTCGGGGTTGGGAGGGGTTGAGGGCTGGGCCACAGAAATCAGTCAGTCTTTTCGAGGGGTCCTCGTGTACTTGATGGGAGGCTACGGCGGAAGCCTGCCCGAAAATGTAAGAAATGTCAAGTAGCAGCACATGAAATAAGTCGCCCGGCGGTGGGCTATAATACTGGTCCCATGGGGGTTGGGAGGCGTTCGGGGCTCAGGCGTCGGAATGGGTCTGATCTTTTCGAGGTCCTCCACCCAGTGGGAGACTACGGTCAGGCCTGCCCAAAATGGCAAGAAATACCAATGACCCAGTAGCGTGAAATAGTTATCGAGGCCGGTGCGCTATAGCTTTGGTCCAGCGGGGTTGGGAGGGGTTCAGGGGCTCTGGGCATGGAAATGGGTCTGATATTTTGAGGGTCCTCGTGTGATGGGAGGCTACGGTCAGAGGAGCTGCCTAAAGGGCAAGAAATGCCCTACGATCAGCGTCACGAAATAGTCGTCGAGGCGGTGGGCTATAACTTTGGTCAGCTGGGGTTGGGAGGGGTTCAGAGCTCACAGGGCATCGGGAAATGGGGTACAGCCTTTTGAGGGTCTCGTGTGTGATGGGAGGCTACGGTCAGAGGGCTGCCCTAAAAGGGCAGGAAATGCCCTGCGATGCAGCGTCCGAAATAGTCGTCGAGGCCGGTGGGCTATAGCCTTTGGTCCGCGGGGGTTGGGGAGGGGCGTTCTGGGGCTCTGGGCATCAAAAATGGGTACGGTCTTTTCGAGGGTCCTTGTGTGCCTTGTGGGAGGCTACGGTCAGGCACTGCCTAAAATGGCAAGACATGTAGCCAGGCGCAGTCGTGGAAATAAATAGTCAAGAGGTGGTGGGCTATAGCCTTTGGTCCATGAGGGGTTGGGAGGGTTAGAGGGCTCAGTGGGGCATAAAAATGGGTACAGTCTTTTCAGTGTCTCGTGTGCCCAGTGGGAGGCTACAGTCAGAGGCTACTAAAATGGCAAGAAATGCCAAGCGTCAGTGAAATAGTCGTCGAGGCCGGTGGGCTATAGCCTTTGGTCATGGGGTTGGGAGGGGTTTCGGGGCTGAGCGCATCGGAAATGGGTACAGTCTTTTCAGGTGTCTCGTGTGCCCGATGGGAGGCTGATCAGAGGCCTGCCCTAAAATGGCAAAAATATCCAGTAGCCGTGCGGTGAAATAGTCGTCGAGGCGGTTGGGCTATAGCCTTGGTCCAGCAGGGGGTTGGGAGGGGTTACAGGGCTCTGGGCACAGGAAATGGGTCTGATCTTTTGAGCGTCCTCGTGTGCCCAGTGGGAGGCTACAGTTAGAGCCTGCCCTAAAATGGCAAGAAATATGCCAGCCGGCGCGATCGTGAAATAGTCGTCGAGGCGGTGGGCTATAAACTTTAGTCCAGCGGGGGTTGGGAGGGCGTTACAGGGCTCTGGGCATCGGAAATGGTACAGTGCAGTCTTTTCGAAGGTCCTCGTTGTGCAGTGGGAGGCTCTGGTTAGAGCACACCTAAAATGGCAAGAAATGCCAATGCGGTGATGCGTGAAATAGTCAAGGGCGGTGGGCAACTTTGCTGTCCCTTGAGGTTGGGAGAGGCGTTCGGGGGCTCAGTGGGCGTGAATGGTACAGTCTTTCGAGGTCCTCTTGTGCACCCGATGGGAGCTCTGATTAAAGGCCTGCAAAATAGCAAGAAATACCAGTGGCTCAGTAGCGTGAAATAGTCTTTGAGGGCAGGTGGGCAATAGCCTTTGGTCAGCGGGGGTTGGGAGGGGTTCAGGGGCTCTCGGCATGGAAATGGGTCTGATCTTTTCGAGGGTCCTCGTGTGTGATGGGAGGCTACGGTCAGGCTGCCCAAAAGGGCAAGAAATACCCAATGCTCAGGCGTCTGAAATAGTCGTCGAGGCGGTGGGCTACTATGCTTTAGTCATGAGGGGGTTGGGAGGGGCGTTCTCAGGGGTCTGGGCGTCGGAAATGGAGTCTGATCTTTTCGAGGTCCTCGTGTGCCCGATGGGAGGCTCTGATCAGAGGCTGCCTAAAGAGCAAGAAATGCCTCTGATGCGTGAAATAGTCGTCGAGGCAGTGGGCCTATAGCCTTTGGTCATGAGGGTTGGGAGGCGTTCTCAGGCTCTGGGCACAGATGGGTCTGATCTTTTCGAGGTCCTCGTGCTTTGATGGGAGGCTACGGTCAGATGCCTGCCCAAAATGGCAAGACATACCCAGTGGCCGTGAAATAGTTCTGCGGTGGGCTCTTTTGGTCCGCTGGGGTTGGGGAGGGCGTTCGGGGCTCTGGGCACAGGAAATGGGAGTGCAGTCTTTTGAGGGTCCTCGTCTTCCAGATGGGAGGCTACTGATCAGAGGGCTGCCCAAAATGGCAAGAAATACCCTGGATGCAGCCGTGAAATAGTCGTCGAGGCGGTGGGCTATAACTTTTGGTCCAGCAGGGGTTGGGAGGGGCGTTCTGGGGCATGGGTCTGGTCTTTTCGAGGGTCCATGTGTATGATCTTGAGGCTACAGTCAGAGGCTGCCTAAAATGGCAAGAAATGCCCAGCCTTTGGTCAGCGGGGTTGGGGAGGGTTCTGGGCTCTGGGTAGTCGGAAATGATGCAGTCTTTTGAGGGTCCTTGTGTGCCCAGTGGGAGGCTCTGATCAGAGCCTGCCCTAAAATGCAAAAATACCTGATACAGCGTGAAATAATCGTGGGCGGTGGGCTATGCTTGGTCCCTTGAGGGGTTGGGAGGCGTTCGGGGCTCTGGGCACAGAAATGGTCTGAGGTCTTTTCAGAAGGTCCCTCGTCTTCCCAGTGGGAGGCTACAGTTCAGAGGCCTGCCCCAAAATGGCAAGAAATACAGCAAAATAGCGTGGGAAAATAATTCTGCAAGGCCGGTGGGCTATAACTGGTCAGCTGAGGGTTGGGAGGGTTCTGGGGCTCTGGAGGCATGGAAATGGGTACAGTCTTTTCGAGGTCCTCGTGTGCCCAGGAGGAGGCCTACGGTCAGAGGCTGCCTAAAGGGCAAGAAATGCCCTCTCGATGCAGCGCGTGAAATAGTCGTTGCAGTGGGCTATGGCACAGTCGCGGGGGTTGGGGAGGGGCTCTGGGCACAGGAAATGGGTCTGAGTCTTTGAAGGTCCTCGTGTGCCAGTGGGAGGCTCTGAGGTCAAGCCTGCCCAAAATGGCAAGACATACCCAAGTGCATGCGTGAAATAATCGCATAAAGGGCAGTGGGCTATAGCCTTTGGTCAGCGGGGTTGGGAGGGGTTTGGAGGCTGCAGTGCGTCGGAAATGGGTACAGTCTTTTAAAGGCGTCCCTCGTGTGATGGGAGGCTACTGATCAGAGCCTGCCCTAAAATGGCAAGAAATATCAGTGCAAGCGTGAAATAGTCGTTGAGGCGGTGGGCTATAGCACAGTCATGAGGGGTTGGGGAGGGGGGTTACAGGGCTCACAGGGGCGTGGAAATGGTCTGCAGTCTTTGAGTGTCCTCATGTGCCAGTGGGATTCTGATCAGAGCTGCTGCCTAAAATAGTAAGAAATGTGATGAGCCCGTGCGAAATACTCGTGGGAGGTCGGTGGGCTATAGCCTTTAGTCCCAGGAGGTTGGGGGCGTTGGGAGGCTCACAGTGGGCGTAGAAATGGGTACAGATCTTTTCGAGGGTCCTCGTGTGCCCAGTGGGAGGCTCTGATCAGCCTGCCCTAAAATGTGGCAAGACATGCAGTGGCGTACACGTGAAATAATCGCCGGGCAGGTGGGCTATAGCTTGGTCCCATGAGGGGTTGGGAGAGGGCGTTCGGGGGGCTGGGCATGGAAATGGGTACAGTCTTCGAGGGTCCTTGTGTGCCCAGTGGGAGGCTCACAGTGAAACTGCCTAAAATGGCAAGAAATGCCAGTGATTACAAGCGTGAAATAGTCAAGGCGGTGGGCTATGGCACTTTAGTCAGCAGTTGGGGAGGGCGTTCAGGGCTCAGGCGAAATGAGTACAGTCTTGAGGTCCTCAGTGTGCAGTGGGAGGCTACGGTCAAAAGCCTGCCTAAAATGGCCAAGAAATGCCAATGGTGGCGCGTGAAATAGTCATGAGGCGGTGGGCATGTGCCTTTGTTCCATGAGGGTTGGGAGGCGTTCGGAGGCTCACAGGCGTCGGGAAATGGGTACAGCTTTTCAAGGGTTCTCGTGTGCCAGTGGGAGGCTCTGATCGATAAGCCTGCCAAAAATGGCAAGACATACCAGTGCCTGGCGTGAAATAGTCACAGGGCGGTGGGCTATAGCCTAGTCCGTGAGGGTTGGGAGGGGGGGTTTGCAGGGAGACTCTGGTGCGGAAATGGGTGATCTTGAGGGTCCTCGTGTACTGGATGGGAGGCTACGGTCAGAGCCTGCCTAAAATGGCATGAAATGCCCAATGGCATAACCACGTGAAATAGTCCATCTATGGCTTTTGGTCCAGCGAGGTTGGGAGGGTGTTTGAGGCTCTGGTTGTGGAAATGAGTACAGTCTTTCAAGGGTCCTTGTGTGCAGTGGGAGGCTACGGTGAAGCACTGCCTAAAATGGCAAGACATACCAGTAGTCTGGCCGCGTGAGAAATAGTCATGGGCAGTGGGCTATATAGCCTGGTCTGTGAGGGGTTGGGAGGGCGTTCTCAGGGGTTCTAGGCACAGGAAATGGGTTGAGTCTTTTCGAGGTCCTCATGTGCTCAGTGGGAGGCCACAGTAAGAGGCCTGCCCCTAAAATATAGAAATGTCAATGACACGTGGGAAATAGTCTTGAGGCAGGTGGGCTATGTGCTGCTAAGTGCAGCCGGTTGGGAGGGGGTTGCAGGGGCTCTGTTCGTGAAAATGGGTCTGAGTCTTTTCGAGGGCCTTCATGTGCCCAGTGGGAGGCTACCGTCAGAGGCCTGCCCTAAAAATGCAAGACATTCCCAGGGGCGCAGCGCGTGAAATAATCCACCAGGCAGTGGGCTATAGCCTGATCCGTGAGGGTTGGGAGAGGGGTTTGGGGGCTGGGCACAGGAAATGGGTACAGTCTTTTGAAGGTCTCGTGTGCTGATGGGAGGCTCGGTTAGAGGCCTGCCCTAAAATGGCAAGAAAATGCCATGGCGCAACCACGTGAAATAGTCATGAGGTCGGTGTCTGGCCTTTGGTCCAGTGCAGGAGTTGGGTAGGGGGTTTCCGGGGCTCTGGTTGTCAGAAATGGGTACTGTCTTTTCGAGGGTCTCGTGTGAGTGGGGAGGCTCTGGTCAGGCCTGCCCTAAAATGCAAGACATGCCATGGTATGGCGTGAAATAGTCGTAGGGGCAGTGGGCTATAGCCTTTAGTGTCGAGGGTTGGGGAGGCGTTCGGGGCTGGTTCTGGGCACAGGAAATGGGTTGATCTTTTGAGGTCCTCATGTGCTCCAGTGGGAGGCTCGGTTAGAGGCTGCCCTAAAATGGCAAAAGAAATATCCAGTGTCGGCAACACGTGAAATAATCATGGCCTTGGTGTCTATGGCCGCCTTTAGTCCATGAGAGGTTGGGAGGGTGTTTGAGGGCTCTCGTGGCCGGAAATAGGTTACAGTCTTTTCGAGGTCCTTGTGTGCCAGGTGGGAGGCTACTGGGTCAAAGCACATCGTAAAATAGCAAATAATACCCAGCCAGTTGTGCGTGAAATAATCAAAGGCAGTGGGCTATAATGCTAAGTCTGGGGTTGGGGAGGGGCTTGTCGGTGGGTGAGAAATGGGTCTGGTACAGATCTTTTCGAGGTCCTCGTGCCGTTGATGGGAGGCTCACATCAGAGAAGCCTGCACTAAATGGCCAACAATGAAATGCCCGGCGCAGCGTGAAATAGTCAGCCTTGCGGCCGGTGGGCATTAAGCCTCCATGCGGGGTTAGGGAGGCGTTGGAGGCTCAGGCATCGTCAGGAAATGGGTACAGTCTTTTCAGGGATCCTTGTGTACTTGATGGGAGGCTACGTTCAAGAAGCCTGCCTGGAAGAATGAAGACATGCCAATGGCCAGCGGTCTCCTTGTGCGTGAAATAGTCCTGCCGAGGCGGTGGGCTGTAGCCTTTGGTACTTGAGGTTGGGAAGGAGTTGCAGGGATTCAGTGGGCTGCGGTGGGTCGGAATGGGTACAGTCTTTTCGAAGTTCCTCGTGTGCCCAGTGGGATGCTACGGTCAGAAGCCTGCCCTAAAATCAAAAAATGTTGATGGCGTATCGCGTGAGGAAATAAGTCGCCCGAGGCGGTGGGCCTGACTGGTCCTTGAGGTTGGAGGAGGTGTTTACAGGGGCTCACAGGCATCGGAATTGGGTACAGTCTTTTCTCGGTTCCTCGTGTGCCCAGTTGGGGGCTCTGATCGAGCCACTGCCTAAAATGAAATACCCAGCGGGCGTTACCGTGAAATGGTAATTGGGTGTGCTATGCTATAGCCTGGTCCAGGGGTTGGGAGGGTGGATTACAGGGCTCACAGTCGTGAAATCGCAGTCTTTTCGAGGGTCCTCGTGTAATGCTCGGTGGGAGGCTCTGATCAAGCCACGCCTAAAATATCAAAATGCCCAATGCACTTGCTCGCGTGAGAGTGTCCGAGGCGGTGGGCTATAACTGCCAGTCCCATGAGGGGTTGGGAGGGTGTTTGGGGCTCACAGTAACGTCGGAAGCGGGTCGTGCAGTCTTTTCAGGGGTCCCTCGTGTGCTTTCAGGTGGGAGGCTACGGTCAGGCATTGAGCGCCTTTTGCCCCTAAAATGGCAAGAAATGTCAAGCGGGCGCAGCACGTGGGAAATAATTCTTGCAGACCGATTGGAGCCCATATCCTTTGGTCCTTGTGAGGGTGGTTCGGAGGGGCGTTCAGGGGGCCACACTCTGGTCGGAATGGGTTTACAGTCTTTTGAGGTCCTCGTGTGCCCAGTGGGCTAAGTCAAGCCTGCCCTAAAATGGCAAGAAATGTTCAATGGCATGGCGCGTGAAATAATAGCATGGGGCGATGGGCTATAGCCTGGTGCTTGGTCCTTGAGGTTGGAGGAGGCGTTCGGGGGCTCACAGTGGCGTCGAGAAATGGGTACAGTCTTTTGAGGTCCTACGTGTGATGTGCCCGGTGGGAGGCTACGGTCGAGGCCTGCCTAAAATGTGAAAGAAATGCCTGTGGCGCACCGCGTGAAATAGTTCGCAGCAGGCGGTGGGCCTATAGCCCAACTGCTTTGGTCCAGCAGGGGTTGGGAGGAAGTTCGAGGGCTCTGGGGGCGTGAGGAAATGGGTCTGAGTCTTTTGAGGGTCCTCGTGTGTGTGCCCAGGTGGGAGGCTCTGAGTCAAGCACACTAAAATGTAGAAATGCAAGCCAGCGCGCAACGCGTGAAATTATGGCCGAGGCGGTGAGGGCTGTATGCTGGTCATGAGGTTGGGGAGGGAAGTTACAGGAGATCGGGCATCGGAAGGTACAGTCTTTTGAGTCCTCGTGTATTACCCAGTGGGTGGCTGACAGTGAGCCCTAAAATGGCAAAAATATGCCCAATGGCGCAAGCGTGAAAGTCATGGGCAGTGGGCTCATAGCCTTTAGATCCATGGTGTTGAGGTTGGGAGAGGTTTACAGGGGCTCACAGGCGTCGGAAATGGAGTACAGTCTTCGGGGTCTCGTGTACCCTAGTGGGAGGCTGATCAGAGCCCTGCCCTAAAATAACCAAGAAATACAGTGGCCGCGTGAAATAATCATGTAAAGTAGGTGGACTATAGCCTTTGGTCCCATGAGGTTAGGGAGGGGTTTCACAGGGGCTCGACAGGCAGTGAAATGGTCCACTGATCTTTCGAGGGTCCTCGTGTACCAATGGGTGGGAGCTCTGATTCAGAAGCACTGCTACTAAATGTAGCAAGAATGCCAATGACCAGTGCGCATGCATTAGAATAATCGCCCAGGTCGGTGGGCCATATAGCCTTTGGTCATGAGGGTTGGGGAGGGGTTTGAGGGGCTCGTCGTCGGAAATGGTTACAGTCTTTTAGGGGTCCTCGTGTGCCTGAGTGGGAAGCAGCGGTCAGAGCTGCCTAAAATGGAAAGAAATGCCCAAGCAGTAGCGCAACACGTGAAATAATCATCGAGGCGATTGGGCATTGTGGCGGCTGGTCCATGAAGGGGTTGGGGGGGGTTAAGGGGCTCTGGTCGTGAGAAATGGGTACTGAGTCTTCCGAGGCGTCCTCGTGGCGTGTACCCGATAGCCTCGGTCAGGCAGCCTGCTAAAATGGCAAGACATACCATGTTGGTGGCGTGGAAATAGTCACCAAAAAGGGCGGTGGGCTATAATGCCTGGTCCATGAGGTTGGGAGGGGTTTGGAGACTCTGTCGTCCGGAAATGGGTACAGGAATCTTTTAGGGGATCCTCGTGTGCCCAGTTGGGAGACTACAGTCAGGAAGGCCTGCCCTAAAATATGGCAAAATTCCAATGCGCAACACACACGTGAAATAGTCATTGAGGCGAGGCGGTGTGCTATAGCACTTGGTCCATGAGGGGTTGGGAGGAGGGTTCTGGGGCTGGGCGTCGGAAATGGGCGTCTGAGTCTTTTCGAGGGTCCTCGTGTGCCCAGTGGAAGGCTCATAGCCTGCTGATCAGAACCTTTTAGCCCTAAAAATGAGTACATAATGCTTAATGTATGGCATAGAGAAGTGTCAGGGCAAGGGCGGTGGGCTATAGCTGGTCCCATCCATGAGGGGTTGGGAGAGGAAGTTCTGGGGCTCACAGTGCGTGAGTGGTTTACATTCACGAGGGTCCTCGTGCCTTGTACAGTGGGAGGCCTCTGGTCAGAGGCCTGCCCTAAAATGAAAATACAGTGAGTGGCAACACGTGTGGGAAATAGTCGCGGGGCCGGTGTGAGCGGGGTTGGGGAGGGAATTTCTGGGGCTCAGGCGTCGGAAAATATTTTGAGTCTTTCGAGGTCTTTCGAGGTCCTCGTGTGCCCAGTGGGAGGCTACGGTCAAGCCTACCTAAAATGGGAAGAAATGCCAGCCAGTTGGCATGGAAATAGTCAAAGGCAGTGGGCTGTAATACCTGAGTCCCATGAGGGTTAGGAGGGAGTGTGTTTACGGGGCTCTGGTGCGTCGGAAAGCGGGTACAGACCTCTTTTCAGAGGCCCTCGTGTGTGCAATGGAGAGGCTCTGGTCAGAGGCCTGCCCTAAAATAACAAGAAATTCCAGTAGCAGGCAGCAGCAGTGAAATAGTCAAGCCGGCCGGTGGGCTGCTGGTCCAGGTGTTGGGGAGGGGTTTATGGGGAGCTCTGGCGTCAGGAAATCTGCAGTCTTTCGAGGGTCCTCGTGTGCCCGGTGGGAGGCTACGAGTCAGAGACCCTGCCCTAAAATAGCAAGAAATGCCAGGCATGGCAGTGAAATATCACCATGGCAGTGGGCTACTGTGCTTTGGTCCGGGCAGGGGTTGGGAGGGGTTCGGGGACTCACAGTGCGTCGTGGAAATGGATGCTGATCTTTTCGAGGGTACTGTGTGATCAATGGGTGGCTCTGATCAGGCCTGCCCTAAAATGGCATTAGACCCAATGCCAGTGATGATTGCGTGAAAGTCAGCCGTACGGTGGGCTCTGTATCTGATCCATGGCGGTAGGGAGGGGTTCGGGGGCTCTGGTCGTGGAAATATGTACAGATCTTTTGAGGTCCTCGTGTACTTGAGTGGGAGGCTACGGCCCAGAAGCCTGCCCTAAAATGAGCAGGAAAATAGCCAGCAGGCGCATGCGTGGGAAATAATCGTCATGTGAGGCGGTGGGCTACTAGCCCTTTGTCCCAGGAGGTTGAGGGAGGGGAGTTCAGGAGGCTCTGGTCGCCGGAAATGAGCCGACGGATCTTTTCAAAGGGTTCTCGTGTGTCCAGGTGGGAGGCTAAGGTCAAGCCACCCTAAAATGTAGAAATACCCGGCATAGAGGCGCACATGAAACCAATCCACCGAGGCATTGGGCTATAGCCTTTGGTCTCTGCAGGGGTTGGGGGAGGGGTTAGCAGGGGGCTCTGGTCGAACTACAGTCATCGGTGGTACATTGTCTTTTCGAGAGGTCCTCGTGTGCAGTGGGAGGCTACGGTCAAAGCCTACCCTAAAATGATAGAAATGCCAAGCCCGCGTCAGGAAATACTCATGGGGCAGTGGGCTATAACCTTCTCCACGGAGCTTGGGGGTGCAAGAGGTTGAGGTCGCGCCCGTGAAATGGTTACAGTCTTTTCGAGGGTCCTCGTGTGCCAGTGGGAGGCTACAGTCGAGAGCTGCCAAAATAGTAGAAATGCCATGGTCGCAGTGCGTGAGAAATAATCACGGGCAGTGGGCTATAGCTAGCACTTTGGTCCGGGTTGGGGAGGGTTCCGGGAGCTCTGGTCATGAAATGATGCCACAGTCTTTTAGAGGGTCCTCGTGTACTTGATGGGGAGGCTACGGTCCAGAAGCCTACTAAAATAAAAGAAATGGCCATGCGCTGAAATACTCATCGCGAGCGGTGGGCTATAACCTTTGCTCATGGCGGAGCTTAGGGGAGGGTTTAAGGGAGCTCTGGTCTTGAGTGGATGCAGTCTTTTCAAGGGTTCGTGTGTCAGTGGGAGGCTAAGGTCAAACACCTAAAATGGTCAAAGAAAATACCAGTGACTTGGCGCAGCGTGAAATAATCTGCAGAGGCAGCCGGTGGGCTATAGCCTTTTGGTCCCTTGAGGGGTTGGGAGGGGTTCGGGGGCTCAGTCTTGGAAATGGAGTGGAGTCTTTTAGAGGTCCCTCGTGTACCCAGTGGGAGGCTACGGTCCTGGCTGCCCTAAAATGGCAAAAATACCAATGTGTGATCGCGTGGCGTGAAATAGTGCTCAGCCGAGGCCGGTGGGCTATAACCTTTAGTCGCCAGGGTTGGGAGGGGTTAAGGTTACAGGCATGGAAATGGGTGGTCTTTTCGAAATAGAGTCACAGTCTTTCAAGGTCCTCGTGTGAGTGGGAGGCTACAGTCACAAGCACACCCCTAAAATGGCAAGAAAATACCAGCGGGCGCAGGCATGAAATAAATCGCGCCTTGAGGCGGTGGGCTATAAACTAGCCTTTGGTCCATGCGGGGTTGGGAGGGGTTGAAAGGGTTCTGGGCTTGGAAATGATGCAGTGTTTCAAGGTCTCGTGTGTCCATTGGGAGGCTAAGGTCAGAAGCACCCTAAAATGATAAAATGCAATGTGCATGTGACCGTGAAATCTCATGAGGCCGGTGGGCTATAACTTGCTCCATGAGCTTGGGGTTAGGGAGGTTGGGAGGCTCTGGTCGAGTAAGTGTCTGATCTTACAGTGATCTCTTCGGTCTCGTGTACTTGCCCAGTGGGAGGCCTGATCACAAGCCTGCCTAAAATGTAGCAAAAATACCAGGCGGTGCAGCATGTGAAAGTGCTCATGCAGTGGGCTACTCATTTTTATTGGTCCTTGAGGGTTGGGGAAGGGTTGGGGTTACAGGCATGGAAATGGGTGAGTCTTTTCGAGGGTCCTCGTGTGTGCCCGATTGATGGGGAGGCTATGGTTGAGAAGCCTGCCTAAAAGGGCAAAATAATAATCTGATGCCAGCGGCCTGACATGGGAAAATAATCATAAAGGCAGTGGGCTATTTTTAGTCCATGGGGTTGGGAGGGTTAGGGCTCTGGGCATCGAAATGGGTCTGAGTCTTTTCGAGGGTCCCTCGTGCACCAGTGGGAGACTATATGGTGGGAGGCTGCCCGAAAGCCTGCAATGACAAAGACATGCTCAAGCGGCGGTGCTTGAACATAGTGCAAGGCAGAGGTGGGCTATAAGCCTTTGGTCATGAGGGTTGGGAGGGTCGTTGAGAGACTCTGGGCAGGGGAAATGGGTGCAGTCTTTCGAGGTCCTCGTTTTCCCAGTGGGAGGCTACAGTTAGAGGCACTGCCCTAAAATGACAAGAAATGTGATGGCCTTGCGTAGCAGGAAATAGTCACCAAGGCGGTGGGCTATAGATCCTTTGGTCCTTGAGGTTGGGAGGGTTTGGGGGGCTCTACAGGTTGTGGAAATATACAGTCTCTTGAGGGTTCGTGTGCCCAGGTGGGAGGCTACGTTAGAGGCACATGCCCTAAAATGGCAAGAAATGCCCGGTGGCCAGCGCAGTCGTGAAATAATCACAAAGGGCGGTGGGCTATAACCTTTGGTCCTCGGGGGTTGGGAGAGAGGCCGTTCGGGGCTCACAGTGCGTGGGAAATGGGTGCAGTCTTTTGAGGGTCCCTCGTGTGGCACCCAGTGGGAGGCTACGGTCAAGCCTGCCCTAAAATGAAATAATGCCCAGTGAAGCATGTGAAAGTCACCAAGGCGGTGGGCTATAATGACCTGGTCATGAGGGTTGGGAGGGGTTAAACAGGGTTACTGGGCATGGGAAATGAGTGCAGTCTTCGAGGGTCCTCGTGTGCCCGGTGGGGGAGGCTGGTTAGAGGCTGCCACTAAAAAGGCAAGAGAAATATCCAGTATGATGCAGCGTGAAATAGTCACCCGAGGCGGTGGGCTATAGGCACAGTCCATGAAGGGTTGGGAGAGGGTTAAGAACTCACAGGCATCCCGGAAATGGGTCTGATCTTGAGGGTCCTCGTGCCAGTGGGAGACTAGTCAGAGCTGCCCTAAAATGGCAAGACATACTGTAGCGGTGCAACTTGAGAATAGTCAGCAGGCCGGGTGGGCTATATTGCTGGTCCATGCGGGGTTGGGAGGGTCGTTCGGGAGCTCACAGGCAGCGAAATGGGTACAAGTGAGTATTTTCGAGGGTCCTCGTGTTTTCCAGTGGGAGGCTCGGTTAGAGTCCTAAAAATGGCAAAAGAAATGCCCTTGGCCTTGTGTGATGAAATAGTCAAGGCCGGTGGGCTATAACAGTCCATGGGGGGTTGGGGAGTGGGTTTGAGGGCTCACAGTGCGTCGGAAATGGGTACTGTCTTTTCGAGGGTCCTCGTGTGCCCAGTGGGAGGCTGACGGAAGCCTGCCAGTAAATGGCAAGAAATGTCCAGCCTTGCGCACGTGAAATAGTTGCCAAGCCGGTGGGCTATGCTGGTCATGAGGTTGGGAGGGGCGTTTGGGGCTGGGGCCCGGGAAATGGGTACAATCTTTCGAGGTCCTAGTGTGCCCGGTGGGAGGCTCAGTTAGAGGCACATAAAATGGCAAGAAATGCATGGCGCTGTGCGTGGAAATAGTCACAGGGCGGTGGCCTATAACATTGGTCCATGAGGGGTTGGGAGGGGTTTGGGGAGCTCAGTGGGTCGGAAATGGGTACAGTCTTTGAGGTCCTCCACTGTGCCCGGTGGGAGGCTCGGTTGAAGCCTGCCCTAAAATGTGCAAGAAAATGTCAATGACGCAACACGTTAAATAATCGTAGAGGCGGTGGGCTATAGCTTTTGGTCCCATGAGGGTTGGGAAGGGGTTGGGGGCTGGGCATCAGAAATGGGTACAGTCTTTTCGAGGTCCTCGTGTGCCCAGTGGGAGGCTGACGGCCCAGGCTTGCCCAAAATGGCAAGAAATGTCCAGCGCCGCCACGTGAAATAGTTCTAATCTTTGGTCCATGAGGGTTGGGGAGGATATTGGAGCTCTGGGGGAGGAAATGGGTCTGATCTTTTCGAGGTCCTAGTGTGCCCGATGGGAGGCTCTGATTAGAGGGCTGCCTAAAATGGCAAAAATACCAGCATGACCCGTGAAATAGTCACGAGGCGGTGGGATATAACCCTTGGTCCATGAGGGGTTGGGAGGGGTTTCAAGGCTCTGAGTCGTCGGAAATGGGTCTGAGTATTTTCGAGGTCCTCGTGTGCAGTGGGAGGCTCTGGTCAAGCACTGCCTAAAATAAGAAATGTCAGTGGCGCCACGTTAAATAATCTTGAGGCGGTGGGCTTTAACGCTTTGGTCCATGAGGGGTTGGGGAGGAACGTTTAGGGGCTGGGGCCCAGGAAATGGGTCTGATCTTTTAGGGTCCTAGTGTGCCAGTGGGAGGCTCTGAGTTAGAGGCACCTTAAAATGGCAAAAATGCCAATGACGCATAGCGTGGAAATAGTCACCAAGTGGTGGGCTATAACCTTTGGTCCTTGGGGGTTGGGAGGGGTTTCGAGGGCTCTGAGTCGTGGAAATGGGTACTGATTTGAGGGTCCTCGTGTGCAGTGGGAGGCTCTGATCGAAGCACACTAAAATGGCAAAAAGTATCAGTGTGCAACACGTTAAATAATCGCCGAGGCGGTGGGCTATAGCCTTTGGTCATGAGGGGTTGGGAGGGGTTACGAGGGCTCTGGGCATCGGGAAATGGGTACAGTCTTTTGAGGTCTCGTGTGCCCAGTGGGAGGCTACAGTTGAGGCCTGCCTAAAATGGCAAGAAATGCCAATGGCCGTGCGTGAAATAGTCACAAGGCGGTGGGATATAACCCCTGGTCCATGAGGGGTTGGGGAGGGGTTTCAAGGGCTCACAGTGCGTCGGAAATGGGTGCAGTATTTTCGAGGGTCCTCGTGTGATGGAGGCTCACGGTCAAAAGCCTGCCCTAAAATGGCAAGAAATGTCCAGTGGCGCAACACGTTAAATAGTCATGGGGCGGTGGGCTTTGCCTTTGGTCCCATGAGGGGTTGGGAGGGCGTTTAGGGGGCTACTGGGCAGGAAATGGGTACAGTCATTTCGAGGGTCCTAGTGTACTTGATGGGAGAGCTTCTGATTAGAGGCACATGCCTAAAATGGCAAAAAATGCCAATGGCCTTGTGCGTGAAATATCACCAAGGCGGTGGGCTATAACCTTTGGTCCATGAGGGTTGGGGAGGGGTTTAGGGGCTCACAGTGCGTCGGAAATGGGTCTGATGTTTCGAGGGTCTCGTGTGCCCAGTGGGAGGCCTACGAAGCACTAAAATAGCAAGAAAGTATCAGTGGCCAGCACGTTAAATAATCGCCAGGCGGTGGGCTATAACACAGTCCTTGAGGTTGGAGGAGGAGTTGGATGGGCATCAGGAAATGGGTACAGTCTTTTCGAGGTCCTCGTGTATCAATGGGAGGCTACGGTCAGGCCTGCCGTAAAATAACAAGTAATGCCCAGGCGCAGCACGTGAAATAATCGCCGAGGCGGTGGGCTGTGCTGGTCCCATGAGGGGTTGGGAGAGGCGTTCGGAGGCTCTGGGCACAGGAAATGGGTACAGTCTTCTCGAAGGTCCTCGTTTTCCCGGTGGGAGGCTCTGATTAGAGCCTGCCCTAAAATGGTAGAAATACCATGGCATAGCGCGTGAAATAATCACCAGGCGGTGGGCTATAACCTTTGGTCCATGAGGTTGGGGAGGGGTTTGAGGGGCTCTGGTGAGTCGGAAATGGGTCAGTCTTTGAGGTCCTCATGTGCCCAATGGGAGGCTCGTCCGAAGCCTCAAGTAAAATGACAAGTAATGCCAGCGGTAGCGCGCGTGAAATAGTCAAGGGCGGTGGGCTATAGCGTTTGGTCTGCGGCGGTTGGGGAGGGTTGGGGCCACAGTGTCGTCAGTGGTACAGTCTTTTCAAGGTTCCTCGTGTGCCGGTGGGAGGCTACAGTCAGGAGGCCTGCCATAAAATGGCATGAAATGCCAGCAGCGTGTGAAATAATCCTTAGCCGGTGGGCTTTAGCCTTTGGTCCGGGGGGGTGGGGGAGGGGATTTTGGGGGCTCTGGGACTGGGAAATGGGTACGGTCTTTTGAGGGTCCTAGTGTGCCCGATGGGAGGCTCTGTTAGAGCCTGCCCTAAAATAAAAGAAATGGCCAGCGTCATGGCGTGAAATAGTCCACCAAGGACGGTGGGCTATAACAATTGGTCCTCGTGGGTTGGGGAGGGGGTTTCGAGGGATCTGGTCGTCGGAAATGGGTACAGTGTTCGAGGGTCTCGTGTGCCCAATGGGAGGCTACGGTCAAGCCTGCCACAAAATGGCAAAGATATGTCAGCCAGCGCAACACGTTAAATAGTCATGGGGGTGGTCTATAGCCTTTGGTCCCAGCGTGGGTTGGGAGGCGGGGTTGAGAGTTCTGGTGGTCATAAATGGGTACAGTCTTTTCGAGTGTCTCGTGTGATGGGAGGCTACGGTCAGAGGCCTGCGCTAAAATGGCAAGAAATTCCCAATGGCGCGCGTGAAATGAACACTATGCGGTGGGCTATAGCCTTTGGTCATGAGGAGGTTGGGAGGGTTTGAGGGCTCAGTGCGTCGAGGAAATGGGTACTGAGTCTTTTCGAGTGTCCTCATGTACCCAGTGGGAGGCTACGTCCAGAAGCCTACGTAAATGACAAGTAATGTGCCAGGCGCTTGTGCGTGAAATAAGTCAAGGCGGTGGGCTATAGCTACTGGTCCCATGAGGGGTTGGGGAGGCGTTGAGGGGCTCTGGGGCTGGAAAATGGGTACAGTCTTTTGAGGGTCCTCGTGTGTGCCCAGGTGGGAGGCTACGGTCAGAAGCCTACCATAAAATGGCAAATAATGCTTAGCCAGGCGTGAAATAGTCACCGATGCGGTGGGCTATAGCCTAGTCTGCGGCGGTTGGGGAGGGGCGTTGAGCTCTGGGGTGGGAAATGGGTACAGTCTTTTGAGGGTCCTCGTGTGCCCGAGTGGGAGCTCTGATCAAGCCTACCATAAAATGGCAAATAATGCCAGGCGCACGTGAAATAGTCACCGATGCGGTGGGCTGTACTGGTCATGAGGGGTTGGGAGGGCGTTCGGGGGCTCTGGGCACAGGAAATGGGTACAGTCTTCTCGAGGTCCTCGTTTTCCAGTGGGAGGCTACAGTTAGAGCCTGCCTAAAATAGTAAAAATACCAGCGCAGCGTGAAATAGTCACCAGGCAGTGGGCTATAACCTTTGGTCTGAGGGTTGGGGAGGGGTTTCGAGGCTCTGGTGCGTGAAATGGAGTGCAGTCTTTTCGAGGGTCCTCATGTGCCCGGTGGGGCTCGTCCAAGCCTACCGTAAAATGACAATAATGCCCAGCGCGCGCGTGAAATAGTCACCAAAGGCGGTGGGCTATGCTAGTCCCTTGAGGGTTGGGAGGGGCGTTCGGGGGCTCTGGGACTGGAAAATGGGTACAGTCTTTTCGAGGGTCCTCGTGTGCCCAGTGGGAGGCTACGGTCAGAAGCCTACCATAAAATAACAATAATGTGGCTGTAGCGTGAAATAGTCACCGATGCCGGTGGGCTATAGCCTTTGGTCTGCGGCGGTTGGGGAGGGGCGTTCGGGGGCTCTGGGGCTGGGAAATGGGTACAGTCTTTTCGAGGGTCCTCGTGTGCCCAGTGGGAGGCTACGGTCAGAAGCCTACCATAAAATGGCGAAAATACCCAATGACGCTTGCGCGTGAAATAGTCATCGAGGCCGGTGGGCTATAGCCTTTGGTCGGGGGTTGGGGAGGGTGTTTCGGGGGCTCTGGTCGTCGGAAATGGGTACAGTCTTTTCGAGGTCGTCGTGTGATGGGAGGCTACTGGTCAGAGGCACTGCCGTAAGTAAAATTACAAGAAAAGTCTAGCAGGCGCAACACGTGAAATATTCAGAGACCGGTGGGCTATAGGCTTTGGTCCATGAGGTTGGGGAGGGTGTTTGAGGCTCAGTCGTGGGAAATGGGTCTGAGTCTTTCGAGGGTCCTAGTGTGCCAGTGGGAGGCTCTGAGTCAGGCACTGCCTAAAATGGCAAAAATCCCCAGCGCGTGTCAGCGTGAAATAGTCATGAGGCGGTGGTCTATAGCCTTTGGTCGCGTGGGTTGGGAGGCGGGGTTGAGAGGTTCTGGTCGTCATAAATGGAGTGCAGTCTTTTGAGGTGTCCTCGTGTGCCCAGTGGGGAGGCTACAGTCAGAGGCCTGCGCTAAAATGTGAGAAATTCTAGCGCGCGTGAAATGAACACTATGCCGGTGGGCTATAGCCTTTGGTCCGCGAGGGTTGGGGATGGGGGTTTTGGGGCTCTGGGCGTAGGAAATGGGTACAGTCTTTTCGAGGGTCCTCGTGTGCTCAGTGGGAGGCTCTGATCAGAACCCTGCCCTAAAATAACAAAAAAATGCCAAGCGGTAATGGCGTGAAATAATCCATGAGGAGGTGGGCTATAGCCTTTGGTCCCGCAGGAGTTAGGCGAGGGGTTCGGGGCTCACAGTCGTCGGAAATGGGTCTGATCTTTTGAGGTCCTCTCGTGTGCCCGATGGGAGGCTCTGTCAGAGGCCTGCCTAAAATGGCAAGACATGCCATGGCGTCAGCGTGAAAGTGTCCTTGAGGCCGGTGGGCTATAATAGTCCCTTGAGGTTGGGGAGGGGTTCGGGGGCTCTGGTTGTCGGAAATTTGTACAGTCTTTTCGAGGGTCCTCGTGTGCCTAGTGGGCGGCTACGGTCGAAGGCACACAAATAGAAATTCCAGCGTGCAGCGTGAAATAATCACCGAGGCGGTGGGCTATAGCCTTTGGTCCATGAGGGGTTGGGAGGGTGTTTGAGGCTCACAGTGGTCGGAAATGTTTACAGTATTTTCGATGGTCTCGTGTGCCCAGTGGGAGGCTACGGTCGAGCCTGCCTAAAATGGCAAGAAATGTCCAGCATGGCCTTGCGTGGAAATACTCAAAGGCCGGTGGGCTATAGCCTTTGGTCCTCGGGGGTTGGGGAGGGGGTTTCGGGGGCTCTGGTTGTCGGAAATATGTACAGTCTTTTCGAGGGTTCTCGTGTGCCCAGTGGGAGGCTACGTTAGAGGCCTGCCCTAAAATGGCAAAAAATGCCCAGCGGCGAATCGCGTGAAATTGTCGCCGAGGCCGGTGGGCTATAGCCTTTGGTCCGCGGGGGTTGGGGAGGGAAGTTCTGGGGCTCTGGGCATCAGAAATGGGTACAGTCTTTTCGAGGGTCCTCATGTGCCTAGTGGGAGGCTACGGTCAGAGGCCTACCCTAAAATGGCAAGAAATGCCCAGCGGGGCAGCGCGTGAAATAGTCACCGAGGCCGGTGGGCTATAGCCTTTTGTCCGCTGGGGTTGGGGAGGGGGTTTCGAGGGCTCTGGTTGTGGGAAATATACAGTCTTTTCGAGGGTTCTTGTGTGCCCAGTGGAGGCTCGTTAGAGGCCTGCCTAAAATGGCAAGAAATGCCAGGTGCAGCTCGTGAAATAGTCACTTGAGGCCGGTGGGCTATAGCCTTTGGTCATGAGGGGTTGGGGAGGGGATTACAGGATCGGGGCATCGGAAATGGGTGCAGTCTTTGAGTGTCCTCATGTGCCCTTGATGGGAGGCTGGGTCAGAGGCTGCCCTAAAGACAAAAATGCCAGCGATGAGCGTCGCGAAATAGTCGTCGAGGCGGTGGGCTATAATTTGGTCCAGCGAGGGTGGGGAGGGGCGTTGAGGGGATGCAGGCTCAGGAAATGGGTACAGTCTTTTTGAGGTCCTCGTGTGCCCGTGGGAGCTACAGTCAGAATCACTGCCCTAAAATAGCAAGACATACCCAGTGGCACAGTAGCGTGAAATAGTCATGGGGCGGTGGGCTATAGCCTTTGGTCCATGAGGGGTTGGGGAGGGTTACAGGGCTCTCAGCCGCCGAAATGGTAAGTCTGATCTTTGAGGGTCTCGTGTGCCAGTGGGAGGCTACGGTCAGGAGGCTGCCCTAAAGGGTGAAAATGCCAGTGATACAGGCGTCTGAAATAGTCGTCGAGGCGGTGGGCTATATAGCCTTTGGTCCATGAGGGTTGGGGAGGGCGTTACAGGGCTCAGGCGTCGGAAATGGTGCAGTCTTTTCGAGGTCCTTGTGTGCCCAGTGGGAGGCTCTGTCAAGCCTACCCTAAAATTACAAAAAATACCCAGCCAGCATGTGAAATAGTCAAGGGCGGTGGGCTATAACTGGTCCTCGGGGTTGGGGAGGGGGTTTGAGAACTCTGGTCGCCAGAAATATGTCGATCTTTTCGAGGGTCCTCGTGTGGCCAGTGGGAGGCTGACGGTCAGAGCGTGCCTAAAATGCCAATGCATGCCATGGCGTCAGCGTGAAGTGTCATGAGGCGGTGGGCTATATAGCCTTTAGTCTGCGGGGTTGGGGAGGGGTTGGGGGCTCAGTCGCCGGCAGTCTTTTCGAGGTCTCGTGTTGCAGTGGGAGGCTCTGATCAGGCGTGCCCTAAAATGGCAAGACATGCCTTGGCGCAGCGCGTGAAATAATCATGCCAGGAGCCGTTGGGCTATAACCTGGTCATGAGGGTTGGGAGGGTTTGGGAGCTCAGTGGTCGTCGGAAATGGGTCTGATCTTTTCGAGGATCGTCGTGTGCCAGTGGGAAGCTCTGATCAAGCCTGCCTAAAATGGCGAAATCCCCAGCGGCGTATCAGCGTGAAATAGTCGCCAGGCAGTGGTCTATACCTGGTCTGCGTGGGTTGGGAGGGTGTTGGGGTTCTGGTCGTCATAAATGGGTACAATCTTTTGAGTGTCCTCGTGTGCAGTGGGAGGCTCGGTCAGAGGCCTGCCTAAAATGGCAAGAAATGCCCAAGCCATGGCGCGTGAAATGGTCACAGGCGGTGGGCTATAACTGGTCATGAGGGGTTGGGGAGGAAGTTCTGTGGCTCTGGGCGTCGGGAAATGGGTACAGTCTTTTCGAGGTCCTCGTGTGCTCGGTGGGAGGCTGGATCAGAACCCTGCCCTAAAATAGCAAGAAATACCAAAAGCGGCGCCAGCGCGTGAAATAATCGCCGAGGCGGTGGGCTATAGTGCTGGTCCACAGGAGTTGGGGAGGGTTGAGGGCTCTGGTGAAGTCAGGAAATAGTTCTGATCTTTGAGGTCCTCGTGTGCCCAGTGGGAGGCTACAGTCAGAGGCCTGCCCTAAAATGGCAAGAAATGCGCATGGCCGTGGAAATGATCATCGAGGCCGGTGGGCTATAGCACTGGTCCCTTGAGGGGTTGGGAGGGTTTAAGGGGCTCAGTGCGTGAAATATGTACAGTCTTTTCGAGGTCGTCGTGTGCTTGGTGGGATGCTATGGTAAGAGGCCTGCCTAAATGGCAAGAAATGCCAGGCATAGCGTGAAATAATCATGGAGGCGGTGGGCTATAGCCTTTGGTCCCAGCGGGGTTGGGAGGGGTTTCGGGGCTCTGGTGGGTCGGAAATGGGTACAGTCTTTTCGAGGATCGTGTGTGCCCGGTGGGAAGCTACGGTCAGAAGCCTGCCTAAAATGGCAAGAAATCCCAGTGACGTGTCAGCGCGTGAAATAGTCGAGGCAGGTGGTCTAGCCTGGTCTGCAAGTGGGTTGGGAGGGGTGTTCGGGGCTACTGGTGCGTGGAAATGAGTACAATCTTTTCAGTGTCTCGTGTGCCCATTGGGAGGCTACAGTCAGGCCTGCGCTAAAATGGCAAAAATGCCCAGCAGCCTTGCGTGAAATAGTCACCGGGCGGTGGGCTGTGCTAGTCCATGAGGTTGGGAGGGTTTCGGGGCTCTGGTCGTGAAATGGGTACAGTCTTTTCGAGGATCGTCGTGTGCCCAGTGGGAAGCTTCTGATTGAGGCCTGCCTAAAATGGCAAGAAATGCCAGTGTGTGCGTGAAATAATCATGGGGCCGGTGGGCTATGCTTTGGTCCTTGAGGGTTGGGAGGGGTTTGAGGGCTCAGTGTGGTGGGAAATGGGTACTGAGTCTTTTCGAGGATCGTCGTGTGAGTGGGAAGCTCTGGTCAGAAGCCTGCCCTAAAATGGCAAGAAATCTAGCCAGTGTCAGCGTGAAATAGTCAGAGGCCGGTGGTCTATAATAGCTGGTCCGGGGGGGTTGGGGGGGGGGGTTGGGGGGGTTCTGGTCGTCAGAAATGGGTACAATCTTTTCGAGTGTCCTCGTGTGCCCAGTGGGAGGCTACGGTCAGAGGCCTGCGCTAAAATGGCAAGAAATGCCCAGCGGCGCAGCGCGTGAAATGGTCACCGAGGCCGGTGGGCTATACCTGGTCCCAGCGGGGGTTGGGGAGGGTTTCAGGGCTCACAGTGCGTGGAAATGGGTACAGTCTTTTCGAGGATCGTCGTGTGCCCGATGGGAAGCTTCTGGTCAAGCCTGCCCTAAAATGGCAAAGAAATCCCAGTGCTCAGCGTGAAATAGTCGCCGAGGCGGTGGTCTATAACCTTTGGTCTCTGCGTGGGTTGGGAGGCGGTGTTGAGAGTTCTGGTGAGTGAAATGGGTACAATCTTTTGGTGTCCTCGTGTGACCCGTGGAAGGCTACGGTCAGAGGCCTGCGCTAAAATGGCAAGAAATGCCAATGGCCGCGGCGTGAAATGATCAAAGGGCGGTGGGCTATACTGGTCAGCGTGGGTTGGGGAGGAAGTTACAGGGGCTCTGGGCGTGGGAAATGGGTACAGTCTTTTCGAGGGTCTCGTGTGCTCGATTGGGAGGCTCGATCAGAACCACATCCTAAAATAGCAAGAAATACCAATGGCAGCGCGTGAAATAATCAGCCGAGGCAGTGGGCTATAACCTGGTCCACAGGGAGTTGGGGAGGGGTTGGGGGCTCAGTGCGTCAGAAATGGGTACAGACTTTTGAGGGTCCTCGTGTGCCCAGTGGGAGGCTGATCGAAGCACTGCCTAAAATGGCAAGACATGCCAGTGGCCGCGTGAAATAGTTACGAGGCTGGTGGCCTAGAGCCTTTGGTCACATGAGGGGTTGGGAGAGGAAGTTACAGGGCTCACAGGCGTCGAAATGGGTCTGATCTTTTGAGGGTCCCGTGTGCCCAGTGGCAAGCTTCGGTCAAGCACTGCCCTAAAATGGCAAGGAATGCTGTGGCCAGCGTGAAATAGTAGTTGCCGAGGCGGTGGCCTAGAGCCTTTAGTCCTTGAGGGTTGGGGAGGAAGTTACAGGAGCTCAGGCGTCGGAAATGGGTCTGATCTTTGAGGTCCTCGTGTGCCCAGTGGGAGGCTGCGGTGAAAGCCTGCCATAAATAACGAAATGTCCATGGCCAGCGCAGCGCGTGAAATAATCGTCGAGGCGGTGGCCTAGAGCCTTTGGTCCTTGAGGTTGGGAGGAAGTTACAGGGCTCTGGCGTGGAAATGGGTAGATCTTTTCGAGGGTCCTCGTGTGCCCGATGGGAAGCTCGATCGAAGCCTGCCACTAAAATAACAAGAAATGCCAATGGCACATGAAATAGTCATAAAGGCAGTGGGCTATAACTGGTCCACGGAGGTTGGGGAGGGTTTGGGGGGCTCACAGAGGTGCGTCGGAAATGGGTACAGTCTTTTCGAGGGTGCTCGTGTAACCGGTGGGAGGCCTACGTTGAGCCTGCCACAAATAATGGAACATGCCCAGTGGCCTTGGCGTGAAATAGTTCTTAGGGCGGTGGCCTGGGCACCTTTGGTCCATGGGGTTGGGAGGGAAGTTACAGGGGTGCAGGCGTCGGAGGTGGTACAGTCTTTTGAGGGTCTCGTGTGCCCGAGTGGAGGCTCTGGTGGAGGCCTTCCAAGTACTAGAAATGCCAGCATGGGCTGCAGGAAATAGTCACAGGCCGGTGGCCTATAGCCTTGCTGGTCATGAGGGGGTTGGGGAGGGGTTTAGGAGGCTCACAGTGCGTCAAAAATGGGTCTGATCTTTTGAGGTCCTCGTGTGCGATGGGAGGCCTACGGTCAAGCCTGCCTAAAATGGCAAGAAATGCCCAGCCTTAGCGCGTGAAATAATCAGCGAGGCAGTGGGCTATGTGCTAGTCCGCGGGGTTGGGAGGGGGTTTGGGGGCTCAGTCGTCGGGAAATGGGTACAGTCTTTTCGAGGGTCCTCGTGTGCCCAGTGAGAGGCTCTGTCAGGCCTGCCTAAAAATGCCAAGACATGCCAGTGGCCAGCGTGAAATAGTCATCGAGGCGGTGGGCTATAGCCTGGTCATGAGGGGTTGGGGAGGGGTTTAAGGGGCTCTGGTCGTCGAGATATGTACAGTCTTTTCGAGGTCCTCGTGCCCTTGATGGGAGGCTCTGACGAGCCTGCCCTAGAATGGAGAAATGCCAGTGAGGCAGGTGAAATAATCGCCAAAGGGCGGTGGGCTATAATAGCTGGTCCATGAGGGGTTGAGGAGGGTTTGGGGCTCTTGTCATGCCGGAAATGGGTACAGTCTTTTCAAGTGTCCTCATGTGCCCGGTGGGAGCCCTACGGTCAGAAGCCTGCCCACAATGGCAAGAAATACCCAGTGGCCATGGCATGAAATAAGTCATAGGCGGTGGGCTATACTGGTCTGCAGAGGGGTTGGGGAGGGGTTAAGGGAGCTCTGGTCATGAGGAAATTGGTACAGTTTTTCAAGGGTCCTCGTGTGCCCAGGTGGGAGGCTACGGTCGGGAAAGCCTGCCTAAAATGATAAGAAATGCCAGTAGTGGCAGTAGCGTGAAATACTCAGCCGGCAGGTGGGCTATAGCCTTTGCTCCATGAGAGGTTGGGGAGGGGTTCGGGGCTCTGGTCATCAGAAAATTGTACAGTCTTTCGAGGTCCTCTTGTGCCTTTAGGAAGCTTCTGAGTCAGAAGCCTGCCCTAAAATGATAAAATATAGTGCGCAGCGCGTGAAATACTCATGCGAGGCAGTGGGCTATAGCCTTAGCTCCAGCGGGGTTGGGAGGGGGTTGGGGCTCTGGGCGTGGAAATGGGTACAGTCTTTTGAGGTCCCGTGTGCTTGATGGCAAGCTCTGATCAGAGGCCTACTAAAATGGCAAGAAATACCCAGCCAGTGGCCGCGTGGAAATAATCAGCCGGTGGGCTATAGCCTTTGGTCCGCGGGGGTTGGGGAGGGGGGTTCGGGGGCTCTGGTCATTGTAAATCTGTACAGTCTTTTCGAGGGTCCTCGTGTGCCCCGTGAGAGGCTACGGTCAGAGGCCTGCCCTAAAATGGCTAGAAATGCCATGGCGCATTGCGTGAAATTATTCTGCAGGCCGGTGGGTTATAGCCTTTGGTCCTTGAGCGTTGGGGGAAGTTCTGGGGCTTTGGGCATGAATGTAATTTGATCTTTTCGAGGTCCTCATGTGCCAGTGGGAGGCTACTGGTGAGAGGCCTACCTAAAATGGCAAGAAATGACCAATGGCGCTTGTGCGTGAAATAGTCACCAAGGCGGTGGGCTATAGCCTTTGGTCCATGAGGTTGGGAGGAAGTTACAGGGCTCAGGCGTTGGAAATGGGTACAGTCTTTTGAGGGTCTCGTGTGCTCAGTGGGAGGCTCGTTCAGAACCCTACCTAAAATAGCAAGAAATGCCAAGCCAGGCGCCAGCGTGAAATAATCAGCAAGGCGGTGGGCTATAGCTTTGGTCCACAGGAGTTGGGGAGGGTTCGGGGCTCACAGGCGTCGAGAAATGGGTCTGATCTTTTCGAGGGTCCTCGTGTGCCATGGCAAGCTTCTGAGGTCATAGGCCTGCCCTAAAATGGCAAGAAATGCCCAGCAGCGCAGCGCGTGAAATAATCGCCGAAGACGGTGGGCTATAGCCTTTGGTCCACAGGAGTTGGGAGGAGTTCGGGGGCTCACAGGCGTCGGAAATGGGTACAGTCTTTTCGAGGGTCCCGTGTGCTTGATGGCTTCTACGGTCAGAGCCTGCCCTAAAATGGCAAGAAATACCAAGCGCCTTAGCGCGTGAAATAATCATAGAAAGGCCATGGGCTATAGCTTTACTGGTCACGGGGTTGGGAGGGTTCGGGGGCTCACAGTGCGTCGGAAATCGGTACAGTCTTTTCGAGGGTCGTCGTGTGCCCAGTGAGATGCTTCGGTCAGTGGCCAGCCCTAAAATGCCAAGACATGCCCAGCGGCGCATTGCGTGAAATTGTTGCCGAGGCGGTGGGTTATAACTTTGGTCCATGGCGTTAGGGGTGGGAAGTTCACGGGGCTTTGGGCGCCGGAAAGTGAGTACAGTCTTTTCGAGGGTCCTCATGTGCAGTGGGAGGCTACGGTGAGAGGCCTACCTAAAATGGCAAAAATGACCAGCAGTGGCAGCGCGTGGAAATAGTCACCGGCGGTGGGCCTGTGCCCCAGTCCGGCAGGGGTTGGGAGGGAAGTTCTGGGAGCTCACAGGCGTTGGAAATGGGTACAGTCTTTCGAGGGTCCTCGTGTGCTCAGTGGAGGATCGTTCAGAACCCTACCCTAAAATAACAAGAAATGCCATAGCGCAGTAGTGAAATAGTCATGAGGCGGTGGGCTATGTGCTTTGGTCCACAGGAGTTGGGAGGGTTAAGGGCTCTGGGCGTCGAGAAATGGGTACAGTATTTTCGAGGTCCTCGTGTGCTTGATGTGAAGCTACTGATCAGGCCTGCCCTAAAATGGCAAGAAATGCCCAGTATGGCGCATGAAATAATCATGGGGGCAGGTGGGCTATGTGCTGGTCAGGAGTTGGGGAGGGGTTGGGGCTCTGGGCGTCGGAGAAATGGGTACAGTCTTTTCGAGGTCCCGTGTGCCCAGTGGCAAGCTACGGATCAGAGGCCTGCCCTAAAATGGCAAAGCAATACCAAGCGGCGCAACGCGTGAAATAATCAGGCCAGTGGGCTATGTGTTTGGTCCCACAGGAGTTAGGGAGGGGTTTGAGCTCACGGTGGTCGGAAATGGAGTGCAGTCTTTTCGAGGTCTCGTGTGCCCAGTGAGAAGCTACGGTCAGAGCCTGCCTAAAATGGCAAGACATGCCCAGCCAGGCGTGCGTGAAATTGTTGCGAGGCGGTGGGTTATAAGCCTTTGGTCCATGAGCGTTGGGGTGGGAAGTTACAGGGCTTTGGGCATCGGAGAATGGGTCTGATCTTTTGAGGTCCTCATGTGCCCGATGGGAGGCTACGGTGAGAGGCCTACCTAAAATGGCAAGAAATGACCAAGCGGTGCGCGCGTGGAAATAATCACCGAGGCCGGTGGGCTAGCCTGATTGGTCATGAGGTTGGGGAGGAAGTTCAGGGCTCTGTGCGTTGGAAATGGGTACAGTCTTTTCGAGGGGACCCGTGTGCTCAGTGGGAGGATTAGTTCAGAACCCGGCCCAAAAATAGCTAGAAATGCCAAGCGCGCAGCGTGAAATAATCGCCGAGACGGTGGGCTACTGTGCTGGTCCCAGCGGGAGTTGGGGAGGGTTCGGGGGCTCAGGCGTGGAAATGGGTACAGTCTTTTCGAGGTCTCGTGTGCCCAGTGTGAAAGCTCTGATCGAGGCCTGCCCTAAAATGGCAAGAAATGCCCATGACGCGCATGAAATAATCATGGGGCAGTGGGCTATGCCTGGTCCACAGGGAGTTAGGGAGGGGTTCGGGGGCACTGGGAGTAGGAAATGGGTACAGCCTTTTGAGGGTCCCCGTGTGCCCGATGTGAAAGCTTACGGTCAGAGGCCTGCCTAAAATGGCAAAAAGAAATACCCAGCGGCGCAGCCGCGTGGAAATAATCGCTTGGAGCCAGTGGGCTATGCTGGTCCGCGGGGTTGGGGAGGGGTTTGGGGGGCTCACAGGTCGTCGGGAAATGGGTACAGTCTTTTCGAGGGTCCTCGTGTGTACTTGATGAGAGGCTACAGTCAGAGGCCTGCCCTAAAATGTGAGACATGCCCAAGCAGGCGCAGCCGTGTGAAATAATCGCCAGGGCGGTGGGCTATAACCTTTGCTCCGCGGGGGTTGGGGAGGGCGGTTCGGGGCTCTCGGCGTCGGAAATGGGTACAGTCTTTTCGAGGGTCCTCGTGTGTGCTTGATGTGGCTACGGTCAGAGGCCTGCCCTAAAATGGCAAAAGAAATGCCCAGCGGCAGCGCGTGAAATAATCAGGGGCCGGTGGGCTATGTGCTTTGGTCCCACGGGAGTTGGGAGGGGTTTCAGGGGCTCAGTCGTCGAAAATAGTTACAGTCTTTCGAGGTCCTCGTGTGCCTAGTGGGAGGCAAGGTCAGAAGCCTGCCTAAAATGTGCAAAATGACCAGCCAGCGCCAGCGCGTGAAATAATCGCCCGAGGCAGTGGGCTATAACCTTACTCTCAGAGGGTTGGGAGGCGGTTCCGATTCTCTGGGCGTCGGAAATGGGTACAGTCTTTTCGACGGTCCTCGTGTGCGCAGTGGCAAGCTACGGTCAGAGGCCTGCCCTAAAATGGCAAGAAATACCCAGCGGCGCAGCGTGTGAAATAGTCGCCGAGGCCGGTGGGCTATAGCCTTTGGTCCGTGGGGGTTGAGGAGGGGGTTTCGGGGGCTCTGGTCATCGGAAATGGGTACAGTCTTTTCAAGGGTCCTCGTGTGCCCAGTGGGAGGCTACGGTCAGAAGCCTACCCTAAAATGGCAAGAAATACCCAGCGGGCGCAGCGCATGAAATAATCACAGAGGCAGTGGGCTATAACCTTTGGCTGCAGGGGTTGGGAGGGGTTGAGGGCTCTGGTCGCCAGTGGTACAGTCTTTTCGGTCCTCGTGTGCCCTGTGGGACTACGGTCAAGCCTGCCCTAAAATGATAAGAAATGCCCAAGCTGGCGCAGCGCGTGAAATACTCATGAGGAGGCGGTGGGCTATCTTAGCTCCACATGAGGTTGGGGTGGGGTTTTCGGGGGCTCTGGGCGTCGGAAATGGGTACAGTCTTTTCGAGGGTCCTCGTGTACTTGATGGCAAACTACGGTCAGAGAGCCTGCCTAAAATGGCAAAAATGCACAATGCGGCCAGCGCGTGAAATAATCACTTAGGGGCGGTGGGCTATAATATGGGTCCGCGGGGGTTGGGGAGGGTGTTTCGGGGGCTCTGGTTATCGGAAATATGTATACTCTTTAGAGGGTCTCGTGTGCCCAGTGGGAGGCTGGTCAGAAGCCTCCCCCAAAATGTAAGAAATGCCTAGCAGCTGTGCGTGAAATACTCACCAGGGCCGGTGGGCTATAATAACTGCTCCAGCATGAGGTTGGGAGGGGTTCGAGGACTCTGGGCGTCGGGAAATGGGTACAGTCTTTTGAGGGTCCTCGTGTGCTTGGCAAGCTACTGATCGAGGGCCTGCCCTAAAATGGAAAGAAATAGCCAGCCTTGGCGCGTGAAATAATCATGGCAGCCGGTGGGCTATAGCCTTTGGTCCCACGAGAGTTAGGGAGGGGTTTGGGGCTCAGTAAAGTCGGAAATAATTCTGATCTTTGAGGGTCCTCGTGTGCCCAGTGGGAGGCCTACGGTCAGAAGCCTGCCTAAAATGTGAAAATGCCCAAGCTGTGTGCCGTGAAATAATCCTGCCAAGGCGGTGGGCTATAGCACTGTCCATGAGGGGTTGGGGAAGGGGTTTGGGAGCTCTAGTTATAGGAAATATGTACAGTCTTTAGGGTCTCGTGTGCCAGGTGGGAGGCTAAGGTCAAGCCTGCCTAAAATAGCAAGAAAATCCAGCCAGCCCATGGCCGCGTGAAATAATCGCCACAGGCAGGTGGGCTATAGCACTTTGCTCAGCATGAGGGTTGGGGAGGGGGTTGAGGGCTCTGGTCATCGGAAATAGTTCCAGTCTTTTGGCGGTCCTCGTGTCTTGATGGCAGCTAGGTCAGAGGCACATGCCCTAAAATGGCAAGAAAATGCCAAGTAGCTTGGCTGAGTAAATAGTCACAAGGCAGTGAGGGCTGTAACTGGTCCTTGAGGGTTGGGAGGTGGTTTGAGGCTCTAGTTATAGGAAATATGTACAGTCTTTTAGAGGTCCTCGTGTGCCCAGTGGGAGCTACGGTGAAGCTTGCCTAAAATAACAAAAATGCCTAATGACGCTTAGCGTGAAATACTAACCGAGGCCCGGTGGGCTATAGCCTTTGCTCATGAGGGTTGGGGAGGGGTTCGGGAGCTCAGGCGTGAGGAAATTTCAGTCTTTTCGAGGGTCCTCGTGTGCCCAGTGTGGCAAATACGGTCAGAGGCCTGCTAAATGGCAAGAAATGCCAGTGAGCGCAGTCACGTGAAATAGTCATGAGGCGGTGGGCTATAACTGGTCCAGGGGGTTGGGGAGGGGTTTGGGGCTCTGGTCAGTGGAAATATGTACAGTCTTTTCGAGGTCCTCGTGTGCCCAGGTGGGAGGCTGACGAAGCACTTTGCCCCTAGAATGGCAGCAAATGCCAGTAATGGAGCGTGTGAAATAATCGTCATGGGGAAGGTCGCTATATAACCTGGTCGCGGGGTTGAGGAGGGGTTTGAGACTCTGGTCATTGGAAATGGGTACAGTATTTCGAGATCTCGTGTGCCCAGTGGGAGGCTACGGTCAAGCTGCCACTAAATGAAAAAAAATACCAATGGCGCCAGCGCATGAAATAGTCATGCCAGGGCGGTGTGCTATAACATTTAGTCTCTGCAGGGGTTGGGAGGGTTCAGGGGCTGGTCATGGAGGTGGTACAGTTTTTTCGAGGTCCTCATGTGCCATGGGGCTTCTGGTCAAGCGTGCCTAAAATGATAAGAAATACTTGACATGTGCGTGAAATACTCATGCGGGTGGGCTATAGCCTTTGCTCCATGAGGTTGGGGAGGGTTCGGGGCTCTGGTCATCAGAAATGGTACAGATCTTTTCGGTCCTCTTGTGCCCTGTGGGAAGCTTCTCGGTCAAGCCTGCCCTAAAATGATAAAATGCTTAGCCAGTGACAGCGCGTGGAAATACTCGCCGAGGCGGTGGGCTATAGCCTTAGCTCCATGAGGTTGGGAGGGGTTCGGGGCTCTGGGCGTGGAAATGGAGTACAGTCTTTTCGAGGTCCTCGTGTGCCCAGCAAGCTCTGATCAGAGGCCTGCCCTAAAATGGCAAGAAATGCCAGTGGCGTAGCGTGAAATAGTCAGCCGAGGCAGTGGGCTATAAGCCTTTGGTCCCACGAGAGTTGGGAGGGTTTGGGGCTCACAGTCGTCGGAGTGTTACAGTCTTTTTAAGGGTCCTCGTGTGCCCAGTGGGAGGCTACGGTCAGAAGCCTGCCCTAAAATGGCAAGAAATGCCCAGCGGCGCAGCGTGTGAAATAGTCGCCGAGGAAGGTGCGCTATAGCCTTTGGTCCGCGGGGGTTGAGGAGGGGGTTTCGGGGGCTCTGGTCATTGGAAATGGGTACAGTATTTTCGAGGGTCCTCGTGTGCCCAGTGGGAGGCTACGGTCAGAAGCTTGCCCTAAAATGAAAAGAAATACCCAGCGGCGCAGCGCATGAAATAGTCACCGTGGCGGTGGGCTACTGTGCTGGTCTCTGCAGGGGTTGGGGAGGGGTTCGGGGCTCTGGTCGCCATGGAAGTGGTACAGTTTTTCGAGGGTCCTCGTGTGCCCTTGATGGGGAGCTCTGGTCAGAAGCCTGCCCTAAAATGATACGAAATGCCAATGGCGCAGCGCGTGAAATACTCAGGAGGCGGGTGGGCTATAGCCTTTGCTCCATGAGGTTGGGGAGGGGTTCAGGGGCTCTGGTCATCAGAAAACGGTACAGTCTTTTCGAGGGTCCTCTTGTGCCCTGTGGGAAGCTACGGTCAGCCTGCCCTAAAATGATAAGAAATGCTGTAGCCAGTGGCAGCGTGGAAATACTCATGAGGCAGGTGGGCTATATAGCCTTAGCTCCAGCAGAGGTTGGGGAGGGGTTCGGGGCTCACAGGCGTCGGAAATGGGTCTGATCTTTTCGAGGGTCCTCGTGTGCCCAGCAAGCTCTGATCAGAGGCCTGCCCTAAAATGGCAAGAAATGCCCAGTGGCCAGCGTGAAATAGTCGCCGAGGCAGTGGGCTATAACTGGTCCACGAGAGTTGGGGAGGGGTTTAAGGGGCTCAGTGGAAATATGTTACAGTCTTTTTAAGGGTCCTCGTGTGCCCGGTGGGAGGCTGATCAGAGCCTGCCCTAAAATGGCAAGAAATGCCCCGCGGCGCCGCGTGTGAAATCGTCGCCGCGGCCGGTGCGCTATCGCCTTTGGTCCGCGGGGGTTGCGGCGGGGGTTTCGGGGGCTCTGGTCATTGGAAATGGGTACAGTATTTTCGAGGGTCCTCGTGTGCTTGATGGGAGGCTACGGTCAGAAGCTTGCCACAAAATGAAAAAGAAATACCAGTGGCATGGCGCATGAAATAGTCAAGGGCGGTGGGCTATATAGCAGTCATGCGGGGTTGGGAGGGGTTCGGGGCTCTGGTCGAGGTGGTACAGTTTTTCGAGGGTCCTCGTGTGCCCAGTGGGAGGCTACGGTCAGAAGCCTGCCTAAAATGATAAGAAATGCCAGTGGCGCAGCGCGTGGAAATACTCAGAGGCGGGTGGGCTATAGCCTTTGCTCCATGAGGTTGGGAGGGGTTGGGGCTCTGGTCATGAAAGCAGTACAGTCTTTTGAGGGTCCTCTTGTGCCCTGTGGGAAGCTACTGGTCAGAAGCCTGCCTAAAATGATAAGAAATGCCCAGTATGGCGCGTGAAATACTCGAGGCGGTGGGCTATAGCCTTTGCTCAGAGGTTGGGAGGGGTTCGGGGCTCTGGGCGTGGGAAATGGGTACAGTCTTTTGAGGTCCTCGTGCCCTTGGCAAGCTCTGATCAGAGGCCTGCCCTAAAATGGCAAGAAATGCCCAGTGGTAGCGTAGCGCGTGAAATAGTCAGCCGAGGCAGTGGGCTATGTGCTGGTCCACGAGAGTTGGGAGGGGTTTCGGGGCTCTGGTCGTGGAGGTATTACAGTCTTTTAAGGGTCCTCGTGTGCAGGTGGGAGGCTACTCTGATCAAGCCTGCCTAAAATGGCAAAAAATGCCAGTGGTATGGCCGTGTGAAATAATCATGGGAAGGTGCGCTATAGCCTTTGGTCCAGAGGTTGAGGAGGGGGGTTCGGGGGCTCTGGTCATTGGAAATGGGTACAGTATTTACGAGGTCCTCGTGTGCCTTGATGGGAGGCTACGGTCAGAAAGCTTGCCTAAAATGAAAAAGAAATACCAGTAGCGCATGAAATAGTCAAGGGCGGTGGGCTATAGTGCTAGTCTGCGGGGTTGGGGAGGGGTTCGGGGCTCTGGTCATGGAGGTGGTACAGTTTTTGAGGTCCTCGTGTGCCCAGGTGGGAGGCTCAGTCAGAAGCCTGCCCTAAAATGATAAGAAATGCCAGCCAGCGCAGCGCGTGAAATACTCGCCATGAGGCGGGTGGGCTATAGCCTTTGCTCCAGCGGGGTTGGGGGGGGTTTTGGGGGGGCTCTGGTCGTCAGAAAGTGGTACGGTCTTTTTGAGGTCTCTTGTGCCACTGGGAAGCTACTGGTCAAGCCTGCCCTAAAATGATAAGAAATGTAGCCAGGCGCCAGCGTGAAATACTCGCCGGCAGGTGGGCTATAGCCTTAGCTCATGAGGTTGGGAGGGGGTTCTGGGGCTCGGGGCGTCGGAAATGGGTCCAGTCTTTTGAGGGTCCCGTGTGCCCGTGTGGCTACGGTCAGAGGCCTGCCCTAAAATGGCAAAAATACCAGCCAGGCGCAGCGCGTGAAATAATCATGAGGCTGGTGGGCTATGTGCTAGTCCTTGGGGTTGGGAGGGTTTGGGGGCTCACAGTCGTCGGAAATGGGTACAGTCTTTTGAGGGTCCTCGTGTGCCAGTGAGGAGGGCTACGGTCAGAGGCCTGCCCTAAAATGGCAAGACATGCCAGCGCGCATTGCGTGAAATTGTTGCGAGGCCGGTGGGTTATAGCCTTTGGTCATGAGGCGTTGGGAGGAAGTTACTGGGGCTCTGGGCATCGGAAATGGGTACAGTCTTTTCGAGGGTCCTCATGTGCCCAGTGGGAGGCTACGGTGAGAGGCCTACCCTAAAATGGTAAGAAATGACCAGCGGCGCAGCGCGTGAAATAGTCACCGAGGCCGGTGGGCAATAGCCTTTGGTCCGCGGGGGTTGGGGAGGGAAGTTCTGGGGCTCTGGGGGTCGGAAATGGGTACAGTCTTTTCAAGGGTCCTCGTGTGCTCAGTGGGAGGCTACGTTCAGAACCCTGCCCTAAAATAGCAAGAAATGCCAAGCGGCGCAGCGCGTGAAATAATCATGGGGCCGGTGGGCTATAGCCTTGCTGGTCCCCAGGAGTTGGGAGGGGTTTAAGAGACTCTGGTCGTGGAAATAGTTCAGTCTTTTGAGGGTCCTCGTGTACTAGTGGGAGGCAAGGTCAAGCCTGCCCTAAAATGGCAAGAAATGACCAATGGCGGTAGCCTTGAAATAATCGCCGAGGCAGGTGGGCTATAGCCTTTGCTCCAGCAGGGGTTGGGAGGAGGCGGTTGGAGCTCTGGGCGTCGGGAAATGGGTACAGTCTTTTCAGCGGTCCTCGTGTCTTGATGTGGCTACGGTCAGAGGCCTGCCCTAAAATGGCAAGAAATGCCCAGCGCATAGCGCATAGAAATAGTCACCGGGGCGGTGGGCTATGTGCTAGTCTGCGGGGTTGGGAGGGTTCGGGGCTCTGGTCATGAGTGTTACAGTCTTTTCGAGGGTCCTCGTGTGCCTAGTGGGAGGCAAAGGTCAAGCCTGCCTAAAATGGCAAGAAATGACCAGCGCATGGCGCGTGAAATAATCCTTGAGGCCGGTGCGCTATAGCCTGCTACTCCGAGGGTTGGGAGAGGCGGTTCAGGCTCGGCGTCGGAAATGGGTACAGTCTTCTCGAGGGTCTCGTGTGCCCAGTGTGCAAGCTTCTGATCAGAGCCTGCCCTAAAATAGCAAGAAATGCCCAGCCTGGCGCAGTGAAATAATCGCCCAGGCGGTGGGCTATAATAGCTTTGGTCCCACAGGAGTTGGGAGGGGTTTGAGGGGCTCACAGTCGTGAAATAGTTACAGTCTTTTGAGGGTCCCTCGTGTGCCTAGTGGGAGGCAAGGTCAGAAGCCTGCCCTAAAATGGCAAGAAAAGACCAGCCCTTGGTATGAAATAATCGCCGAGGCCGGTGGGCTATAGCCTTTGCTCCATGAGGGTTGGGAGGCGGTTCGGGGCTCTGGTCGTCGGAAATGGGTACAGTCTTTTGAGGTCCTCGTGTCTTGCCAGTGCAAGCTACGGTCAGAGGCCTGCCCTAAAAAGGCAAGAAATGCCCAATGCGCAGCGCATAGAAATAGTCACAGGGGCGGTGGGCTATATGCCCAGTCTGCAGGGGTTGGGGAGGGGTTCGGGGCTCTGGTCATGAAATGGTACAACCGGGGTTCTCGTGTGCCAGTGGGAGGCTACGGTCAGAAGCCTGCCCTAAAATGATAAGAAATGCCATGGCCCAGCGCGTGAAATACTCAGCCAGCGGGTGGGCTATAGCCTTTGCTCCGCGGGGGTTGGGAAGGGGTTCGGGGGCTCTGGGCGTTGGAAATGGGTACAGTCTTTCGAGGGTCCTCGTGTGCCTAGTGGCAAGATACGGACAGAGAACTGACCTAAAATGGCAAGAAATGCCAATGGCCAGCGCAGCGCGTGAAATAATCGCAAGGCGGTGGGCTATAGCCTTTGGTCCACGGGAGTTGGGGAGGGGTTTAAGGGGCTCACAGTGCGTAGGAAATAGTTACAGTCTTTTGAGGGTCCTCGTGTGCTCAGTGGGAGGCTACGGTCGAAGCCTGCCTTAAAATAACAAGACATGCCAAGCGCAAGCGCGTGAAATAATCATGAGGCAGTGGGCTATAGCCTTTAGTCATGAGGGTTGGGAGGGTTTGAGGGGCTCAGTGTCGTCGGAAATATATACAGTCTTCGAGGGTCCTCGTGTGCAGTGGGAGGCTCTGACAGCTGCTATAATGTAGAAATGCCAGTGACCCAGTGATGTGAAATAGTCGCATGAGGCGGTGGGCTATGTGCTAGTCCGTGGGGGTTGAGGAGGGGTTTGGGGCTCTGGTCGCCCGGAAATGGGTACAGTCTTTTCAAGGGTCCTCGTGTGCCCGATTGGGAGGCTACGGTCAAAGCCTACCTAAAATGTAACAAGAAATACCAATGGCCTTGGCGTGGAAATAGTCACCAGGCAGTGGGCTATATGCTAGTCTCTGAGGGGTTGGGAGGGTTGGGGCTCTGGTCGCCGGAAATTCGTACAGTCTTTTCGAGGGTCCTCGTGTGCCACTGGGAGGCTACTGGTCAAGCCTGCCCTAAAATGATAAGAAATGCCCAGCCAGCTGTGTGAAATACTCGCCGAGGCGGTGGGCTATCTTAGCTCATGAGGGGTTGGGAGGGGTTGGGGCTCTGGGCGTCGGAAATGGGTACAGTCTTTTGAGGGTCCTCGTGTGTGATGTGAAGCTACGGTCAGGAGGCCTGCCCTAAAATGGCAAAGAAATGCACATGGCAGCGTGAAATAGTCACAGGCAGTGGGCTATAATATGAGGTCACTTGAGGGGTTGGGAGGAGTGTTTGGGGCTCTGGTTATCGGAAATATGTATACTCTTTTAGAGGTCCTCGTGTGAGTGGGAGGCTACTGGTCGACCTGCCCTAAAATGAGGAAATGCCTAGCGCGTAGCGTGAAATACTCATGAGGCCGGTGGGCTATAGCCTGCTCCATGAGGGGTTGGGAGGGTTCGGGGCTCTGGGCGTGAGAAATAGGTACAGTCTTTTCGAGGGTCTCGTGTGCTTGGCAAGCTCTGGTCAGGCACTGCCCTAAAATGGCAAAAATGCCCAGTGGCGCGTGGAAATAATCGTCGAGTAGGTGGGCTGTAGCCTTTGGTCCACGAGAGTTGGGGAGGGGTTTCGGGGCTCTGAGTGCGTTGGAAATAATTCTGATCTTTTGAGGGTTCTCGTGTGCCCAGGTGGGAGGCTACTGATCAGAAGCCTGCCTAAAATACCAAGAAATACCCAATGGCGCGCGTGAAATAGTCAAGGGCGGTGGGCTGTATAGCTTTGTCCAGCGGGGTTGGGGAGGGTTTAGGGGCTCTAGTTATGGGAAATATGTACAGTCTTTTAGAGGGTCTCGTGTGCTTGGGTGGGAGGCTAAGGTCAAGCTTGCCTAAAATGTAAGAAAATCCAGCGGCCTTGGCCATGGAAATAATAATCGCCGAGGCGGTGGGCTATAGCCTTTGCTCCTTGAGGTTGGGGAGGGTTCGGGGGGCTCTGGTCGTCGGAAATAGTTACAGTCTTTTGGCCGGTCCTCGTGTGCTTGATGGCAAGCTTCTGATCGAGGCCTGCCTAAAATGGCAAGAAATGCCAAGCGCAGCCGCGTGAAATAGTCACCGAGGCCGGTGGGCTATATTGGTCCCTTGAGGAGGTTGGGGGCGGGTTTGGGGGCCTCTAGTTATCGGAAATATGTACAGTCTTTTAGGGGGTCCTCGTGTGCCCAGTGGGAGGCTCTGATCGAAGCACATGCCCTAAAATAACAGAAATACCCAGCGACGCAGCGCGCGAAATACTCTCCGAGGCCGGTGGGCTATAGCCTTTGGTCCGCGGGGGTTGGGGAGGGGGGTTAAGGGGCTCTGTGCGTCGGAAATGGGTACAGTCTTTTCGAGGGTCCTCGTGTGCCCAGTTGGAGGCTACGGTCAGAGGCCTGCCCTAAAATGTGAAATGCCAATGACGCAGTCACGTGAAATAATCGCCGAGGCAGTGGGCTATAACCTTTGGTCCATGAGGGGTTGGGAGGGAGGTTTCAGGGGCTCACAGTCGTCGGAAATATGTACAGTCTTTCGAGGGTCTCGTGTACTTGATGGGAGAGGCTCTGACCCTAAGCACTGCCTAGAATGGCAAGAAATGCCCAGCGGCGCAGCGTGTGAAATAGTCGCCGAGGAAGGTGCGCTATAGCCTTTGGTCCGCGGGGGTTGAGGAGGGGGTTTCGGGGGCTCTGGTCATTGGAAATGGGTACAGTATTTTCGAGGGTCCTCGTGTGCCCAGTGGGAGGCTACGGTCAGGAACACTTGCCCTAAATGATAAGAAATACCAGCGGTGCAGCGCATGAAATAGTCACCGGGGCGGTGGGCTATAGCCTTTAGTACAGTGCAGGGGTTGGGAGGGGGTTGGGGGGCTCTGGTCATAGGAGTGGTGGGTTTTTCGAGGGTCTCGTGTGCCCAGGTGGAGGCTCTGAGGTCAGGCTGCTAAAATAGAAATACCAGCGCGCATGTGTGAAATACTCTTTGGGGCAGGTGGGCTATAGCCTTTGCTCCGCGGGGGTTTGGGAGGGAGGTTCGTTGGCTCTGGTCATCGGAAATTGGTACAGTCTTTTCGAGGGTCCTCTTGTGCCACACAAGGAAGCTACTGATCGGACACTGCCCTAAAATGATAAGAAATGCCCAGTGGCCTTGGCAGTGAAATACTCATGGGGCTGGTGGGCTATAGCCTTAACTCCATGAGGTTGGGGAGGGTTCGGGAGCTCTGGGCGTCGGAAATGGGTACAGTCTTTTCGAGGTCTCGTGTGCCCGGATGGCAAGCTACGGTCAGAGGCCTGCCTAAAAATGGCAAGAAATGCCAGTGACGGGCGCATGAAATAGTCACAAGGGCAGGTGGGCTATAGCTGGTCCTTGAGGGTTGGGAGGGTGTTTAGGGGCTCTGGTTATCGGAAATATGTATACTCTTTTAGGGGTCCTCGTGTGCCCAGGTGGGAGGCTACGGTCAAGCACCTAAAATGGCAGAAATGCCAGTAGTAGCGTGAAATAGTCGCCGCGGCCGGTGGGCTATAGCCTTTGGTCCGGGGGGGTTGGGGAGGGGTTTTCGGGGGCTCTGGTCGTCGGAAATGGGTACAGTCTTTTCGAGGGTCGTCGTGTGCCCAGTGGGAGGCTACGGTCAGAGGCCTGCCCTAAAATGGCAAGAAATGCTCAGCGGCGCATTGCATGAAAGGTGTTGCCGAGGCGGTGGGCTCTAGCCTTTGGTCATGAGGAGTTGAGGAGGAGATTCTGAGGAGCTTTGGGCGTCGGAAATGGGTACTGAGTCTTTCAGAGAGGGTCCTCATGCATGAGTGGGAGGCTACGGTGAGAGGCCAACCCTAAAATGGCAAGAAATGCCAGGCAGCGCGGGAAATAGTCACTGAGGCCGGTGGGCTATAGCGTTTGGTCCGGGGGGGTTGGGGAGGGGGTTTCGGGGGCTCTGGTCGTCGGAAATGGGTACAGTTTTTTTGAGGGTCCTCGTGTGCCTAGTGGGAGGCTACGGTCAAAAGCCTGCCCTAAAATGGCAAGAAATGTCCAGCGCCACGTGAAATATTCGCCAGACGGTGGGCTATAGCCTTTGGTCCCTTGAGGGGTTGGGGTGGGGTTTTCCGGGGCTCTGGGCGTCGGAAATGGGTACAGTCTTTTCGGGGTCCTTGTGTGCAGTGGCAAGCTACTGGTCAGAGGACTGCCCTAAAATAGCAAGAAATGCCAGCGGTGCAGCGTGAAATAGTCAAGGCGGTGGGCTATAGCCTTTGGTCATGAGGTTGGGAGGGGTTTGGGGCTCTAGTTATCGGAAATATGTACAATCTTTTAGAGGTCCTCGTGTGCCCGATGGGAGGCCTACGGTCAAGTCTGCCCTAAAATGGCAAGAAATGCCATGACCTTGCGTGAAATAATCCAGGGCCGGTGGGCTATAAGCCTTTACTCCCATGAGGTTGGGGAGGCGGGTTGGGGGGCTTTGGGCGTCGGAAATGGGTACAGTCTTTTCGAGGGTCCTCGTGTGCCAGAGCTACGGTCAGAGCACTGCCTAAAATGGCAAGAAATGCCAGTAGCGCGTGAAATAATCAGAGGCAGTGGGCTATAGCATGCTGGTCCACGAGTTGGGAGGGGTTTGGGGCTCTGGTCGTCGGAAATAGTTCTGATCTTTTCGAGGTCTGGTGTGCCCGTGGGAGGCTCTGAAGCACCTGCCTAAAATGGCAAGAAATGCCAGTAGCCGCGTGAAATAAGTCAAGGCAGTGGGCTATAGCCTTTGGTCATGCAGGGGTTGGGAGGGTTTGGGGGCTCTGGTCGTCGGAAATGGAGTGCAGTCTTTCAGGGTCGTCGTGTGCCCAGTGGGAATCTACGGTCAGAGGCCTGCCCTAAAATGCCAAGAAATGCCAGTGGCAGCGCGTGAAGAAGTCACAGAGGCCGGAGGGCTATAGCCTTTGGTCATGAGGGTTGGGGAGGGTTTGGGGGCTCTGGTCGTCAGGAAATATACAGTCTTTTCGAGGTTCGTGTGCCCAGTGGGAGGCTCTGACAGAAGCCTGCCTACAATGTAGAAATACCAGTATGGCGCAGCACGGGAAATAGTCACTGAGGCCGGTGGGCTATAGCCTTTGGTCCGCGGGGGTTGGGGAGGGGGTTTCTGGGGCTCTGGTCATCGGAAATGGGTACAGTCTTTTCAAGGGTCCTCGTGTGCCCAGTGGGAGGCTACGGTCAGAGGCCTGCCCTAAAATGGCAAGAAATACCAATGGCCTTGGCCGCGTGAAATAATCATGAGGCAGTGGGCTATAGCCTTTGGTCCCCAGGGAGTTGGGGAGGGGTTTGAGGGCTCTGGTCGTCGGAAATGGGTACAGTCTTTCAGGGTCCTCGTGTGCCCAGTGGGAAGCTCTGGTCAGAGGCCTGCCCTAAAATAGAAATAGCTGTGCGTGAAATAGTCAAGGCGGTGGGCTATAGCCTTTGGTCCTTGAGGGTTGGGAGGGGTTTAGGGGCTCAGTGGTCGTGAAATATATACAGTCTTTTCGAGGGTCCTCGTGTGAGTGGGAGGCTCTGACAGGCCTGCCTAAAAGAAATACCAGTGGCGCAGCGTGTGAAATAGTCAAGGCGGTGGGCTATAATAACTGGTCCAGGGGTTGAGGAGGGGTTTGGGGGCTCTGGTCATGAAATGGGTACAGTCTTTCAAGGGTCCTCGTGTGCCCAGTGGGAGCTCTGTCAAGCCTACACTAAAATGTGAAAATACCAATGGCGCAGCGTGAAATAATCGCGGGCGGTGGGCTATGTGCTGGTCCACGGGAGTTGGGGAGGGGGTTTCGGAGGCTCTGGTCGTCGGAAATAGTTACAGTCTTTTCGAGGGTCCTCGTGTGCCCTGTGGGAGGCTACGGTCAGAAGCCTGCCCTAAAATGATAAAAAATGCCCAGCGGCGCAGCGCGTGAAATACTCATGAGGCAGTGGGCTATCTTGCTCCAGCGGGGGTTGGGAGGAGGGTTTGGGGCTCTGGGCGTCGGAAATGTGTACAGTCTTTTCGAGGGTCCTCGTGTGCCCGGTGGGAGGCTGGTCAGAGCCTGCCCTAAAATGGCAAGAAATGCACTGGCGGCGCGCGTGAACTAATCACCGAGGCGGTGGGCTATAGCCTTTAGGTCCATGAGGGTTGGGGAGGGTGTTTCGGGGCTCTGGTTATGGAAATATGTATACTCTTTTAGAGGGTCCTCGTGTGAGTGGGAGGCTACGGTCAAGCTGCCTAAAATGGCAAAATACAATGCCAGCCTTGGCGCGTGAAATAGTCGTCGAGGCCGGTGGGCTATAGAGTTTGGTCCGCGGGGGTTGGGGAGAGGGTTTAGGGGGCTCAGCTCGTCGGAAATGGGTACAGTCTTTTCGAGGGTCCTCGTGTGCCCAGTGGGAGGCTACGGTCAGAGGCTGCCTTAAAATGGCAAGAAATGCCAGTGGCAGCGTGAAATAGTCAGGCGGTGGGCTATAGCCTTTGGTCATGAGGTTGGGGAGGGTTTGAGGCTCTGGTTATCGGAAATATGTACAGTCTTTTAGGGTCCTCGTGTGCCCGGTGGGAGGCTACGGTCAAGCACCCTAAAATAACAGAAATGCCTAGCGCGTGAAATACTAGCAAGGCCGGTGGGCTATAGCCTTTGCTCCATGAGGTTGGGAGGGGTTGGGGGCTCTGGCGTCGGAAATGGGTACAGTCTTTTCGAGGGTCTCGTGTGCCCAGTGGGAGCTCTGAGTCAGAGGCCTGCCTAAAATGGCAAGAAATACCAGCAGCAGTAGCGTGAAATAATCGAGGCAGTGGGCTATAGCCTTTGGTCCACGAGAGTTGGGGAGGGGGTTTCGGGGGCTCTGGTCGTCGGAAATAGTTACAGTCTTTTGAGGTCCTCGTGTGCCCAGTGGGAGGCTTCTGATTGAAGCCTGCCCTAAAATGAGAAATGCCAATGGCGCAGGCGCGTGAAATAGTCACCGAGGCGGTGGGCTATAGCATTTGGTCCTGAGGTTGGGGAGGGTTGCGGGGCTCTGGTCGGAAATTGGTACAGTCTTTCGAGGGTCTCGTGTGATGGGAGGCTACGGTCAGAAGTCTGCCCTAAAATGATAAGAAATGCCAAGCGGCGCATGCGTGAAATACTCAGCCAGGCAGGTGGGCTATAGCCTTTTGCTCCATGAGGGGTTGGGAGGGGTTCGGGGCTCTGGTCATCAGAAATTAGTGCAGTCTTTTCGAGGTCCTCTTGTGCCCTGTGGGCGGCTTCTGATCAGGCCTGCCCTAAAATGATAAGAAATGCCAGTGGCGCAGCGCGTGAAATACTCATGGGGCGGTGGGCTATAGCCTTAACTCCAGAGGTTGGGAGGGGTTGAGGCTCTGGGCGTCGGAAATGGGTACAGTCTTTTGAGGTCCTCGTGTGCCCAGTGGGAGGCTACTGATCAAGGCCTGCCCTAAAATGGCAAGAAATGCCAGTGGCATGGCGCGTGAAATAGTCGCCGAGGCCGGTGGGCTATAGCCTTTGGTCCACGAGAGTTGGGGAGGGGGTTTTGGGGGCTCTGGTCGTCGGAAATAGTTACAGTCTTTTTAAGGGTCCTCGTGTGCCCAGTGGGAGGCTACGGTCAGAAGCCTGCCCTAAAATGGCAAGAAATGCCCAGCGGCGCAGCGCGTGAAATAGTCACCGAGGCCGGTGGGCTATAGCCTTTTGTCCGCGGGGGTTGGGGAGGGGGTTTTGGGGGCTCTAGTTATCGGAAATATGTACAGTCTTTTAGAGGGTCCTCGTGTGCCCAGTGGGAGGCTAAGGTCAGAAGCCTGCCCTAAAATGGCAAGAAATGCCAGTATGGCAGCGCGTGAAATAATCATGAGGCGGTGGGCTATAGCCTTTGCTCCATGAGGGTTGGGGGGGGGTGGGGGGCCTCTGGTCGTCGGAAATAGTTACAGTCTTTTTGACGGTCCTCGTGTGCCCGTGATGGAGCTACGGTCGAAGCCTGCCTAAAATGGCAAGAAATGCCAGGCGCCAGCGTGAAATAGTAATCCGAGGCGGTGGGCTATAGCCTTTGGTCCCATGAGGTTGGGAGGTGGTTTGGGGCTCTGGATTATCGGAAATATGTACAGTCTTTTAGAGGTCCTCGTGTGCCCAGTGGGAGGCTCTGATCGAGCCTGCCCAAAAATGGCAACAAATGCCAGGCCGTAGCGTGAAATACTAGCCGAGGCCGGTGGGCTATAGCCTTTGGTCCGCCGGGGTTGGGGAGTGGGGTTCGGGGGCTCTGGGCGTTGGAAATGCGTACAGTCTTTTCGAGGGTCCTCGTGTGCCCAGTGGGAGGCTACGGTCAGAGGTCTGCCCTAAAATGACAAGAAATGCCAATGCCAGCAGTCACGTGAAATAGTCGAGGCAGTGGGCTATAGCCTTTAGTCCATGAGGGTTGGGGAGGGGTTTGAGGGCTCAGTCGTCGGAAATGTGTACAGTCTTTTCGAGGGTCCTCGTGTGCCCAGTGGGAGGCTACGGCCAGAAGCCTGCCCTAGAATGGCAAGAAATGCCCAGCGGCGCAGCGTGTGAAATAGTCGAGGAAGGTGGGCTATAATAGCCTTTGGTCCATGAGGGTTGAGGAGGGGTTTGAGGGGCTGGTCATCGGAAATGGGTACAGTATTTTCGAGGGTCCTCGTGTGGCCAGTGGGAGGCTACGGTCAGAAGCTTGCCCTAAAATGAAAAAGAAATACCAATGGCGCAGCGCATGAAATAGTCAAGGGGCGGTGGGCTATAGCCTTTGGTCCTTGAGGGTTGGGGGGAGGGTTCGGGGGCTCACTGGTCATGGAAATTGGTACAGTTTTTCGAGGGTCCTCGTGTGCCAGTGGGAGGCTCGGTCAGAAGCCTGCCCTAAAATGATAAAATGCCAAGCTGGCCAGCGTGAAATACTCATGGCGGGTGGGCTATAGCCTTTGCTCCATGGGGGTTGGGAGGGGTTCGAGGGCTCTGGTCATCAATTGGTACAGTCTTTTCGAGGTCCTCGTGTGCCCAGTGGGAAGCTCTGGTCAGAAGCCTGCCTAAAATGATAAGAAATGCCCAGGCGCAGCGCGTGAAATACTCAGGCGGTGGGCTATAGCCTTAGCTCCAGCGGGGTTGGGAGGGGTTCGGGGCTCTGGCGTCGGAAATGGAGTGCAGTCTTTTCGAGGGTCTCGTGTGCCAGTGGCAAGCTACGGTCAGAGGCCTGCCCTAAATTGGCGAGAAATGCCCAGTGGCAGTCGTGAAATAAGTCATGAGGCGGTGGGCTATGTGCTTTGGTCCATGAGGGTTGGGAGGGTGTTTGAGGGGCTCTGGTTATGGGAAATATGTATACTTATTTAGAGGTCCTCGTGTGCCCGGTGGGAGGCTACGGTCAGAAGCCTGCCCTAAAATGAAAATGCCAGCGGCGCTTGTGCGTGAAATAATCGCCGAGGCAGTGGGCTATGTGCTTTGGTCCTGAGGGTTGGGTGGGGGTTTGGGGGGCCTCTGGTCGTCGGAAATGGTACAGTCTTTTCGAGGGTCCTCGTGTGCCTAGTGGGAGGCTACGGTCAGAAGCCTGCCCTAAAATAACAAGAAATGTCAGCCAGCACGTGAAATATTCGCCGAGGCCGGTGGGCTATAGCCTTTGGTCCGCGGGAGTTGGGGAGGGAAGTTCTGGGGCTTTGGGCATCGGAAATGGGTACAGTCTTTCAGAGGGTCCTCATGTGCCCAGTGGGAGGCTACGGTGAGAGGCCAACCCTAAAATGGCAAGAAATGCCCAGCGGCGCAGCGCGTGAAATAGTCACACAGGCAGTGGGCTATAGCCTTTAGTCCCTTGAGGTTGGGAGGAGGTGTTTGGGGGATCAGTGGTCGTCAGAAATGGGTACTTTTCGAGGTCCTCGTGTGCCTAGTGGGAGGCTACGGTCAAGCCTGCCTAAAATAGCAAGAAATGTCCAGCGGCGCAACACGTGAAATAATTCAAGAGACCGGTGGGCTATAGCCTTTGGTCCTTGAGGGGTTAGGGTGTTGATTCGGGGCTCTGGGCGTCAGAAATGGGTACAGTCTTTTCGGCGGTCCTTGTGTGCCGATGTGGCTTCTGATCAGGAGCACTGCCTAAAATGGCAAGAAATGCCCGTGTGCAGCGTGAAATAGTCACGAGGCGGTGGGCTATAGCCTTTAGTCATGAGGGTTGGGGAGGGTTTGGGGCTCTGGTTATCGGAAATATGTACAATCTTTTAGAGGGTCCTCGTGTGCCCAGTGGGAGGCTACGGTCAAGTGCCCTAAAATGGCAAGAAATGCCTAGCGGCCTTGGCAGCGTGAAATACTCATAAGGGCAGGTGGGCTATCGCCTTTGCTCCAGCAGGGGTTTGGGAGGCGGGTTCGGGACTGGGCGTCGGGAAATGGGTACAGTCTTTTCGAGGTCCTCGTGTACCCAGCAAGCTTCTGGTCAGGAGGCACATACTAAAATGGCAAGAAATGCCAGTGGCCTTGTGCGTGAAATAATCGCGAGGCCGGTGGGCTATAGCTGGTCCACGAGAGTTGGGAGGGGTTTGAGCTCTGGTCGTGAAATAGTTCTGATCTTTTCGAGGGTCTGGTGTACTTGATGGGAGGCTACGGTCAGGCCTGCCCTAAAATGTGCAAGACATGCCAGTGATGGTAGCGTGAAATAATCAGCCAGGGCAGTGGGCCTATAACCTTTGGTCCAGCGGGGTTGGGAGGGGTTTGGGGGCTCTGGGGGTGGGAAATGGTGACAGTCTTTTCGAGGCTCCTGGGGTGCCCGGTGGGAGGCTCTGGTCAGGCACCTACTAAAATGGCAAGAAATGCCAATGGCCAGCGATGAAATAATCATGAGGCAGTGGGCTATGTGCTGGTCCACGAGAGTTGGGGAGGGTTTGGGGCTTTGGGCGTCGGAAATGGGTACAGTCTTTTCGAGGGGTCTCGTGTGCCCAGAGCTCTGGTCAGAGGCCTGCCTAAAATGGCAAGAAATGCCAAGTGGCCAGCGTGAAATAATCAGCCGGCCGGTGGGCTTTCGCCTTGGGTCCGGGGGGGTTGGGGGGGGGTTTGGGGGCTCTGGTCGTCGGAAATATATACAGTCTTTTCGAGGGTCCTCGTGTGCCTTGATTGGAGGCCTCTGACAGCACCTAGAATGGCAAGAAATGCCAGTGGTAGCGTGTGAAATAGTCCGAGGGCGGTGGCCTATAGCCTTTGCTCCGGGGGGGGTGGGGGGGGGTTTGGGGGGCTCTGGTCATCGGAAATGGGTACAGTATTTACGAGGGTCCTCGTGTGCCCAGTGGGAGGCTACGGTCAGAAGCCTGCCATAAAATAGCAAGAAATACCAGTAGCGCGTGAAATAGTCAAGGGCGGTGGGCTATAGCCCTGTGCAGGGGTTGGGAGGGGTTCGGGGCTCACAGTCATGGAAATTTGGTACAGCCTTTTCGAGGGTCCTCGTGTGTGCCCAGATGGGAGGCTAGTCGAGGCACTGCCTAAAATGATAAAAATGCCAGTGGCGCGTGAAATACTCGCAGGCGGTGGGCTATAACTTTGCTCCATGAGGGTTGGGAAGGGGTTGGGGCTCAGGCGTGGGAAATGGGTACAGTCTTTTCAGAGGTCCTCGTGTGCCTAGTGGCAAGCTCTGAAGACAGAGGCCTACAAAATGGCAAGAAATGCCAGTATGTGTGCGTGAAATAATCACGAGGCAGTGGGCTATAGCCTTTGCTGGTCCATGAGGGTTGGGAGGGGTTGGGGCTCTGGATGCTCGGAAATGTATACTCTTTTGAGGGTCCTCGTGTGCCCAGTGGGAGGCTACGGTCAGAGCACACTAATGCAAGAAATGCCAATGTGTGGCGTGAAATAATCGCGAGGCAGTGGGCTATACTGGTCCACAGGAGTTGGGGAGGGTTGGGGTCTCTGGGTGGAAATAGTTCTGATCTTTTGAGGGTCTCGTGTGCCCAGGTGGGAGGCTACGTTCGAGGCACTGCCTAAAATGGCAAAAATACCTAGCGCGCAGCCGTGCGTGAAATAGTCATCGAGGCAGTGGGCTATAGCCTTTGGTCCGCGGGGGTTGGGGAGGGTTTGGGGGCTCACAGTGGTCGGAAATGTGTTCAGTCCTTTCGGGCGTCCTCGTGTGCCCAGTGGGAGGCTCTGACGGAGCACACTAGAATGCAAAAATGCCTAGCGGGGCAGCGTGTGAAATAGTCATGGGGCGGTGGGCTATAGCCTTTGGTCCGCGGGGGTTGAGGAGGGGGTTTCGGGGGCTCTTGTCATCGGAAATGGTTACAGTCTTTTCAAGGGTCCTCATGTGCACAGTGTGAGGCTACGGTCAGAACCCTGCCCTAAAATAGCAAGATATCCCCATCGACGCATGGCATGAAATAAGTCAAGGCGGTGGGCTATGTGCTGGTGCAGGGGGTTGGGGAGGGGTTCGGGGCTCACAGTCGCCGGATGGTACAGTCTTTTGAGGGTCTCGTGTGCCCAGTGGGAGGCTACGGTCAAGCCTGCCCTAAAATGATAGAAATGCCAATGGCAGCGCGTGAAATACTCGCCGAGGCAGGTGGGCTATAGCCTTTGCTCCGCGGGGGTTGGGGAGGGGGGTTCGGGGGCTCTGGTCATCAGAAAATTGTACAGTCTTTTCGAGGGTCCTCGTGTGCTCAGTGAGAGGCTACGTTCAGAACCCTGCCCTAAAATAGCAAGAAATGCCAAGCAGTGGCGTGGAAATAATCGCCGAGGCGGTGGGCTATCATGCTGGTCCACAGGAGTTGGGAGGAGGGTTCGGGGCTCACAGGCGTCGGAAATGGAGTGATCTTTTCGAGGTCCTCGTGTACCAGGTGGCTACGGTCAGAGGCCTGCCCTAAAATGGCAAGAAATGCCCGAGCATCGCGCGAATAGTCGCCGAGGCAGTGGGCTATAGCCTTTGGTCACGGAGTTGGGAGGGGTTTAGGGGCTCTGGTCGTCGGAAATAATTACAGTCTTTTCGAGGGTCCTCGTGTGCTTAGTGGGAGGCAAAGGTCAGAAGCCTGCCCTAAAATGGCAAGAAATGACCAGCGGCGCAGCGCGTGAAATAGTCGCCGGGGCCGGTGGGCTATAGCCTTTGCTCCATGAGGTTGGGAGGAGCGGTTGAGGGCTCTCGGCGTCGAAATGGGTACAGTCTTTTGAGGGTCCTCGTGTGCTTGATGGCAAGCTACGGTCAGAGCCTGCCCTAAAATGGCAAGAAATGCAAGCCAGTGTAGCGTGAAATAATCGCCGAGGCCGGTGGGCTATGCTGGTCCACGGGAGTTGGGAGGGTTTGAGGGCTCTGGTCGTCAGAAATAGTTACAATCTTAACGACGGACCTCGTGTGCATAGTGGGAGGCAAAGGTCAAAAGCCTGCCCTAAAATGGCAAGAAATGATAGCGTAGCGGCGCAGCGTGAAATAATCATGAGGCAGTGGGCTATAGCCTTTGCTCCAGCAGGGGGTTGGGGAGGCGGTTCGGGGCTCAGGCGTCGGAAATGGGTACAGTCTTTTCGGCGGTCCTCGTGTGCCTGTGATGTGGCAAGCTACTGGTCAGAGCCTACCCTAAAATGGCAAGAAATGCCCAGGCGCAGCGCGTGGAAATAATCGCCGAGGCAGTGGGCTATAGCCTTTGGTCCACAGGAGTTGGGGAGGGGTTTGAGGGGCTCACAGTCGTGGAAATAGTTCTGATCTTTTCGAGAGGTCCTCGTGTGCTTTCGATGGGAGGCTCTCGGTCAGAGCCTGCCCAAAATGGCAAGACATATGCCAATGGACACTGGCGTGAAATAATCGCCGAGGCGGTGGGCTATAGCTGGTCCGGGGGGGTTGGGGTGGGGTTTTTGGGGGCTCTGGTCATCTAAAATGGGTACAGTCATTTCAAGGGTCCACGTGTGCCCAGTGGGAGGCTACGGTCAGGGGCCTACCCTAAAATAGCAAGAAATACCCATTGGCCAAGCGCGCGAAATAGTCACCGACGCCTGTGGGCTATAGCCTTTGGCTGCTGAGGGTTGGGGAGGGTTAGGGGCTCTGGTCATCGGAAGTGGGTACAGCCTTTTCGAGGGTCCTCGTGTGCCTGTGGGAGGCTCGGTCAGGAAGCCTGCCCTAAAATGATAAGAAATGCCCAATGGCGCAGCGCGTCAAATACTCAGGGCGGTGGGCTATCTTAAGCTCAGCGGGGTTGGGGAGGGGTTCGGGGCTCTGGGCGTGGAAATGGGTACAGTCTTTTCGAGGTCCTCGTGTGCTGATGTGAAAGCTCTGATCAGAGGCCTGCCTAAAATGGCAAGAAATGCACAAGCGTGGCAGCGCGTGAAATAGTCACCAAGGGCGGTGGGCTATAATAGGTCCCTTGAGGGGTTGGGAGGGTGTTTGAGGGCTCTGGTTGCTCAGAAATGTATACTCTTTAAGAGGGTCCTCGTGTACCCAGTGGGAGGCTCTGGTCAGAAGCCTGCCCTAAAATGTGAAATGCCTAGCAGGCGCAGCGTGAAATACTCATAGGCGGTGGGCTATCGCGCTGCTGCTCCTTGAGAGGTTGGGGGGGGGTTCGGAGGCTCTGGGTGTCAGAAATGGGTACAGTCTTTTCGAGGGTCTCGTGTGCAGCTGGGAAGCTAAGGTCAGAGCCTGCCTAAAATGGCAAGAAATGCCAATGGCCTGTGTGAAATAATCGTCGAGGCCGGTGGGCTATAGCCTTTGGTCCACGAGAGTTGGGAGGGGTTTGGGGGCTCAGTGGGTTGGAAATAGTTACAGTCTTTTGGGGTCCTCGTGTGCCCGAGTGGGAGGCTACGGTCAAGCACTGCCCTAAAATGTAAGAAATACAGCCAGCGGTGCGTGAAATAGTCACAGAGGCCGGTGGGCTATAGCCTTTTGTCCGCGGGGGTTGGGGAGGGGGTTTAGGGGGCTCTAGTTATCGGAAATATGTACAGTCTTTTAGAGGGTCCTCGTGTGCCCAGTGGGAGGCTAAGGTCAGAAGCCTGCCCTAAAATGGCAAGAAAATCCAGCGGCGCAGCGCGTGAAATACTCGCCGAGGCCGTTGGGCTATAGCCTTTGCTCATGAGGTTGGGAGGGTTAGGGGCTCAGTCGTCGGGAAATAGTTCTGATCTTTAGCCGGTCCTACGTGTCTGTGATGGCAAGCCTCTGATCGAGCCTGCCCTAAAATAGCAAGAAATGCCAATGGCGCAGCGCGTGAAATAGTCACCAAGGCCGGTGGGCTATAACTGGTCCACAGGGTTGGGAGGGTTTCAGGGGCTACTAGTTATCGGAAATATGTACAGTCTTTTTAGAGGGTCCTCGTGTGCCCGATTGGGAGGCTAAGGTCAGAAGCACAACCCCTAAAATGGCAGAAAAATCCAAGCGGCCTTGTAGCGTGGGAAATAATCCTTGAGGCAGTGGGCTATACTTTGCTCCAGCGGGGGTTGGGGAGGGGGGGGTTCAGGGGGCTCTGGTCGTCGGAAATGATTCACTGATCTTTTGGCGGAAGGTCCTCGTGTGCTGTGATGTGGCAGCTCTGATCAGGCCTGCCTAAAATGTGCAAGAAATTCCAATGACGCTTAGCGTGGGAAATACTCAGCAAGGCAGGTGGGCTATAGCACTTTGCTCAGGGGTTGGGAGGGGTTGAGAGACTCTGGGCGTCGGGAAATGGGTTCTGATCTTTTCGAGGGGTGCTCGTGTGCCAGTGTGCAAGCCTACAGTCAGAGCCTGCCCTAAATATGGCAAAAAATACTTAGTAGTATGATCACGTGAAATAATCGCCAAGGCAGTGGGCCTGTGCCCTTTTAGTCCCGGGAGTTGGGAGGGGGGGTTTCAGAGCTCAGTAAGTCGGAATATATGTACAGTGCTTTTGAGGGTCCTCGTGTGCCCAGTGGGAGGCTCTGACCTACAAGCCTGCCACTAGAGATGGCAAGAAATGCAGCCAATAGTGGCGTAATGTGAAATAATCATGGGAAAGGTGCGCTATAGCCTTTGGTCCATGGAGGGTTGAGGGAGGGGTTCGGGGCTCAGTCATTGGAAATGGAGTCACAGTATTTTCGAGGGTCCTCGTGTGCCCAGCGGGAGGCTACGGTCGAAGCTTGCCACTAAAATGAAAAGAAATACCAGCGCATGGAAATAATCACCAAGGGGCGGTGGGCTATAGCTGGTCTGCAGGGGGTTGGGAGGGGTTCGGGGCTCTGGTCATGAAATTGTCTGATTTTTCGAGGTCCTCGTGTGCCCATGGGAGGCTCTACGGTCAGAAGCCTGCCCTAAAATGATAGAAATACCCAGCGCAGCATGGCGTGAAATACTCGGAGGCGGTGGGCTATAAGCCTTTGCTCCAGGGGTTGGGGAGGGAGTTCGGGGGCTCTGGTCATCAGAAATTCGTACAGTCTTTTCGAGGGTCCTCTTGTGCCACATGGGAAGCTTCTGATTCGAGGAAGCCCTAAAATGATAAGAAATGCCCATGGCGCAGCGTGAAATACTTCGCCGAGGCTGGTGGGCTATAGCCTTAGCTCAGCGGGGGTTGGGAGGGGTTAGGGGCTCAGGCGTCGAAATGGGTGCAGTCTTTTCGAGGTCCTCGTGTGCCTTGATGTGGCTACTGGTCAGAGGCACTGCTCTAAAATGGAAAAATACCAGTGGCGGGCTGTGAAATAAGTCACAGGGGCGGTGGGCTATATCCTTTGGTCCAGGGGTTGGGGGAGGTGTTTCGGGGCTCTGGTTGCTCGGAAATATGTATACTCTTTTGAGGGTCTCGTGTGCCGATGGGAGGCCTACGGTCGAAGCCTGCCTAAAATAACAAAAATGCCAATGGCGCATAGCGCGTGAAATAATCGCCAGGCGGTGGGCTATACCTTTGGTCCTTGAGGGTTAGGAGGTGTTTGAGGGCTCTGGTCGTCAGAAATGGGTTCAGTCTTTTCGAGGGTCCTCGTGTGCCTAGTGGGAGGCTACGGTCAGAAGCCTGCCCTAAAATGGCAAGAAATGTCCAGCGGCGCAGGTCGTGAAATAATCGCCCGAGACCCGGTGGGCTATAGCCTTTGTCATGAGGGTTGGGAGGGTGTTTGGGGGCTCACAGTCGAGAAATGGGTACAGTCTTTTCGAGGGTCCTCGTGTGCCTAGTGGGAGGCTACGGTCAAGCCTTGCCCTAAAATGGCAAGAAATGTCCAGCGCAGTCGTGAAATAATGAGACCGGTGGGCTATAACCTTTATCCTTGAGGGGTTTGGGAGGGTTTTGAGGCTCTGGTTATCGGAAATATGTACAGTCTTTTAGAGGGTCTCGTGTGCCCAGTGGGGAGGCTCAGTCAAGCCTGCCTAAAATGGCAAGAAATGCCAATGGCCTTGGCGCGTGAAATAGTCACATGAGGGCGGTGGGCTATAGCCTTTAGTCCCATGAGGTTGGGAGGTTTGGGGGCTCTGGATATCGGAAATATGTATACTCTTTTAGAGGTCCTCGTGTGTGATGGGAGCTACGGTCTGATCAGAAGCCTGCACAAATGGCAAGAAATGCCAGTGGTGTGCGTGAAATATGCTGGTCCATGGGGGTTGGGGAGGGGTTTGGGGCTCACTGGTGGGTCGGAAATGGATACAGTCTTTTGAGGTACTCGTGTGCCCAGTGGGAGGCTACGGTCAGAGGCTGCCTAATATGGAAAAGACATGCCAGTGGCGCATTGCGAGTATTCTAGGGCGGTGGGCTCTGACCTTTGGTCCTTGAGCGTTGGGAGGAAGTTAGGAGCTCACAGGCATCGGAAATAGGTACAGTCTTTTCGAGGTCCTCGTGTGCCCGGTGGGAGGCCTACAGTCAGAGGCCTACCCTAAATGGCAAGAAATGCCCAGCGCAGCGCGTGGAAATAGTCCATAGGCGGTGGGCTATAACTTTGGTCCCATGAGGGTTGGGCGGGGGGTGTTTGAGCTCTGGTCGTCGAAATTGGTACAGTCTTTTCCAGGGTCCTCGTGTGCCTAGTGGGAGGCTCTGGACAAGCCTGCCTAAAATGCAAGAAATGTCCAGCAGGCGCGCAGCTCGTGAAATATTCAGCGAGACGGTGGGCTATAGCCTTTAGTCGCGGGGTTTGGGAGGGGTTTGGGGCTCTGGTTATCGGAAATATGTACAGTCTTTTAGAGGTCCTCGTGTGCCCGGTGGGAGGCTCTGATCAGGAAGCACCTGCCCTAAAATGGCAAGAAATGCCAAGAAAGCATGGCCAGCGTGAAATAGTCGCCGAGGCAGTGGGCTATAGCCTTTGCTCCAGAGGTTGGGGAGGGGTTCGGGGCCACTGGGCGTGGAAATGGGTACTGATCTTTTCGAGGTCGTTGTGTGCCCGGTGGGAAGCTACGGTCAAGCACACTAAAATGGCAAGAAATGCCAGTAGCGCGTGTGAAATAATCGAGGCGGTGGGCTATAGCCTTTGGTCCACGAGTTGGGAGGGGTTTGGGGCTCTGGTCGTGAAATAGTTACAGTCTTTTAGGGTCCTCGTGTGCCCAGTGGGAGGCTACGGTCAGCACATACACAAATGGCAAGACATGCCAGCGCCAGCGTGAAATAAGTCATGGGGCAGTGGGCTATAGCCTGGTCAGCGGGGTTGGGGGGGGGGGTTGGGGGGGCTCTAGTCGTCAGAAATGGGTAAAGTCTTTTCGAGGTCGTCGTGTGCCCAATGGGAAGCTGCGGTCAGGCACTACTAAAATGGCAAGAAATGCCAGCGCAAGCGCGTGAAATAAGTCACCAAGAGGCGGTGGGCTGCATAGCCTGGTCCCATGGTGTTGGGAGAGGTTTGGGGGCTCTGGTCGCCAGGAAATGGGTACAGTATTTTCGAGGGTCTCTCGTGTGCCCGATGGGAGCTCTGGTCAGGAAGCACTAAAATGGCAAGAAATGCCAGCGCAGGCGCATGAAATAATCCCAAGGGCGGTGGGCTATAGCCTGGTCTCGAGGGGTCGGGGAGGGGGTTCGGGGCTCTAGTCATCGGAGGTGGTACAGTCTTCGAGGGGTCCTCGTGTGCCCGGTGGGAGGCTACGGTCAGAAGCACTGCCACAAATGATAAGAAATGCCAGGCGCAGCTAGTGAAATACTCAGAAGAGGTGGGCTATAGCCTTTGCTCCATGAGGGGTTGGGGGGGGTGGGGGGCTCTGGTCGTCGGAAATGGATACAGTCTTTTGTAGGGGCCTCGTGTGCCCGGTGGGAGACTACGGTCAGAAGCCTGCCTAAAATCTCAAGAAATGTCAAGCGGCGCAGCACGTGAAATATTGAGAGACAGGTGGGCTATAGCCTTTGGTCGGGGTTAGGAGGAAGCGTTAAGGGCTCTGGGCGTCGGGAAACAGTCTTTTGAGGACCTCCCGGTGCCCAGTGGCTTCTGATCGAGCCTGCCCAATAAGAAATGCAGTGGCATGGCAGCGTGAAATAGTCAGCGTAGGCGGTGGGCTATAACTGGTCCATGAGGGGTTGGGAGGGGTTCGGGGCTCTGGTCGTCGGAAATGGTCTGATCTTTTCGAGGTCCTCGTGTGCCCAGTGGGAGGCTCTGGGTCAGAAGCTTGCCTAAAATGGCAAGAAATACCCAGCAGCAGCGCATGGAAATAGTCACAGGGCCGGTGGGCTATAGCTTCAGTCATGAGGGGTCGGGAGGGGGTTGAGGGGCTCTGGTCATGGAAATGGTACAGTCTTTTCGAGGGTCCTCGTGTGCCCAGTGGGATTCTGGTCAAGCCTGCCACAGAATGATAAGAAATGCCAGTGCGCAGCCGTGAAATACTTCATGGGCGGTGGGCTATAGCCTTTAACTCCAGCGAGAGGTTGGGAGGAGGGTTGGGGCCTCACAGGCGTGGAAATGGGTACAGTCTTTGAGGGTCTCGTGTACCCGATGTGGCTCTGTCAAGGCCTGCCCGAAAAATAGCAGAAATGCCAGTGACGCCAGTGAAATAATCGCCGAGGCGGTGGGCTATAGCCTTTGGTGAGAGTTGGGAGGGGTTGGGGGCTCAGTGCGTGGAAATAATTACAGTCTTTTCCGAGGGTCCTCGTGTGCCCAGTGGGAGACTACGGTCAACACTAAAATGGCAAGAAATACCCAGCATGAGCGCATGAAATAGTCACAGGGCGGTGGGCTGTGCCTGGTCTGCGGGGGTCGGGAGGGGGTTGGGGCTCTGGTCATGGGAGGTGGTAAAAGTCTTTTCAGGTCCTCGTGTACTTGCCGATGGGAGGCTACGGTCAGAAGCCTGCCTAAAATGATAAGAAATGCCAGTATGTGCAGTAGAAATACTCATGAGGCAGTGGGCTATAGCCTCCATGAGGGTTGGGGAGGGTTCGGGGGCTCTGGTCGTGAGAAATGGATACAGTCTTTTGAGGTCCTCGTGTGTGATGGGAGGCTACGGTCGAAGCCTGCCCTAAAATACCAAGAAATGTCAATGGCAACACGTGAAATAATTCGCCCGGTGGGCTATAGCCTGTTCCATGAGGTTGTGGAGGGGCGTTCGGGGCTCTGGGCGTTGGAAATGGGTACAGTCTTTTGAGGGTCTCGTGTGCCCGGTGGGAGGCTAAGGTCAGAGCCTGCCCTAAAATGGCAAGAAATGTCCAGGCGGGCGCAACGTGAAATAGTCATGAGGCCGGTGGGCTATAGCCTTTGCTCATGAGGTTGGGGAGGTGCGTTCGGGGGCTCTGGGCGTGGAAATGGTGCAGTCTTTTGAGGGTCTCGTGTGCCCGGTGGGAGGCTAGGTCAGAAGCCTGCCTAAAATGACAAAAATGTCAGCAGCATAGCGCGTGAAATAATCGCCGAGGCGGTGGGCTATAGCCTGGTCCATGAGGTTGGGAGGGGTTCGGGGGCTCTGGGCGTCGGGAAATGGGTACAGTCTTTTGAGGGTCTCGTGTGCCCGAGTGGGAGAGCTAAGGTCAAGCCTACCCTAAAATGGCAAGAAATGTCCAGCGGCGCATCGCGTGAAATAGTCGCCGAGGCCGGTGGGCTATAGCCTTTGGTCCTCTGGGGGTGGGGGGGTTGGGGGGCTCTGGGCGTCGGAAATATGTACAGTCTTTTCGAGGGTCCTCATGTGCCCAGTGGGAAGCTACGGTCAGGAGGCCTACTAAAATGCAAGAAATGCCAATGCATGGCACGTGAAATAGTCATGGGGCACAGGTGGGCTATAGCCTGGTCCTCGGGGTTGGGAGGGGTTTGGGGCTCTGGTCATGGAAATATGTACACTCTTTTGAGGGTCCTCATGTACTTGATGGGAGGCTACGGTCAGGAAGCACACTAAAATGGCAAGAAATGCCAGTGGCTTGTAGCGTGAAATAGTCATAGAGCAGGTGGGATATAGACTTTGGTCCTCGGGGGTTGGGAGGGGTTTGAGGGCTCACAGTGATCAGAAATGGGTCAGTCATTTCGAGGGTCTCGTGTGCCCTTGATGGGAGGCTACGGTCGAGCACTGCCTACAAATGGCAAGACATGCCTAGCGTCGCATCAGCGTAGAAATATTCACCGAGGCGGTGGGCTATAGCCTTTGGTCCATGAGGGTTGGGAGGGAAGTTCGGAAGCTCTGGGCATCAGAAATGGGTCAGTCTTTTGAAGGGTCTCGTGTGCCCAGGTGGGAGGCTACGGTCAGAAGCACTTGCCTAAAATGGCAAGAAATGCCAAGTGAGCAGCACGTGAAATATTCACAAGGCGGTGGGCTATAGCCTTTGGTCCGCTGGGGTTGGGGAGGGGGTTCGGGGGCTCTGGGTGTCGGAAATGGGTACAATATTTTCGAGAGGTCCTCGTGTGCCCAGTGGGAGGCTACTGATCAGGAGCCTGCCCTAAAATGGCAAGACAAATGCCAATGGCGCATTGCGTGAAATAATCGCCAGGCGGTGGGCTATATGTGCTTTGGTCCGAGGGTTGGGGAGGGTTCGAGGGGCTCTGGTCGGGAAATGGGTACAGTCTTTTCGAGGTCGTCGTGTGCCCAGTGGGAGGCTCTGACGAGGCACTGCCCCTAAAATGGCAAGAAATGCCCAGTGAGCATTGTGAAATAGTCAGCCGAAGGTGGGCTATAGCCTTTGGTCATGAGGGGTTGGGAGGGGTTTAGAGGGCTCTGGTCATTGGAAATATGTACAGTCTTTCGAGGTCTCGTGTGCCCAGTGGGAGGCTCTGACCAAGCCTGCCCTAGAATGATAAGAAATGCCCAGTGGCGCGGCAGTGAAATAGTCATGGGAAGGGTGGGCTATAACCTTTGGTCCTTGAGGTTGAGGAGGGGGTTCGGGGCTCTGGTCATTGGAAATGGTACAGTCTTTTCGAGGGTCCTCGTGTGCCCAGTGGGAGGCTACTGGTCAGAGCCTGCCCTAAAATGATAAGAAATGCCAATGGCGTGCCATGAAATACTCAAAGGCGGTGGGCTATAACCTTTGGTCATGAGGGTTGGGGAGGGGTTTCGGGGCTCTGGGCGTCGGAAATGGTGCAGTCTTTTAGGGTCCTCGTGTGCCCGGTGGGAGAGCTCGGTCAGAAGCCTGCCCTAAAATGGCAAAAGAAATGCCAGCCAGTAGCGTGAAATAGTCGCCGAGGCCGGTGGGCTATGTGCCTTTGGTCCACAGGGGTTGGGAGGGTGTTTGGGGGCTCACAGTTGCGTCAATGGTATACTCTTTTGAGGTCCTCGTGTGCCCAGGTGGGAGGCTCGGTCAGAGGCCTGCTAAAATGGCAAGAATGAGCGTTGCGTGAAATAATCATGCCGAGGCCGGTGGGCTATAATAACTGGTCATGAGGGGTTGGGAGAGGGTTTCGGGGGCTCTGGGTCGTCGGAAATGGGTGCAGTCTTTTGAGGGTCCTCATGTGCCCGATTGATGGGAGGCTACGGTGAGGCCTGCCTAAAATGGCAAGAAATGCCATGGCGCGTGAAATAGTCAGAGGCCGGTGGGCTATAGCCTTTGGTCAGCGGGGTTGGGAGGGTTCGAGACTCACAGTGCGTGAAATGGGTCTGATCTTTTCGAGGGTCCTCGTGTGAGTGGGAGAGCTCTGGTCGAGGCCAACCTAAAATGGCAAGAAATGCCCAGTAGCGTGAAATAATCATGAGGGCGGTGGGCTATAGCCTTTGGTCATGAGGGGTTAGGGGAGGTGTTTGGGAGCTCTCAGGCGTCGGAAATGGGTACACTCTCGTCGAGGGTCCTCGTGTGCCTAGTGGGAGCTACTGGTCAAGGCCTGCCCTAAAATGGCAAGAAATGTCCAGCGGCATGGCGTGAAATATTCCGAGGCAGGTGGGCTATATACTTTGGTCCTTGAGGGGTTAGGTGAGGGGTTTGAGGGCTCTGGTGTCGGAAATGGGTACAGTCTTTAGAGGGTCCTTGTGTGCTTGTGTGGGAGGCTTCTGGGTCAGAGCACTGCCCTAAAATGGCAAGAAATGCCAGCGGTGCGTAGAAATAGTCACTAGGGCCGGTGGGCTATAAGCCTTTGGTCATGAGGGTTGGGGAGGGGTTTGAGGCTCTGGTCATCGGAAATATGTACAGTCTTTTAGAGGGTCTCGTGTGCTTGGAGGATCTGGTCAAGCCTGCCCTAAAATGGCAAGAAATGCCCAATGGCGCGTGAAATACTCAGCCAGGGCGGTGGGCTATAGCCTTTGCTCCATGAGGTTGGGAGGCGGGTTGAGCTCACAGGCGTCGAGAAATGGAGTACAGTCTTTTGAGGTCCTCGTGTGTGCCCAGCGGCCTCTGATTGAGGCCTGCCTAAAATGGCAAAAAAGAAAATGCCCATGGCTGTAGCGTGAAATAATCGAGGCGGTGGGCTATACTGGTCATGAGAGTTGGGGAGGGGGTTTAGGGGCTCACAGTGCATCGGAAATGGTACAGTCTTTTGAGGGTCCTGGTGTGCCCGGTGGGAGGCTGGTCAGAACCTAAATGGCAAAATGCCAGTGCGCAGCGCGTGAAATACAATCACCGCCGGGTGGGCTATGCAGCCTTTGAGTCCCGGGGGTTGGGAGGGGTTGGGGCTCTGGTCATCGGGAAATGGTATAGTCTTTTTGAGGTCCTCGTGTGCCCGGTGGGAGGCTACGGTCAGAAGCCTGCCTAAATGATAAGAAATGCCAGTGGCCTTGGCGTGAAATAGTACAAAGCGGTGGGCTATAGCCTTTAACTCCTTGAGGTTGGGAGGGGTTCGGGGGGCTGGCGTGGGGAAATGGGTACAGTCTTTTAGAGGGTCTCGTGTGCCCTAGTGGGAGGCCTAGGTCTGAGCCTGCCTAAAATGGCAAGAAATGCCCAAGCGCGCATTGAAATAGTCATAGGGGCGGTGGGCTATAATAACTGGTCAGCGGGGGTTGGGGAGGGGTTTAGGGGGCTCTGGATCGGAAATATGTATACTCTTTTGAGGGGTCCTCGTGTGCCCAGTGGGAGGCTACGGTCAGCCTGCCCTAATAACAAGAAATGTGCCAGCGCGTGAAATACCTTTGGTCCTCATGAGGGTTGGGGAGGGGTTGGGGGCTCAGTGCGTCGGAAATGGATACAGTCTTTTAGAGGGTAATCATGTGCCAGTGGGAGCTCACGGTCAGAGGCCTGCACAATATGGAAAGACATGCCAGTGGCGCATTACGTGAAAGTATTGCAAGGCGGTGGGCTGTAGCCTGGTCCATGAGGGTTGGGGAGGGAAGTTGGGGGCTCTGGGCATCGAAATGGGCCAGTCTTTTCGAGGGTCCTCGTGTGCCAGTGGGAGGCGACGTTCAGAAGCCTACACAAAAATGGCAACAAATGGCCTTAGCGTGAAATGATCACTTAGGGCAGGTGGGCTATAACCTGGTCCCATGAGGGTTGGGGAGGGTGTTTGGGGCTCAGTGCGTCGGAAATGGAGTCTGAGTCTTTTCGAGGGTCCTCGTGTGCCCAGTGGGAGGCTACGGTCAGAAGCCTGCCCTAAAATGGCAAGAAATGTCAGCGCATTCGTGAAATATTGCACCAAGGCGGTGGGCTATAGCCCTTTGGTCAGGGGGTTTGGGAGGGGTTTGGGGGCTCTAGTTATCGAGAAATATGTACAGTCTTTTAGAGGTCCTCGTGTGCCCATGGGAGGCTACAGTCGGAAGCCTGCCACTAAAATGTAAAGAAATGCCCAATGGCCTTGCGCGTGTGAAATAGTCCATAGGGCAGTGGGCTAGCCTTTGGTCCGGGGTTGGGAGGGGTTTGGGGCTACGGATATCGGAAATATATACTCTTTTAGAGGTCTCGTGTGTGCCCAGTGGAGGCTACAGTCAGAAGCCTGCCACTAAAATAGCAAGAAATGCCAGCAGTAGCGTGCGTGAAATATTACCGAGTCAGGGGCGGTGAGGGTTGGGAGGGGTTTGGGGCTCACAGTGGCCAGGAAATGGATCTGATCTTTCGAGGGGTACTCGTGTGCCCGGTGGGAGGCTGATCGAGAGGCCTACCTAATATAGACATGACCAGCGCGCATTGCGTGAAATTGCAGGGCCGGTGGGCTCTGTTTGGTCCCAGGCGTTGGGAGGGAAGTTACAGGGGCTCAGTGGGCATCGGAAATGGAGTACAGTCTTTTCGAGGGGTCTCGTGTACCCGTGGGAGGCTACGGTCAAGCCTACCCTAAAATGGCAGAATGTCCTTAGCGCAGCGTGAAATAGTCAAGGACCGGTGGGCTATAGTCCATGGGGGTTGGGAGGGGGTTTAGGGGCTCTGGTGGTCGAAATGGGTACAGTCTTTTCGAGGCTCCTCGTGTGCCTAGTGGGAGGCTACGGTCATAGGACTGCCCTAAAATGGCAAGAAATGTCAGTAGCGCCTCGTGAAATATTCGGCAAGACCGGTGGGCTATAGCTTTGGTCCGGGGGGGTTTGGGGGGGGTTTTTGGGGGGCTCTAGTTATCGGAAATATGTACAGTCTTTTAGAGGGTCCTCGTGTGCCCAGTGGGAGGCTACTGGTCAGAAGCACTGCCTAAAATGGCAAAATGCCCAGCATGGCGTGAAATAATCAAGGCAGGTGGGCTATGTAGTCATGAGGTTGGGAGGGGTTTGGGGGCTCTGGAATGGAAATGATACTCTTTTGAGGGTCCTCGTGTGCCCAGTGGGAGGCTATGGTGAGCACACCTAAAATGGCAAGAAATGCCAGTGTGGCGTGAAATAACAGGGCGTCCGTCCCTTGGGGAGGGGGTTTCGGGGCTCTGGTCGTTGGAAATGGATCTGATCTTTTGAGGGTCTCGCATGTGCCCGAGTGGGAGGCTACGGTCAGAGCTGCCTAAAAATGAAAGAAATGCCCATGGTGCAGTGAAATAGTCACCGAGGCGGTGGGCTATAGCCTTTGGTCCGAGGGGTTGGGAGGGGTTTGAGGGCTCGAGGTCGGAAATGGGTAAAGTCTTTGAGGGTCTCGTGTGTGAGTGGGAGGCTCGGTCGAGCACATACTAAAAAATGGCAAGAAATGTGCCATGGCCGCCTGTGAAATAGTCGCCGAGTGTGGGCTATAACCTGGTCCATGAGGGGTTAGGGGAGGTTTGGGGCTCTGGTCGTGAGGAAATGGTCAGTCTTTTCGAGGGGTCCTCGTGTGCAGTGGGAGGCTACGGTCAGGAAGCACATACTAAAATGGCAAGAAATGCCAGCCCAGTATGGCCAAGCGTGAAATAAGTCATGGGGCGGTGGGCTATAGCCTTTGGTCCAGAGGGGTTGGGAGGGGTTCGGGGGCTCACAGTGCGTCAGGAAATGGGTATAGTCTTTTCGAGGTCTCGTGTGCCCAGTGGGAGGCTACGGTCAGGAGCACACCTAAAATGCAAAAATGCCAAGTGGCGCGTGAAATAGTCCGAAGGCGGGTGGGCTATAACAGTCATGAGGTTGGGAGAAGGGGTTCGGGGCTCAGTCGTGAGAAATGGGTACAGTCTTTCGAGGGTCTCGTGTGATGGGAGGCTACGGTCGAAGCTTGCCTAAAATGGCAAAAATGTCCAGTATAGCGCACGTGAAATAATCATAGGGCGGTGGGCTATGCTGGTCCAGGGGTTGGGGGGGGGGTTTGGGGCTGGGGTCGTCGGAAATGGGTACAGTCTTTTCGAGGGTCCTCGTGAGCCCCGTGGGAGGCTTCGGTCAGCTGCCTAAAATGGCAAGAAATACCAGTATTGCGCATGAAATAGTCAGGCAGGCGGTGGGCTGCTCCATGAGGGTTGGGGGAGGGGTTTGGGGGCTCTGGTCATGGAAATGGTGCAGTCTTTTCGGGGTCCTCGTGTGCCCGATGGGAGGCTCACGGTCAGGCTAAAATGGCAAGAAATACCCAACAGCAGCGCATGGAAATAGTCACCAAGGGGCGGGTGGGCTATAATAACTGGTCTGCTGAGGGGTCGGGAGGGGTTGGGGCTCACGGTCGTCGGAAATGGAGTACAGTCTTTACGAGGGTCCTCGTGTGCCCAGTGGGAGCTGGGTCAAGCCTGCCCTAAAATGGCAAAGAAATGCCCAGTGCGCAGCGTGAAATATCATGAGGCGGTGGGCTATAGCCAGTCCATGCGGGGTTGGGGGGGGTGTTTGGGGGCCTCTGGTCGAAATGGGTACAGTCTTTTCAGGGTCCTCGTGTGCCTTGATGGGAAAGCTACGGTCGAGGCCTGCCCTAAAATGGCAAGAAATACCCATGGCGCATAGCGCGTGGAAATAGTCATGAGGCAGTGGGCTATATGGTCCAGCGAGAGTTGGGAGGGTTTGGGGGGCTCTGGTCGTCAGAAATGGGTACGGTCTTTTCGAGGGTCCTCGTGTGCCCAGTGGGAGGCTACGGTCAGAAGCCTGCCCTAAAATGGCAAGAAATGCCTAGCTGCGCAGCGCGTGAAATAGTCACCGAGGCCGGTGGGCTATAGCCTTTGGCAGAGGTTGGGGAGGGGTTGGGGGCTCAGGTCGTCGGAGATGGGTACAGTCTTTTGAGGGTCTCGTGTGCCCGGTGGGAGGCTGATTCGAGCCTGCTAAAATGGCAAAGAAATGCTTGTGGCGCAGCAGTGAAATAATCATGGAGCCCGGTGGGCTATAGCTGCTCCAGCGGGGTTGGGAGGGGGTTGGGGGCTCTAGGCGTCGAATGGAGTGGTCTTTTCGAGGTCTCGTGTGCCCAGTTGGACGCTACAGTCAGAGCCTGCCCCTAAAATGGCAAAAATACCAGCAGCGCATGGCGGAAATAGTCACGGGCGGTGGGCTATATTACTGATACAGGAGGTTGGGAGGGGGTTGGGGGCTCTGGGCTTCAGAAATGATTAATGTCTTTTCGAGGGTCCTCGTGTGCCGATGGGAGGCTGATTGAAGCTTGCTAAAATGGCAAGAAATGTAGCAGGCATGGCATGGAAATAATCACCAGGGCGGTGGGCTATAGCCTGGTCAGCGGGGTTGGGGAGGGGTTCGGGGAGCTCAGTGGTGAAATGGATCAGTCTTTTCGAGGGTCGTGTGCCCGGTGGGAGGCTCAGTCAGGCTGCCCTAAAATGCAAGAGATGTCTGATGCGCAGCGAAATGAAATGTCGCGGAGGCCGGTGGGCTATAGCACTATTCATGAGGGGTTGGGAGGGGCGTTGAGGCTCTGGGCGTCGGGAAATGGGTACAGTCTTTTTGAGGTCCTCGTGTGCCCGGTCAGAGGCTAAGGTCAAGCCTGCCCACTAAAATAGCAAGAAATGTCCAAGCGTAGCGTGAAATAGTCGCAGGCCGACATGTGCTGTTCACGGGGTTGGGGAGGCGTTAGGGGCTCTGGGCGTCGGAAATGGGTCTGATCTTTTGAGGTCCTCGTGTGCAGTGGGAGGCTACAGTCAGAAGCCTGCCTAAAATGACAAGAAATGTCCAGTTAGCATGAAATAGTCATGAGGCAGTGGGCTAGCACTGATGGGGGTTGGGGAGGGGTTTGGAGGCTCACAGGAAATAGTAAGTCTGATCTTTTTCGAGGGTCCTCGTGTGCCCAGGTGGGAGGCTACTGAGGTCACCTGCCCTAAAATGACAAAAATGTCAATGGCCAGCGTGAAATAATCATGCAAGGCAGTGGGCTATAGCCTACAGAGGTTGGGGAGGCGTTGAGCTCAGTGGCGTCAGAATGGTACAGTCTTTTTCGAGGTCTCGTGTGCCCAGTGGGAAGCTACGGTCAGGCCTACTAAAATGCAAGAAGTACCCTGCCAGGCGCGCGTGCGTGAAATAATCATGGGGCACAGTGGGCTATAGCCTTTAGTCCTCAGAGGGGGTTGGGAGGGGGTTTGGGGCTCTGGCGTCGAGAAATATGTACAGTCTTTTGAGGTCCTCTGTGCCAGGTGGGAGGCTACGGTCAAGCCTGCCACTAAAATGGCAAGAAATGCCTCATGGCATGGCGCGTGGGAAAATAATCGCCCGAGGCGGTGGGCTGCTTTGGTCCTCGGGGTTGGGGGGGGTTTCGGGGGCTCTGGTCATCGGAAATCAGTCTTTCCGGTCCTCGTGTGCCCATGGGAGGCTCTGGTCAGAAGCCTGCCTAAATGGCAAGAAATGTCCAGCGGCATGCAGCGTGAAATAGTCATGGGAGGCAGTGGGCTATAGCCTGGTGGGGTTGGGAGGGGAGTTCGGGGCTCTGGGCATCGAGAAATGGGTATAATCTTTTCGAGGTCCTCGATGTGCCCAGGTGGGAGGCTACGGTCAGAAGCACTGCCTAAAATGAGAAATGTCTAGCGTGGCCACGTGAAATATTCACCCGAGACGGTGGGCTATAGCTTTAGTCCCAGGAGGGTTGGGGAGGCGTTGGGCTCACAGGCGTCGGAAATGGGTACAATCTTTTGAGGGTCTCATTATTGCCCGATTGGGAGGCTACAGATCACTACAAATGCAAAAGAAATGCCAGTGCTTGCGTGAAATAATCACCAAGAGCCGATTGGGCTATAGCCTTTGGTCTCGAGGGGTTGGAGAAAGTTTCGGGGCTCACGGTCATGAAATGGTACAAATCTTTTCAAGGGTCCTCGTGTGCCAGGTGGGGGCTAACGTCGGAAGCACATACAAAATGTGCAAGAAATACCCAGGTAGCAGTGGAAATGTGTGGGCAGTGGGCTATGCTGGTCCATGAGGTTGAGGAGGGGGTTCGGAGGCTCAGGTAAGTCGAGAAATATGTACAGTCTTTTCGAGGTACCTCGTGTGCCCAGTGGGAGGCCTACGGTCAGGAAGCCTGCCCTAAAATAGCAAGAAATGCCTAGCGCATGTGCATGAAATAATCGTCCCGAGGCGGTGGGCTATGTGCCCAGTCCATGAGGGTTGGGAAGGGGTTCAGGGGCTCAGGGCATCGGAAATGGGTACAGTCTTTTCCAGGGTCCTCGTGTGCCAGTGGGAGGCTCTGATCAAAGCACACTAAAAATAACAAGAAATGCTTGTGCATGAGCGCCTTGAAATAGTCATTGGGGCCGGTGGGGCTATACCATCAGGGTTGGGGAGGGGGTTTAGGGGGCTCTGGTCGTCGGAAATGGGTACAATATTTTCGAGGGTCCTCGTGTGCCCAGTGGGAGGCTACGGTCAGAAGCCTGCCCTAAAATGGCAAATATGCCATGCCATGCGCGTGAAAATAATCAGCCCGGTGGGCTATAGCATTTAGTCCATGAGGGGTTGGGAGGCGGGGAGCTCAGGCGTCGGAAATGGTGTGCATCTTTTGAGGGTCCTCGTGTGCCCGATTGGGAGGCTCACGGTCAGAGGCCTGCCTAAAAATGTGAAATGCCAGTAGCAGCGCATGAAATAGTCACGGAGGGCGGTGGGATATAGCCTTTGGTCATGAGGGTTGGGGAGGGGTTGGGGGCTCTGGGGTCAGGAAATGGAGTGATCTTTCGAGGGTCCTCGTGTGCCCAGTGGGAGGCTCTACGCTCAGGCCTGCCTAAAATGGTGAAAATGCCAAGTGGCGCAGTGGGAAATAGTCATGAGGTGGTGGGCTATGGCCTTTGGTCTGGGGGTTGGGAGGGGAGGCTGTCGGAAATGGATACAGTTTTTGAGGGTCTCGTGTTCCCGTGGGAGGCCTACGGTCAGCGTCACTACGCTAAAATAGCAAGAAATACCAATGGCTGGCACTGAAATAGTCATCGCGAGGCCGGTGGGCTATAGACTACTGGTCCCATGAGGGTTGGGGGAGGAAGTTCTGGAGCTTTGGGCGTCGGAAATGGCTACAGTCATTTTGAGCGTCCTCGGGTGCCCAGTGGGAGCCTACGGTGAGCCACTAAAATAACCAAAGACATGCCCAGCGCAGCGCGTGACATAAATGTGAGGCAGTGGGCTATTGCTGGTCTGCGGGGGTTGGGGAGGCGTCGGGAAATGGGTACAATCTTTTCGAGGGTCCTCGTGTTCCTGTGGGAGGCTCTGGTCAGCGATCACTCGCTAAAATGGCAAGAAATACCCAGCCAGTGGCGTGAAATAGTCTGAGGCCGGTGGCTAAACCTTTGGTCATGAGCGGGGGTTGGGAGGGGAAGTTACGGGGCTCAGGTGTGAAATGGGTGCTGTCTTTCGAGGGTCCTCGTGTGCCCATTGGGAGGCTCTGATCAGAACCTGCACCTAAAATGGCAAGAAATACCAGTGACGCAGCACATAAATAATCGCCCTTGAGGCAGTGGGCTGTACTGCTGGTCCCACAGGGGTTGGGGAGGGGTTGGGGGGCTCTGGGTCGTCGAAATGGGTGAGTCTTTTCGAGGTCTCGTGTGCCCGATGGGAGGCTACTGGTCAGAAGCCTGCCCTAAAATAGCAAGAAATGTCCAGTCATGGCGCGTGAAATAATCCACAGGGCCGGTGGCCTAGAATAACTGGTCAGCGAGGGTTGGGAGGAAGTTCTGGGGTGGGCGTCGGAAATGGGTACTGTCTTTTGAGGGTCCTCGTGTGCCCAGTGGGAGGCTACAGTCAGAGAGGCCACCTAAAATGGCTAGAAATGCCAGACAGCGCATGAAATAGTCAGGGCGGTGGCCACCTGTGCCAGTCCCTTGAGGTTGGGGAGGGGTTTAGGAGGCTACAGTCGTCAAAAATGGAGTGCAGTCTTTTCGAGGGTCCTCGTGTGCCCGATCAGGAGGCTATGGTCAAGAATCACCTTTAAAATGGCAAGAAATACCCATGACCTTGGCAGCGTGAAATAATCACCGAGGCGGTGGGCTATGTGCTTGGTCCTTGAGGAGGTTGGGAGGGGTTTAGGGCTCTGGTGGGAGAAATGGAGTACAGTCTTTTGAGGGTCCTTGTGTGCCAGTGGGAGGCTCGGTCAGAAGCCTTGCCTAAAATGGCAAAAGACATCATGTGTGGCGCGTGAAATAATAGTCAAGGCCGGTGGGCTATAGCACTGGTCCATGCGGGGTTGGGGAGGGGTTCCGGGCTACAGGCGTCGGAACTGGGTACAATCTTTTCGAGGGTCCTCGTGTGCCCATTGGGAGGATTCTGATCCGAGCCTGCTAAAATGGCAAGAAATACCCAATGAGCGCAGCGCATGAAATAATCCCAGGCCGGTGGGCTATGTGCTGGTCTCGGGGGTTGGGAGGGGGTTTGGGGCTCTGGTCGTGAAATGCGTACAGGCTTTTCAGGGTCTCGTGTGCCCAGGTGGGAGGCTACGGTCAAGCCTGCCCTGAAATATGACATGTCAGTCGCATCGCGTGAAATAATCGCATGGGGCAGTGGGCTATAGCCTTTGGGCCCATGAGGGGGTTGGGGAGGAAGTTCACAGGGCTCTAGGCGTCGAGAAATAGGTCTGATCTTCGAGGGTCCTCGTGTGCCCAGTGGGAGGCTACGGTCAGTTCGCTGCCCTAAAATGGCAAGAAATGTCTAGCTGCGCAGCTCGTGAAATAGTCAAGACAGGTGGGCTATATGCTGGTCATGAGGGGGGTTGGGGAGGGGCGTTGAGGCTCTGTGTCGGAAATGGGTAAAATATTTTCAAGGGTCCTCGTGTGCCCGGTGGGAGGCTACGATTGAGCCTACTAAAATAGAAATGCCAATGGCTGGCGCGTGAAATAAGTCAGCGAGGCAGTGGGCTATGTGCCTTTGATCATGAGGGTTGGGAGGGATTTGGGGGCTCTGCGTCGAGGAAATATGTACAGTCTTTTCAAGGGTCTCGTGTGCCCAGGGTGGGAGGCTAACGTCGGAGCCTGCCTAAAATGGCATAAGAAATGTCAAGCAGCCAGGCCGTGAAATAATCCTTGAGGCAGTGGGCTATAATAGCTGATCCCTTGAGGGTTGGGGAGGCGGGGTTGGGAGCTCTGGTCATGGGGAAATATACAGTCTTTAGGGTCTCGTGTGCCCAGTGGGAGGCTAACGTCAAGCCTGCCTAAAATGGCAAAAAAAGGAAATGTCCAGCCAGGCGCGTGAAATAATCGCGCCGAGGCAGTGGGCTATATGCTGGTCCAGCGAGGGGTTGGGAAAGGGTGGGGCTCACAGTGTCGTGGAAATAGGTACAGTCTTTTCGAGGGTCCTCGTGTGCCCGGATCAGGAAAGCCTACAGTCGAGCCTGCCTAAAATGGCAAGAAATGCCCTCTGGCGCGTGAAATAATCGCGAGGCGGTGGGCTATAACCTGGTCATGGTCCTTGAGGTTGGGAGGGGTTTGAGGGGCTGGTCGTCGGGAAATATGTACAGCAATGCCTTTTCGAGGGTCGTCGTGTGCCCAGGTGGGAGGCTCTGACCCGAAGCACACTAAAAAGACAGAAATGCCAACAGCGCTTGTGCTGAAATAATCAGCAGGCAGTGGGCTACTACCCTTTGGTCCATGAGGGTTGGGGAGGGTTTAGGGACTCTGGTCATCGAAATGGGTACAATATTTTCAAGGGTCTCGTGTGCCCGGTGGGAGGCTCTGATCAGAGCACCTAAAATGGCAAGACATGCCAGTATTGGCGCAGCGCGTGACATAATCAGCGAGGCAGTGGGCTATAGCATTTAGTCCTTGAGGGTTGAGGCGGGGCGTTCGGTGGCTCTGGGCGTCGAAAATGGGTACAGTATTTTCGAGGGTCTCGTGTGCCCTTGATGGGAGGAGTTACGGTCAGAGCCTGCCCTAAAATGGCAAGAAATACCCAGTGCCTTGGCACATGAAATAGTCAAGGGCGGTGGGCTATAGCTTTGGTCTGCGGGGTTGGGGAAGGGGTTGGGGAGCTCACAGGAGTCGGAAATGGGTACAGTCTTTCGGAGGGTCCTCGTGTGCCCAGTGGGAGGCTACGGTCAAGCCTGCCTAAAATGGTAAAAGAAATGCCAATGCGCATCGCGTGAAATAATCGCCCTTGACGGTGGCCTAGAGCCTTTGGTCCATGAGGGTTGGGGAGGAAGTTCGGGGCTCACAGGTGTCGGAAATGGGTACTGTCTTTTCGAGGTCCTCATGTGCCCATTGGGAGGAAGCTGATCAGAACCACTGCCTAAAATAGCAAGAAATGCCAGTATGGCGCAGCGCATGAAATAGTCCCGAGGCCGGTGGGCTGTTGCCTTTGATCCCACAGGGGTTGGGAGGGTTTGGGGGCTCTGGTCGTCGGAAATGGGTACAGTCTTTTCGAGGTCCTCGTGTGATGGGAGGCCTACGGTCAAACCTGCCCTAAAATAGCAAGAAATGTCCATGGCGCGCGTGAAATAGTCACGAGGCGGTGGGCTATAGCCTTTGGTCATGAGGGGTTGGGGAGGGTTTAGGGGCTCAGTGGTCATGAAAATGGGTACAGTCTTTTGAGGTCCTTGCGTACTTGATGGGAGGCTACTGATCAGGCCTTACAAAATAGCAAGACATGCGCATGGCGCATGGCGCTTGAAATAAGTCGCCCAGGCAGTGGGCTATAGCCTTTGTTCAGCAGGGGTTGGGGAGGGGCGTTCGGGAGCTCACAGGCGTCGAAATGGGTACAGTCTTTTCAGAGGTCTCGTGTGCCCAGTGGGAGGATTCTGTCCTGACAGGCCTGCCCTAAAATGGCAAGAAATACCCAGCAGCGCATGAAATAGTCACCATAGGGCGGTGGGCTATATGCTAGTCCTCGGGGTTGGGAGGGTTCGGAGACTCACAGTGCGTCGAAATCGAGATGCAGTCTTTTCGAGGGTCCTCGTGTGCCCAGTGGGAGGCTCTGATCGAAGCCTGCCACTGAAATAGACATGCCAGTCGCATCGTGTGAAATTGTCAGCAGGCGGTGGGCTATAATAACCTTTGGGCCGAGGGTTGGGAGGAAGTTCACAGGGGCTCTGGGCATCGGAAATGGAGTGATCTTTTCGAGGGTCCCCGTGTGCCCGTGGGAGGCTACTGGTCAGGCGCCTGCCCTAAAATGGCAAGAAATGTCTAGCAGGCGCAGCACGTGAAATATTCACGAGACCCGGTGGGCTATAGCCTTTGGTCATGCGGGGGTTGGGGAGGCGTTCGGGCTCAGTGTCGGAAATGGGTACAAATATTTTCAAGGGTCTCGTGTGCCCGGTGGGAGGCTACAGTCAGCACTGCCTAAAATGGCAAGAAATGCCCAGCGGCGCAGCCCGTGAAATAGTCGTCGAGGCCGGTGGGCTATAGCCTTTGGTCCGCGAGGGTTGGGGTGGGGGGTTTGGGGGCTCTGGTCGTCGGAAATATAGTCTTTTCAAGGGTCCTCGTGTGCCCAGGTGGGAGGCTAGTCAGAGGCCTGCCCTAAAATGCAAGAAAGTCAATGCCAGTAGCGCGTGAAATAGTCGCCGAGGCCGGTGGGCTATAGCCTTTGGTCCGCGGGGGTTGGGGAGCGGGGTTCGGGGGCTCTGGTCGTCGGAAATATGTACAGTCTTTTCAAGGGTCCTCGTGTGCCCAGTGGGAGGCTAACGTCAGAGGCCTGCCCTAAAATGGCAAGAAATGTCCAGCGGCGCAGCGCGTGAAATAGTCGCCGAGGCCGGTGGGCTATAGCCTTTGTTCCGCGGGGGTTGGGGAGGGGCGTTCGGGGGCTCTGGGCGTCCGAAATGGGTACAGTCTTTTCGAGGGTCCTCGTGTGCCCAGTGGGAGGTTACGGTCACAGGCCTGCCCTAAAATGGCAAGAAATACCCAGCGGCGCAGCGCATGAAATAGTCACCGAGGCCGGTGGGCTATAGCCTTTGGTCCTCGGGGGTTGGGAGGGTTTGGGGCTCAGTGTCAATCGTCTGATCTTTTCGAGGTCCTCGTGTGCCCAGTGGGAGGCTACAGTCGAGGCCTGCCCTGAAATAACAAGAAACTGTGTGTAGCGCAGCGTGAAATAATCAGCCAAGGGCCGGTGGGCTATTGCTGGGCAGCGGGGTTGGGAGGAAGTTAAGAGGCTCTGGGCATCGGAAATGGGTGATCTTTCGAGGTCCTCGTGTGTGCCCAGTGGGAGGCTCTGATCAGAGCCTGCCCTAAAATGGCAAGAAATGTCTAAGCGGCAACACGTGAAATATTCACGAGACCGGTGGGCTATAGCCTTTGGTCCATGGGGTTGGGGAGGCGTTCGGAAGCTCTGTCGGAAATGGGTGAAAGTATTTTCAAGGGTCCTCGTGTGCCCGAGTGGGAGGCTCTGATTGAGCACATGCCTAAAATAAAAAATGCCAATGGCAGCGTGAAATAGTCATGGGGCGGTGGGCTATAGCCTTTGGTCCGCGGGGGTTGGGGTGGGATTTGAGGGGCTCTGGTCGTCGGAATATGTACAGTCTTTTCAAGGGTCTCGTGTGCCCAGGTGGGAGGCTAACGTCAGGCACACTAAAAAATGGCAAGAAATGTCCAGCAGGCCGTGAAATAATCATGAGGCCGGTGGGCTATAGCCTTTGGTCCGCGGGGGATGGGGAGCGGGGTACGGGGGCTCTGGTCATTGGAAATATGTACAGTCTTTTCAATGGTCCTCGTGTGCCCAGTGGGAGGCTAACGTCTGTGGCCTGCCGTAAATTGGCAGGAAATGTCCATGGCCAGCGTGAAAATCATGGGCAGTGGGCTATAGCCTTTGGTCATGAGGGTTGGGGAGGCGGGGTTCGGGGGTACAGTCTTTTCGAGGGTCCTCGTGTGCCCAGTGGGAAGCTACGGTCAGAGGCCTGCCTAAAATGGCACAGAAATACTGCAGTGCAGCGCGTGAAATAAGTCACGAGGGCCGGTGGGCTATGCTGGTCATGAGGTTGGGAGGGTTTGGGGGGCTCAGTGGTCGGAAATATGTACAGCCTTTTCGAGGGTCGTCGTGTGCCCAGTGGGAGGCTGACGTCAGAAGCACTGCCTAAAGACAAGAAATGCCAATGACAGCGTGAAATAATCAGCCGAGGCAGTGGGCTATAGACTGGTCCATGGGGTTGGGGAGGGGGTTTGGGGCACTCTGGTCATCGGAAATGGGTACAATATTTTCAAGGGTCCTCGTGTGCCCAGTGGGAGGCTACGGTCAGAAGCCTGCCCTAAAATGGCAAGACATGCCAAGCGCGCGTGAAATAATCAGCGAGGCAGTGGGCTATAGCTTTAGTCCTTGAGGTTGGGGAGGGGCGTTCGGGGGCTCAGGCGTCGAAATGTACAATCTTTTGAGGGTCTCGTGTGCCCGTGGGAGGATTACGGTCAGCGAGGCACCGCTAAAATGGCAAGAAATACCAGCATGCGCATGAAATAATAGTCACAGGCGGTGGGCTATAGCCTTTGGTCTGCGGGGGTTGGGGAAGGGGGTTCGGGGGCTCTGGGAGTCGGAAATGGGTACAGTCTTTCAGAGGGTCCTCGTGTGCCCAGTGGGAGGCTACGGTCAGAAGCCTGCCCTAAAATGGTAAGAAATGCCCAGCGGCGCATCGCGTGAAATAGTCGCCGCGGCCGGTGGCCTAGAGCCTTTGGTCCGCGGGGGTTGGGAGGGAAGTTACAGGGCTCTGGGTGTCGGAAATGGAGTCTGTCTTTCGAGGTCCTCATGTGCCCATTGGGAGGCTGATCAGAACCCTGCCTAAAATAGCAAGAAATGCCAATGGCAGCGCATGAAATAGTCACAAGGCCGGCGGGCTATAGCCTTTGGTCCGAGGGGGTTGGGTCGGAGGTTCTGGGGATCTGGGCGTCAGAAATCGTTACAGTCCTTTTGATGGTCCTCGTGTTCGCATTGGGAGGCTACGGTCAGAAGCCTGCCCTAAAATAGCAAGAAATGCCCAGCGCAGCAGCGCGTGAAATAGTCATAGGGCGGTGGGCTAGAGCCTTTGGTCACAGGGGTTGGGAGGGGTTTGGGGATGGGCGTCGGAAATGGGTACAGTATTTTGAGGTCTCGTGTGCGTGGGAGGCTCTGATCAGAAGGCCTTCCTAAAATGGCTAGAAATGCCAGCCAGGTGGGAAATAGTCACGAGGCGGTGGCCTATGGCCTTTAGTCCTTGAGGGGTTGGGGAGGGGTTTAGGAGGCTCTGTGCGTCGAAAATGGGTACAGTCTTTTCGAGGGTCCTCGTGTGCCCAGTGGGAGGCTATGGTCAGAAACAGCTTAAAAATGGCAAGAAATACCCAAGTGGCAGCGTGGAAATAGTCACAGGCGGTGGGCCTATAGCCTGGTCATGAGGGTTGGGAGGGTTTAGGGGCTCTGGTCGTGAAATGGGTACAGCCTTTTCGAGGGTCCTTCGTGCCAGTGGGAGGCTACGGTCGAGCACTGCCTTAAAATGGCAAGACATCATGCAGCGCGTGAAATAATCAGCAGGGACGGTGGGCTATAACTTTGTTCATGAGGGTTGGGGAGGGGGGTTAGGGGGCGCTGCGTGGCGGACATGGGGACAGTCGTTTCAAGGGTCCTCGTGTGCCCGTGGGGGCTCTGGTCGAGGCCTGCCCAAAAATGGCAAGAAATGCCCATCAGGCGTACAGAAATACTCAGAGGCCGTGGGCTATAGCCTTTGGTCCTCGGGGGTTGGGAGGGCGTTCGGGGCTCTGGGTGTCGGAAATGGGTACCGTCTTGTTGAGGGACCTCGTGTGCCCAGTGGGAGGCTGCAGTCAGAAGCCTGCCCTAAAAAGGCAAGAAATATCAATCGGCGCAGCGTATGGAAATAATCATGAGGCAGTGGGCTATAGCCTGGTCCACAGGGGGTTGGGGAGGGGTTTAGAGGGGCTCAGTACGTGGGAAATGGAGTACAGTCTTTTCGAGGTGCTCGTGCACCAGTGGGAGCTCTGATCGAAGCACACTAAAATGGCAAGACATGCCAGGCGCAGCGTGAAATAGTTCTTAGGGCGGTGGCCTAGAGCCTTTGGTCAGCGGGGTTGGGGAGGAAGTTACAGGGCTGGGCGTGGGAAGTCAGGCAGTCTTTTCGAGGGTCCTCGTGTGCCCAGTGGGAGGCTACGGTCAGAGGCCTTCCTAAAATTGCTAGAAATACCCCGCGGCGCAGCGCGGGAAATAGTCACGGAGGCCGGTGGCCTATAGCCTTTGGTCCGCGGGGGTTGGGGAGGGGGTTTAGGGGCTCACAGTGGGTCAAAATGGGTACAGTCTTTTCGAGGGTCCTCGTGTGCCCGATGGGAGGCTATGGTCAGAATCCCTTTAAAATGGCAAGAAATACTGACACAGTAGCGTGAAATAATCACGAGGCCGGTGGGCTATAACCTTTGTCCAGCGGGGTTCTGGAGGGTGTTTAGGGGCTCAGTGTGAAAATGGGTACAGTCTTTTCGAGGGTCCTTACGTGCCCAGGTGGAAGGCTCTGGTCAAGCACTTGCCTTAAAATAAGACAGACATGGCCCAAGCAGGAAATACTCAGGGACGTGGGGCTATAGCCTTTGGTCCTCGGGGGTTGGGAGGGCGTTCGGGGTCTCAGGTGTCGGAAATGGGTACAGTCTTTTGAGGTCTCGTGTGCCCGGTGGGAGGCTGATCAGAAGCACACCTTAAATAGCAAGAAATGTCCAATGGCAGCGCGTGGAAATAATCGCCGGGCCGGTGGCCTAGACACTTTAGTCCTTGAGGGTTGGGGAGGAAGTTACAGGGTTCTGGTCGTCAGAAATGGGTACAGTCTGTTCGAGTGTCCTCGTGTGCCCAGGTGGAGGCTACGGTCAGAGGCCTGCGCTAAAATGGCAAGAAATGTCCAGTGGCGCAGCGCGTGAAATAGTTGCCGAGGCCGGTGGGCTATGTGCTGGTCATGAGGGTTGGGGAGGGGTTTAGGGGCTGCAGGTCGTGAAATGGGTGCAGTCTTTTTGAGGTCCTCGTGTGCCTAGTGAGAGGCTATGGTCAGAAGCACCTTTAAAATGGCAAGAAATGCCATGGTGCAGGAAATACTCACTTGAGGCCGTGGGGCTATGGCCTTTGGTCCCACAGGGTTGGGAGGCGTTGGGGTCTCAGGTGTCGAGAAATGGGTACAGATCTTGAGGGTCCTCGTGTGCAGTGGGAGGCTACAGTCAGGCTTGCCTAAAATGGCAAGAAATGTCCAGCATGGCCGCGTGAAATAATCCAGGGCGGTGGCCTAGAGCCTTTAGTCCATGAGGGTTGGGAGGAAGTTACTGGGGTTTGGTGTCGAGAAATGGGTACAGTCATTTGAGTCCTCGTGTGCCCAGTGGGAGGCTACGATCAGAAGCACGCCCTAAAATGACAAGAAATGTCCATGGTATGGCCGCGTGAAATAATCCTTGAGGCGGTGGCCTAGAATTTGGTCCATGAGGTTGGGAGGAAGTTACAGGGCTCAGCGTCGTAAATGGGTACAGTCTTTTGAGGTCCTCGTGTGCCCAGTGGGAGGCTACGATCAAGCTTTCTAAAATGGCAAGAAATGCCAATGGCTTGTGTGAAATAGTCAGGGCCGGTGGCCTATAGCACTTTAGTCAGCGGGGGTTGGGAGGGGGTTTGAGGGCTCGGTCATGAAAATGGGTACAGTCTTTCGAGGGTCCTCGTGTGGCTAGTGGGAGGCTACGGTCAGGCTGCCTTTAAATAACAGAAATGTCAGTGGCGTAGTGAAATAATCGCCGAGGGCGGTGGGCTATAGCATTTAGTCCGAGGGTTGGGGAGGGCGTTCGGGAGCTCAGGGGTGGAAATGGGTACAGTCTTTTGAGGTCCTCGTGTGCCCAGTGGGAGGCTCTGATCAGAACTGCCTAAAATAGCCAGAAATGCCAGCGGGCATGGCGTGAAATAATAGTCAGGGCGGTGGGCTATAGCATTTGGTCCATGAGGGGTTGGGAGGGGCGTTCGGGGCTCTGGGGGTGGAAATGGGTACAGTCTTTTCGAGGGTCCTCGTGTACCCGGTGGGAGGCTCTGATCAGGAAGCCTGCCTAAAATGTGAAATGCCCATGACAGCCGTGAAATAATTCTTAGGGCGGTGGGCTATAGCACTAGATCCCTTGAGGGGTTGGGAGGCGTTGAGGGGTCTCTGGTGTGGGAAATGGGTACAGTCTTTTGAGGGTCTCGTGTGCCGATGGGAGGCTACAGTCGAGCCTGCCCTAAAATGTCAAGAAATGTCCTGCATGGCGTGAAATAATCATGAGGCGGTGGCCTAGAGCCTTTGGTCAGAGGTTGGGAGGTAAGTTAGGGCTCTGGGCGTCGGAAATGGGTACAGTCTTTTCGAGGTCCTCGTGTGATGGGAGGCTACTGATCCGAAGGCCTTCCTAAAATGGCTAGAAATGCCAGCCTTGTGCAGGAAATAGTCACAGGGCCAGTGGCCTATACTGGTCATGAGGTTGGGAGGGGTTTAGGAGGCTCACAGTGGGTCAAAAATGGGTACAGTCTTTTGAGGTCCTTGCGTGCCCGGTGGGAGGCTCTGATCGAAGCACATAAAATAGCAAGACATGTCTGGCAGCTGGCCTTGGAATAATCATGGGCAGGTGGGCTCTGACCTTTGGTCATGAGGGGTTGGGAGAGGCGTTAGGGGCTCAGGTGTCGGAAATGGGTACAGTCTTCTGAGGGTCTCGTGTGCCCGGTGGGGAGGCTCGTTGATGAGCCTGCCCAAAATGGCAAGAAATGTGCCAGCTGCAGGAAATACTCACTTGAGGCCGTGAGGCTATAGCTGGTCCTCGGGGGTTGGGGAGAGTGGGGTCTCTTGGTGTGGAAATGGGTACAGTCTTTTGAGGGTCCTCGTGTGCCCAGTGGGAGGCTACTGGGTCAGGCTTTGCCTAAAATGGCAAGAAATGTCCAGGCGCTGCAGCGCGTGAAATAGTCGCCGAGGCCGGTGGCCTGAGCACTTTGGTCCACGGGGTTGGGAGGAAGTTCTGGGGCTCTCAGGCGTGGAAATGGGTACTGATCTTTTGAGGGTTCTCGTGTGCCCGGTGGGAGGCTACTGATCGAAGCCTTCCTAAAATAACAGAAATGTAGCAGCGCATAAAATAATCGCCGAGGCGGTGGGCTATAGCCTGGTCCCACAGGGGTTGGGAGGGGTTTGAGGCTCTGGTCATCGGAAATGAGTCTGATCTTTTCGAGGTCCTCGTGTACCAGTGGGAGGCTACTGATCGGAAGAGCTGCCCTAAAATGGCAAGACACCAGTAGCGCGCGTGAAATAATCGAGGCCGGTGGGCTATGCCTTTGGTCCGCGGGGTTGGGGAGGCGTTGGGGGTCTCGGCGTCGAAAATGGGTACAAATTTTTGAAGTTCCTCGTGTGCCCGGTGGGAGGCTACTGGTCGGAGGCTGCGCTAAAATGGCAAGAAATGTCCAGCGGTAGCGTGCGTGAAATAGTCCTGAGGCCGGTGGGCTATAGCCTGGTCCTTGATGGGGGTTGGGGAGGGGTTCAGGCTCCGGTCATCGAAAATGGTGCAGTCTTCTGAGGTCCTCGTGTAGCTAGTGGGAGGCTCTGGTCAAGCCTGCCCTTAAAATGGCAAAAATGTCAGCCATGTGCGCGAAATAATAATCGCCGAGGCAGTGGGCTATAGCATTTAGTCCTTGAGGTTGGGGAGGGGGTTTCGGGGCTCTACAGGGGTCGAGAAATGGGTACAGTCTTTGAGGGGTCCTCGTGTGCCTAGTGAGGCTGGTCAGGAAGCACAACTAAAATGGCAAGAAATGCCAGTGCAGCAGGAAATACTCATGAGGCCGTGGGGCTATAAGCCTTTGGTCATGAGGGTTGGGAGGCGTTAGGGGTCTCAGGTGTCGGAAATGGAGTGATCTTTTGAGTCCTCGTGTGCCCGTGGGAGGCTGATCAGGAAGCCTTTGCCTAAAATGGCAAGAAATGTCAGCGCCATGGCCACGTGGAAATAATCGCCGAGCGGTGGCCTAGAGCCTTTGGTCCATGAGGGGTTGGGAGGGAAGTTACAGGGGCTCTGGCGTCGGCAATGGGTACAGTCTTTTCGAGGTCTCGTGTGCCCAGTGGGAGGCTCTGATCGAGCCTGCCTAAAATGGCAAGAAATGTCAGTGGCGCAGCCGTGAAATAGTCGCCTTGGCGGTGGCCCTAGAGCCTTTGGTCATGAGGGGTTGGGGAGGAAGTTACAGGGCTCACAGGCGTCGTAAATGGAGTCTGAGTCTTTTCGAGGGTCCTCGTGTGCCCAGTGGGAGGCTACAGTCAGAGGCTTTCCTAAAATGGCAAGAAATGCCCAGCGGCGCAGCGCGGGAAATATTCACTGAGGCCGGTGGCCTATAGCCTTTGGTCCGCGGGGGTTGGGGAGGGGGTTTCGGGGGCTCCGGTCATCGAAAATGGGTACAGTCTTTACGAAAGTCCTCGTGTAGCTAGTGGGAGGCTACGGTCAGAAGACTGCCCTTAAATGGCAAGAAATGTCCAGCGGCGCAGCGCGTGAAATAGTCGCCGAGGCCGGTGGGCTATAGCATTTGGTCCGCGGGGGTTGGGGAGGGGCGTTCGGGGGCTCTGGGGGTCAGAAATGGGTACAGTCTTTTCGAGGGTCCTCGTGTGGCCAGTGGGAGGCTACGATCAGAAGTCTGCCCTAAAATAGCCAGAAATGCCAATGGCCAGCGCGTGGAAATAATCATGAGGCAGTGGGCTATAGCATTTAGTCATGAGGTTGGGGAGGGGCGTTCGGGGGCTCTGGGGGTCAGAAATGGGTACAGTCTTTTCGAGGGTCCTCGTGTGGCCAGTGGGAGGCTACGATCAGAAGTCTGCCCTAAAATAGCCAGAAATGCCCAGCGGCGCAGCGCGTGAAATAGTCGCCGAGGCCGGTGGGCTATAGCCTTTGGTCCACGGGGGTTGGGGAGGGGGTTTCGGGGGTTCTGGTCGTCGGAAATGGGTACAGTCTTTTCGAGGGTCCTCGTGTGCCCAGTGGGAGGCTACGGTCAGAAGCCTGCCCTAAAATGGCAAGACATGCCCAGCGGCGCAGCGCGTGAAATAGTTGCCGAGGCCGGTGGGCTATAACCTTTGGTCCGCGGGGGTTGGGGAGGGGCGTTCGGGGTCTCTGGGCGTCGAAAATGGGTACAGTCTTTTCGAAGGTCCTCGTGTGCCCAGTGGGAGGCTACGGTCAGAGGCCTGCGCTAAAATGGCAAGAAATGTCCAGCGGCGCAGCGCGTGAAATGGTCACCGAGGCCGGTGGGCTATGTGCTGGTCAGGGGTTGGGAGGGAAGTTCTGGGGCTCTGGGCGTCGGAAATGGGTACAGTCTTTTCGAGGGTCCTCGTGTGCCCAGTGAGAGGCTACGGTCAGAGGCTTTCCTAAAATGGCAAGAAATGCGCCAATGGTGTGAGGAAATAATCACTTGAGGCAGTGGCCTATAAGCCTTTAGTCCATGAGGGGTTGGGAGGGTTGGGGGGGCTCCGGTCATCGAAAATGGGTACAGTCTTTACGAGGGTACTCGTGTGGCCAGTGGGAGGCTACGGTCAGAAGCCTGCCTTTAAATGGCAAGAAATGTCTAGCGGTAGCAAGAATAGTCAGCCGAGGCGGTGGGCTATAGCCTTTGGTCCAGCGGGGTTGGGGAGGAAGTTCTTGGGCTCTGGCGTCGGAAATGGGTGAGTCTTTTCGAGGGTACTCGTGTGTGATGGGAGGCTCTGGTCAGAAGCCTTCCTAAAATGGCAAAGACATGCCATGAAATTATCCAGTGGCCTATATATGTCAGGGGTGGGGAGGGGTTTAGGAGGCTCTGGTCTTCCAAAATGGGTACAGTCTTTTCGAGGGTCCTCGTGTGCCCAGTGGGAGGCTATGGTCAGAATCTTGCTTTAAAATGGCAAGAAATACCCAGCGGCGCAGCGCGTGAAATAGTCACCGAGGCCGGTGGGCTATAGCCTTTGGTCCGCGGGTGTTGGGGAGGGGGTTTAGGGGCTCTGGTCGTCGGAAATGGGTACAGTCGTTTCGAGGGTCCTTGCGTGCCCCGGGGGAGGCTCTGATCAGGCCTGCCCTAAAATGGCAAGAAATTTCCAGCCCAGTGCGTGAAATAGTCACCAAGGGCAGTGGGCTATAGCCTTTGGTCCATGAGGTTGGGGAGGGGTTTAGGAGGCTCACAGTGGTGAAAATGGGTACAGACTTTTAGATGGTCCTCGTGTGCCTAGTGAGAGGCTATGGTCAAGCCTGCCTAAAATGGCAAGAAATGCCCGATTGGCGCAGGAAATACTCACTTGAGGCAGTGGGCTATAGCCTTTGGTCCTTGAGGGGTTGGGAGGGGTTTGGGGGGCTCTGGTAGTCGGAAATGGTTCTGATCTTCTGAGGGTCCTCGTGTGCCCAGTGGGTGGCTATGGTATGCTGCCTGCCCTAAAATGCCAAGAAATGTCCAGCGGCGCAGCGCGTGAAATAGTCGCCGAGGCCGGTGGGCTATAGCCTTTGGTCCGCGGGGGTTGGGGAGGGAAGTTCTGGGGCTCTGGGCATCGGAAATGGGTACAGTCTTTTGGAGGGTCCTCGTGTGGCCAGTGGGAGGCTACGGTCAGAAGCCTGCCCTAAAATGGCAAGACATGCCCAGCGGCGCAGCGCGTGAAATAGTCGCCGAGGCCAGTGGGCTATAGCCTTTGGTCGGGGGGGTTGGGGAGGGTTTGGGGGCTCTGAGTCGTCGAGAAATGGGTCAGTCTTTTGAGGTCCTCGTGTGCATGGGAGGCTACAGGTCAGAAGCTTCCCTAAAATGGCAAGAAATGTCCATGGCGCACGTGAAATAATCCTAGCCTTTGGTCCGCGGGGGTTGGGGAGCGTCGTTCGGGGGCTCTGTGCGTCGGAAATGGGTACAGTCTTTTCGAGGGTCCTCGTGTGCCCAGTCGGAGGCGAAGGTCAGAAGCCTGCCCTAAAATTGCAAGAAATGTCCAGCGGCGCAGCGCGTGAAATAGTCGCCGAGGCCGGTGGGCTATAGCCTTTGGTCCGCGGGGGTTGGGGAGGGGCTTTCGGGGGCTCTGTCGTCAGAAATGGGTACAGTCTTTTCGAGGGTCCTCGTGTGCCCAGTGGGAGGCTCTGACAGCCTGCTAAAATGGCAAGAAATGTAGGCGCAGCGCGTGAAATAATCGCGAGGCAGTGGGCTATAGCCTTTGGATGCTGAGGGTTGGGAGGGGGTTCGGGGGCTCACAGGCGTCGGAAATGGGTACAATCTTTTGGTGTCCTCGTGTACCCAGTGGGAGGATTCAGTCAGAGCCTACCCTAAAATGGCAAGAAATACCAGCAGGCGCAGCGCATGAAATAGTCATGAGTCCCGGTGGGCTATGTGCCCCAGTCTGCAGGGGGTTGGGAGGGTTGGGGACTCTGGGTGTCGGAAATGGGTACAGTCTTTTGAGGTGTCCTCGTGTACCCAGTGGGAGGCTCTGATCGAGGCCTGCGCTAAAATGGCAAGAAATGCTTGAGCGGCGCGTGAAATAGTAACCAGGCCGGTGGGCTATAGCCTGGTCACTTGGGGTTGGGAAGGAGGTTACAGAGGCTCTGGGCGTCAGAAATGGGTACAATCTTTTCGGGGTCCTCGTGTGCCCGATGGGAGGCTACGGTCAGGGCCTGCCTAAAATGACAAGAAATGCCAGTGGCGTGCGTGAAATAGTCATGGGGCGGTGGGCTATAGCCTTTGGTCTGCGTGGGTTAGAGGGATCGGGAAATGGGTGCAGTCTTTTGAGGGTCCTCGTGTGCCCGTGGTGAGCTACGGTCAGGAGGCCTGCCTAAAATGACAAGAAATGCCCAGTGGTGGCGCGTGAAATAGTCACGAGGCGGTGGGCTATAGCCACAGTCAGCGGGGTTGGGAGGGGTTGAGGGCCTACGGTTGTCAGAAATGGGTACAGTCTTTTGAGTGTCCTCGTGTGCCCAGTGGGAGGCTCTGATCAGAGGCACACTCTAAAATGGCAAGAAATGCCCAGGCTGGCCAGCGTGAAATGGTCACCGAGGCCGGTGGGCTATAGCCTTTGGTCCGCGGGGGTTGGGGAGGGAGGTTCTGGGGCTCCGGGCATCAGAAATGGGTATAGTCTTTTCGAGGGTCCTCGTGTGCCCAGTGGGAGGCTACGATGAGAAGCCTGCGCTAAAATAACAAGAAATGGTCACCGAGGCCGGTGGGCTATAGCCTTTGGTCATGAGGTTGAGGATGGAAGTTACAGGGCTCAGGCGTTGGAAATGGGTCTGATCTTTTCAAGGTTTCTCGTGTGCGGTGGGAGGCTCTGATCGAGCCTGCCCTAAAATGGCAAGAAATGCCCAGTGACGTTCTGGCGTGAAATAAGTCATGGGGCGGTGGGCTATAGCCTTTAGTCTGCGGGGTTGGGAGGGGCGTCGAAAATGGGTGCAGTCTTTCAATGGTCTCGTGTGCCCGATGGGAGGCCTCTGACCCGAGCCTGCCCTAAAATAGCAAGAAATGCCCATGGCCAGCGTGAAATAATCATGAGGCGGTGGGCTATAGCCTTTAGTCATGAGGTTGGGGAGGGGTTTGAGGGGGCTCACTGGTGAGCAGGAAATGGGTCTGGTCTTTTCGAGGTCCTCGTGTGCCCGTGGGAGGAACTCTGGCGAGCCTGCCACAAATAAAAAAAGAAATGTAGCCAGTAGCGCGTGGAAATAATCGCCCGAGGCGGTGGGCAATAGCCTTTGGTCCAGGGGTTGGGGAGGGCGTCGGGAATTGGATACTGATCTTTTCGAGGGTCCTCGTGTGCCCGTGGGAGGCTCTGATCGAGCCTGCCCTAAAATGGGAAGAAATGCCCAAGCGCTTGCACGGAAATAGACAGAGGCAGTGGGTATAGCCTTTGGTCCTTGAGGATTGGGAGGGTTTGGGGGCTCTGGTCGTCGGAAATGGGTTACAGTCTTTTCGAGGGTCCTCGTGTGTCCAGTGGGAGATTACGGTTAGAAGCCTGCCCTAAAATGGCAAGAAATGTCCAGCAGTGGCCGCGTGAAATAATCGCCCGAGGCGGTGGGCTATGTGCTGGCCCCTCGGGGTTGGGAGGGGCGTTCGGGGGCTCTGGGTGTGGAAATGGGTACAGTCTTTTCGAGGTCCTCAGCGTGTCAGATGGGAGGCTACAGTCAGGGCCTGCCCTAAAATGGCAAGAAATGCCAATGGCGCCAGCGTGAAATAATCATGAGGCGGTGGGCTATAGCCTTTAGTCTCGGGGGTTGGGGGAGGCGTCGGAAATGGATCTGAGTCTTTTGAGGGTCCTCGTGTGCCCCGTGGGAGGCTACGGTCAAAGGCCTGCCCTAAAATGACAATAAATGCCTACCAGCGCAGCGCGTTAAATAGTCACCGAGGCCGGTGGGCTATAGCCATTAGTCCTTGAGGTTGGGAAAGGTGTTTGAGGGGCTCAGTGAGTCGGAAATGGTCTGATCTTTTAGAGGTCGTTGTGTGCCCGGTGGGAGGCTATGGTGAGCCTGACCTAAAATGGCAAGACATGCCAATGACTGCTGTGTAAAAATAGTCACCGAGGCCGGTAGGCTATAGCCTTTGGTCCGCGGGGGTTGGGGAGGGGCGTTCGGGGGCTCTGGGCGTCGGAAATGGGTACAGGCTTTTCGAGGGACCTCGTGTGCCCAGTGGGAGGCTACGGTCAGAGGCCTGCCCTAAAATGGCAAGAAATGCTCAGCGGCGCAACACGGGAAATAGTCACTGAGGCCGGTGGGTATAGCCTTTAGTCATGATGGTTGGGGAGGGGTTTGGGGGCTCTGGCCGTCGGAAATGGGTCTGATCTTCTGAGGGTCCTCGTGTGCCCAGTGGGAGATTACGGTTAGAAGCCTGCCCTAAAATGGCAAGAAATGTCCAGCGGCGCAGCGCGTGAAATAGTTGCCGAGGCCGGTGGGCTATAGCCTTTGGTGTGTGGGGGTTGGGGAGGAGCGTCGGAAATGGGTACAGTCTTTTCGAGGGTCCTCGTGTGCCCCGTGGGAGGCTACGGTGAGAGGCCTGCCCTAAAATGACAAGAAATGCCCAGCGTGGCGCGTGAAATAGTCACCAAGGCGGTGGGCTATAAGCCTGGTCCTTGAGGGTTGGTGAGGGGTTTGGGGTTACAGTTGTCGAGGAAATGGGTAAGGTCTTTTCGAGGTCCTCCACATGCCCGTGGGAGGCTACGGCGAGCACTGCCTAAAATGGTAGAAATGCCAGTAGCGTGGCGCGTCAAATAATCCATGGGGCGGTGGGCTATGCTTTGGTCATGAGGTTAGGGAAAGATGTTTGAGGGCTCAGTGCAGAAATGGGTACAGTCTTTTCGCGGTCCTCGTGTGCCCCGTGGGAGGCTACGTTCAGAGGCTGCCCTAAAATGGCAAGAAATGCCCATGGCTTGTGCAGGAAATAGTCACAGGGCCGGTGAGCTATAGCCTTTAGTCCATGAGGTTGGGGAGGGGTTTGAGGGGCTCAGTGGGTTGAAAATGGGTCTGAGTCTTTTCGGGGTCTCGTGTGCCCGGTGGGAGGCTCTGGCCTAAAATGGCAAGAAATGCCAGACAGGAAATAGTCACTTGAGGCCGGTGGGCTATAGCCTTTGTCCGGGGTTGGGAGGGGGTTTCAGGGGCTCAGTGCGTCGAGAAGCAGGTCACAGAGGTCCTCGTGTGCCCGGTGAGGCTACGGTTAGAAGCCTGCCTAAAATAACAAGAAATGCCAAGCGGTGTGAGGAAATATACCAGGCGGTGGGCTATAGCCTTTGGTCCTTGAGGTTGGGGAGGGGATTAGGAGGTTACAGTCGTCAAAAATGGGTCTGCAGTCTTTTCGAGGGTCCTCGTGTGCCCGATGGAGCTATGGTCAGAATCACCTTTAAAATGGCAAGAAATACCAATGGTAGCGCGTGGAATAATCGCCCGAGGCGGTGGGCTATAGCCGTTGGTCCTTGGGGGTTGGGTAGGGGTTTGGGGGCTCACAGTGCGTCGGAAATGGGTACAGTCTTTTGAAGGTCCTCATGTCCCAGTGGGAGGCTCTGAGTGAGAGGCCTACCTAAAATGGCAAAAATGCCAGCCAGCGGAAATAATCAAGGGCAGTGGGCTGTGCTGGTCATGAGGGTTGGGGAGGGGGTTTAGGAGGCTCTGGGCGTCGGAAATGGGTACAGTCTTTTCGAGTGTCCTCGTGTACCCAGTGGGAGGTTACGGTCAGAGGCCTACCCTAAAATGGCAAGAAATACCCAGCGGCGCAGCGCATGAAATAGTCACCGAGTCCGGTGGGCTATAGCCTTTGGTCTGCGGGGGTTGGGGAGGGGGGTTCGGGGACTCTGGGTGTCGGAAATGGGTACAGTCTTTTCGAGTGTCCTCGTGTACCCAGTGGGAGGCTACAGTCAGAGGCCTGCCTTAAAATGTGAGACATCTTGTAGCAGCGCAGCGCTTGGAATAATCATGGGGCGGTGGGCTCTGACCTTTGGTCCGCGGGGGTTGGGGAGGGGCGTTCGGGGGCTCTGGGTGTCGGAAATGGGTACAGTCTTTACGAGGGTCCTCGTGTGCCCAGTGGGGGGCTACGTTGATAGGCCTGCCCTAAAATGGCAAGAAATGCCCAGCGGCGCAGCACGGGAAATACTCACTGAGGCCGTAGGGCTATAGCCTTTGGTCCTCGGGGGTTGGGGAGGGGCGTTCGGGGTCTCTTGGTGTCGGAAATGGGTACAGTCTTTTTGAGGGTCCTCGTGTGCCCAGTGGGAGGCTGCGGTCAGAAGCCTGCCCTAAAATGGCAAGAAATGTCCAGCGGCGCAGCGCGTGAAATAGTCACCGAGGCCGGTGGCCTAGAGCCTTTGGTCCACGGGGGTTGGGGAGGGAAGTTCTGGGGCTCTGGGCGTCGGAAATGGGTACAGTCTTTTCGAGGGTCCTCGTGTGCCCAGTGGGAGGCTACGATCAGAAGCCTGCTAAAATAACAAGAAATGCCAATGGACGCAGCGCATAAAATAGTCGTAGGCGGTGGGCTATTGCCTTTGGTCCCGGGGGGTGGGGGGGGGTTTTTGGGGGGCTCTGGTCATCGGAAATGGGTACAGTCTTTTCGAGGGTCCTCGTGTACCCAGTGGGAGGCTCTGATCGAGAAGCCTGCCCTTAAATAGCAGAAATGTCCAGCGCAGCGCGTGAAATAATCGCCAAGGCGGTGGGCTATAGCATTTGGTCCATGAGGGGTTGGGAGGGCGTTCGGGGGCTCTGGGGGTGAAATGGGTACAGTCTTTTGAGGGTCTCGTGTGGCGGTGGGAGGCTACGATCAAGTCTGCCTAAAATAGCAGAAATGCCAGTGGCGCAGCTGGCGTGAAATAATCAGCCAGGCGGTGGGCTATAGCACTGGTCCACGGGGTTGGGAGGGGTTTGGGGGTTGGTGGTCGGAAATGGGTGCAGTCTTTTCGAGGGTCCTCGTGTGCCCAGTGGGAGGCTCTGATCGAAGCACTGCCCAAATGGCAAGACATGCCAGCAGTAGCGGTGCGTGAAATAGTTCTTGAGGCGGTGGGCTATAACGCTGGTCCATGAGGGGTTGGGGAGGCGTTCGGGGTCTGCAGGCGTCGAAATGGGTGAGTCTTTTGAAGGTCCTCGTGTACCAGTGGGAGGCTACGGTCGAGGCACATGCTAAAATGGCAAGAAATGTCCAGCGGTAGCGCGTGAAATGTCACAGGCGGTGGGCTATAACTTTGGTCCTTGAGGGGTTGGGAGGAAGTTCTGCAGGGCTCTGGGCGTCGGAAATGGGTACAGTCTTTTCGAGGGTCTCGTGTGCAGTGAGAGGCTCTGATCAGAGCTTTCCTAAAATGGCAAGAAATGCCAGTGGCTTGGCGGGAAATAATCACAGGCCGGTGGCCTATAGCCTTTGGTCCATGAGGGGTTGGGGAGGGTTTGGGGCTCGGTCATGAAATGGGTACAGTCTTTACGAGGGTACTCGTGTGGCCAGTGGGAGGCTACGGTCAGAAGCCTGCCTTTAAATGGCAAGAAATGTCTAGCGGCAGCGCTGAGCAGTCATGGGGCGGTGGGCTATAGCCTTTGGTCCCATGAGGGTTGGGAGGAAGTTACAGGGGCTCGGGGCGGCGGAAATGGGTACAGTCTTTTCGGGGTCCTCGTGTGCCAGTGGGAGGCCTACGGTCGAAGCCTTCCTAAAATGGCAAGAAATGCTTAAGCCAGCCATGTGAGAGTGTCACTGAGGCCGGTGGCCTATAGCCTTAGGTCCGCGGGGGTTGGGGAGGGGGTTTAGGAGGCTCTGGTCTTCCAAAATGGGTACAGTCTTTTCGAGGGTCCTCGTGTGCCCAGTGGGAGGCTATGGTCAGAATCTTGCTTTAAAATGGCAAGAAATACCCAGCGGCGCAGCGCGTGAAATAGTCACCGAGGCCGATGGGCTATAGCCTTTGGTCCGCGGGTGTTGGGGAGGGGGTTTAGGGGCTCTGGTCGTCGGAAATGGGTACAGTCTTTCTGAGGGTCCTTGCGTGCCCAGTGGGAGGCTACAGTCAGAGGCCTGCCCTAAAATGGCAAGAAATGTCCAGCGGCGCAGCGCGTGAAATGGTCACCGAGGCCGGTGGGCTATAGCCTTTGGTCCGCGGGGGTTGGGGAGGGGGTTTAGGAGGCTCTGGTCGTCGAAAATGGGTACAGTCTTTTAGAGGGTCCTCGTGTACCCAGTGGGAGTCTACGGTCAGAGGCCTGCCCTAAAATGGCAAGAAATGCCCGATTAGGCGGCGGGGAAATAGTCCTTGAGGCCGGTGGGCTATAGCCTTTGGTCCATGAGGGTTGGGAGGGGTTTGGGGGGCTCACAGTGGTAGGAAATGGTTCTGATCTTCTGAGGGTCCTCGTGTGCCCGATGGAGGCTAAGGTCAAGCCTGCCCTAAAATGCCAAGAAATGTCAGCAGTGACCGCGTGAAATAATCGCCGAGGCCGGTGGGCTATAGCCTTTGGTCCATGAGGGTTGGGAGGAAGTTCAGGGCTCTGGGCATCGGAAATAAATGGTCACAGTCTTTGGAGGGTCCTCGTGTGGCCAGTGGGAGGCTACGGTCAAGCCTGCCCTAAAAATGGCAAAGACATGCCAGCGGCGCAAGCGTGAAATAATCGCCGAGGCCAATGGGCTATAGCCTTTGGTCCGCGGGGGTTGGGGAGGGTTTAGGGGCTCAGTGGTCAGAAATGGGTCCGATCTTTTCGAGGGTCCTCGTGTGCCCAGTGGGAGGCTACGGTCAGAAGCTTCCCCTAAAATGGCAAGAAATGTCCAGCGGCGCAGCGCGTGAAATAGTCGCCGAGGCCGGTGGGCTATAGCCTTTGGTCCGTGGGGGTTGGGGAGCGGCGTTCGGGGGCTCTGTGCGTCGGAAATGGGTCCAGTCTTTTCGAGGGTCCTCGTGTGCCCAGTGGGAGGCTACGGTCAGAAGCTTCCCCTAAAATGGCAAGAAATGTCCAGCGGCGCAGCGCGTGAAATAGTCGCCGAGGCCGGTGGGCTATAGCCTTTGGTCCGTGGGGGTTGGGGAGCGGCGTTCGGGGGCTCTGTGCGTCGGAAATGGGTACAGTCTTTTCGAGGGTCCTCGTGTGCCCAGTGGGAGGCTACGGCCAGAAGCCTGCCCTAAAATGGCAAGAAATGCCCAGCGGCGCAGCGCGTGAAATAGTCGCAGAGGCCGGTGGGCTATAGCCTTTGGTCTGCGGGGGTTGGGGAGGGGGGTTCGGGGGCTCTGGGCGTCGGAAATGGGTACAGTCTTTTCGAGTGTCCTCGTGTACCCAGTGGGAGGTTACGGTCAGAGGCCTACCCTAAAATGGCAAGAAATACCCAGCGGCGCAGCGCATGAAATAGTCACCGAGGCCGGTGGGCTATAGCCTTTGGTCTGCGGGGGTTGGGGAGGGGATCGGGGACTACAGGTGTGGAAATGGGTACAGTCTTTTCGAGTGTCCTCGTGTACCCGATGGGAGGCCTCTGATCAGGAGGCTGCGCTAAAATGGCAAGAAATGCCAGTGGCCTTGCGTGAAATAGTCACCGGGCGGTGGGCTATACTGGTCAGCAGGGGTTGGGAAGGAGGTTATGGGGCTCTGGCGTCGTGAAATGGGTACAGTCTTTTGAGGTCTCGTGTGCTTGATGGGAGAGGCTCTGGTCAGGGCCTGCCTAAAATGACAAGAAATGCCAGTGGCCAGCGCGTGAAATAAGTCATGGGGCGGTGGGCTATAGCCTTTGGTGCAGGGGTTGGAGAGGGGCATGAGAATGGGTACAGTCTTTTCGAGGGTCCTCGTGTGCCAGTGAGCTACTGATCGAGGCCTGCCTAAAATGGCAAGAAATGTCCAGTGGCGTGGCGCGTGAAATAGTCACCAGGGCGGTGGGCTATAGCCTGGTCATGAGGGGTTGGGAGGGAAGTTACAGGGCTCTAGGCGTCGGAAATGGGTCTGATCTTTCGAGGGTCCTCGTGTGCCCAGTGAGAGGCTCTGATCAGGCTTTCCCTAAAATGGCAAGAAATGCCCATGGCCTTGAGGAAATAGTCAAGGCGGTGGCCTATAGCCTTTGGTCATGAGGTTGGGAGGGGTTTGGGGCTCCGGTCGAAAATGGAGTGCAGTCTTCTGAGGGTACTCGTGTGGCAGTGGGAGGCTACGGTCAGAAGCCTGCTTTAAATGGCAAGAAATGTCTAGCGGTAGCGCTTGAATAATCCAGGGCGGTGGGCTATAGCCTTTGGTCAGCGGGGTTGGGAGGAAGTTAAGGGCTCTGGGCGTGAGAAATGTCAGTCTTTTCAAGGGTCCTCGTGTACCCGATTGGGAGGCTACTGATCAAGCCTTCCTAAAATGGCAACAAAGAAATGCCAGTAGCCAGCAGAAATTATCAGGGCGGTGGCCTATAAGGGTTTAGGAGGCTCTGGTCTTCCAAAATGGTCTGATCTTTTCGAGGTCCTCGTGTGCCCAGTGGGAGGCTATGGTCAGAATCTTACTTTAAAATGGCAAAAGAAATACCCAATGGCCTTGTGCGTGAAATAATCATGAGGCAGTGAGCTATAGCCTTTGGTCTGCGAGGTTGGGAGGGGTTCGAGGCTACAGGCGTTGGAAATGGGTACAGTCTTTTGAGTGTCCTCGTGTACCCAGTGGGAGGTTCTGAGGTCAGGCCTACCTAAAATGGCAAGAAATACCAGTGAGCGCTTGTGCATGAAATAGTCACAGGCGGTGGGCTATAAGCCTTTAGTCCTTGAGGGTTGGGGAGGGTTTAGGAGACTACAGTCGTCGAAATGGGTCTGAGTGTTTTAGAGGTCCTCGTGTGCCTAGTGAGAGGCTATGGTCAGAGCTTGACCTTTAAAATGGCAGAAATGCCAATGGTGGCAGGAAATACTCACAGGCGGTGGGCTATAGCCTTTAGTCCCTTGAGGGTTGGGAGGGGTTTGAGGGCTCACAGTCGTCGGGAAATAGTTCTGATCTTCTGAGGGTCTCGTGTGCCCGATGGGAGGCTAAGGTCGAAGCCTGCCTAAAATGCCAAAATGTCCAAGGCGCAGCGCGTGAAATAGTCAGCCAAGGCGGTGGGCTAGCCTTGTAGTCCATGAGGGTTGGGGAGGGACGTTCTGGGGCTCTGGGCATCGGAAATGGGTACAGTCTTTTGGAGGGTCCTCGTGTGGCCAGTGGGAGGCTACGGTCAGAAGCCTGACCTAAAATGGCAAGATATGCCCAATGGCATGGGCGTGGAAATAATCATGAGAAGGCCAGTGGGCTATAGCCTTTGGTCCGCGGGGGTTGGGGAGGGGGTTTCGGGGGCTCTGGTCGTCAGAAATGGGTCCAGTCTTTTCGAGGGTCCTCGTGTGCCCAGTGGGAGGCTACGGTCAGAAGCTTCCCCTAAAATGGCAAGAAATGTCCAGCGGCGCAGCGCGTGAAATAGTCGCCGAGGCCGGTGGGCTATAGCCTTTGGTCCGTGGGGGTTGGGGAGCGGCGTTCGGGGGCTCTGTGCGTCGGAAATGGGTCCAGTCTTTTCGAGGGTCCTCGTGTGCCCAGTGGGAGGCTACGGTCAGAAGCTTCCCCTAAAATGGCAAGAAATGTCCATGGTATGGCCGCGTGAAATAATCCCAAGGCGGTGGGCTATGTGCTGGTCTGTGGGGGTTGGGGAGCGGCGTTCGGGGGCTCTGTACGTCGGAAATGGGTACAGTCTTTTCGAAGGTCCTCGTGTGCCCAGTGGGAGGCTACGGTCAGAGGCCTGCCCTAAAATGGCAAGAAATGCCAGCGCATGGCGCGTGAAATAATCGCTTGAGCGGTGGGCTATAGCCTTTGCTGATGCGAGGTTGGGGAGGGGTTCGGGGGCTCTGGCGTCGGAAATGGAGTACAGTCTTTTCGAGTGTCCTCGTGTACCAGTGGGAGGTTCTGATCAGAGCCTACCTAAAATGGCAAGAAATACCCAGCGCAGCGCATGAAATAGTCATAGTCCGGTGGGCTATAGCCTGGTCTGCAGGGGTTGGGGAGGGGGTTCGGGGACTCACAGGTGTCGGGAAATGGGTACAGTCTTTTCGGTGTCCTCGTGTACCCGATGGGAGACTGAGTCAGAGGCCTCGCTAAAATGGCAAGAAATGCCCAGCAGGCCGCGTGAAATAGTCACCAAGGGCGGTGGGCTATAGCCTTTGTGTCCGGGGTTGGGAAGGGAGGTTACAGGGCTCACAGGCGTCAGGAAATGGGTACAGTCTTTTCGAGGGTCCTCGTGTGCCCGATGGGAGGCTCAGTCAGGGCCTGCCACTAAAATGACAAGAAATGCCAGTGTAGCGTGAAATAGTAGCCGAGGGCGGTGGGCTATAGCCTGGTCTGCGGGGTTGGAGAGGGGGCATGGGAAATGGGTTAAGTCTTTTCGAGGTCCTCGTGTGCCCGTGTAGGCTCTGATCAGAGCCTGCCCTAAAATGACAAGAAATGCCCAGTGGCGCGTGAAATAGTCCAAGGGCGGTGGGCTATGTGGTCCATGAGGTTGGGGAGGGGGTTTCGGGGCCTCTGGTTGTCAGAAATGGGTACAGTCTTTTCGAGTGTCCTCGTGTGCCCAGTGGGAGGCTACGGTCAGAGGCCTGCTCTAAAATGGCAAGAAATGCCCAGCGGCGCAGCGCGTGAAATGGTCACCGAGGCCGGTGGGCTATAGCCTTTGGTCCGCGGGGGTTGGGGAGGGAGGTTCTGGGGCTCCGGGCATCAGAAATGGGTATAGTCTTTTCGAGGGTCCTCGTGTGCCCAGTGGGAGGCTACGATGAGAAGCCTGCGCTAAAATAACAAGAAATGGTCACCGAGGCCGGTGGGCTATAGCCTTTGGTCCGCGGGGGTTGAGGATGGAAGTTCTGGGGCTCTGGGCGTTGGAAATGGGTACAGTCTTTTCAAGGTTCCTCGTGTGCCCAGTGGGAGGCTACGATCAGAAGCCTGCCCTAAAATGGCAAGAAATGCCCAGCGGCGTTCTGGCGTGAAATAATCATGAGGCGGTGGGCTATAGCCTTTAGTCTGCGGGGTTGGGGGAGGCGTCGAAAATGGGTGCAGTCTTTCAATGGTCCTCGTGTGCCCGTGGGAGGCTCTGACAGGAGGCCACTAAAATGTGAAGAAATGCCATGGCCTGTGGCGTGAAATAATCATGAGGCCGGTGGGCTATAGCCTTTAGTCCAGCGGGGTTGGGAGGGGTTTGAGGGCTCTGGTGAGCAGAAATGGGTGCAGTCTTTTCGAGGGGTCCTCGTGTGCCCGTGGGAGGCCTACAGACCTACCTAAAATAACAAAAATGCCAGTAGCGCATTGGCGTGAAATAGTCGCCGAGGCCGGTGGGCAATAGCCTTTGGTCCACGGGGGTTGGGGAGGGGGTTTCGGGGGCTCTGGTTTGTCGGAAATATGTACAGTCTTTTCGAGGGCCGTCGTGTGCCCAGTGGGAGGCTACTGACCCGAAGCCTAAAATGGCAAGAAATGCCAGTGACATGGCCCGTGAAATAATCGCCGAGGCAGGTGGGCTATAGCCTTTCTGCAGGGGTTGGGGAGGGCGTCGGAATTGGATACAGGTCTTTTCGAGGGTCCTCGTGTGCCCGTGGGAGGCTCTGATCAGAGGCCTGCCTAAAATGGGAAGAAATGCCAGTGGCGCATGGAAATAGACATAGGCCGGTGGGCTATAGCCTTTGGTCTGCGGGGGTTGGGGAGGGGCGTCGGAAATGGAGACAGTCTTTTCGAGGGTCCTCGTGTGTCCAGTGGGAGATTACGGTTAGAAGCCTGCCCTAAAATGGCAAGAAATGTCCAGCGGCGCAGCGCGTGAAATAGTCGCCGAGGCCGGTGGGCTATAGCCTTTGGCCCGCGGGGGTTGGGGAGGGGCGTTCGGGGGCTCTGGGTGTCGGAAATGGGTACAGTCTTTTCGAGGGTCCTCACGTGCCCAGTGGGAGGCTACGGTCAGGGCCTGCCCTAAAATGGCAAGAAATGCCAAGTGGGTGCGTGAAATAATCGCCCGAGGCAGTGGGCTATAATGCTGGTCTGCGGGGGTTGGGAGGCGTCGAGAATGGATACAGTCTTTTCGAGGCTCCTCGTGTGCCCAGTGGGAGGCTACGGTCAGAGGCCTGCCCTAACATGACAAAAGAAATGCCAGTGACGCGTCAAATAAGTCATAGGGGCGGTGGGCTATAGCCATTGGTCCCATGAGGGTTGGGAAAGGTGTTCGAGGGGCTCAGTGTCGTCGGGAAATGGGTACATTCTTTTCGAGGGTTGTCGTGTGCCCAGTGGGAGGCTATGGTCAGAAGCCTGACCTAAAATGGCAAGACATGCCAATGGCTGCAAGTAAAATAGTCAAGGCGGTGGGCTATAGCCTTTGGTCATGAGGGGTTGGGAGGGTGTTGGGGCTGGGCGTCGAGAAATGGGTCACAGGCTTTTGAGGGACCTCGTGTGCCCGGTGGGAGGCTACGGTCGGAGGCCTGCCCTAAAATGGCAGAAATGCTCGTAGCGCAACACAGGAAATAGTCAACGGCCGGTGGGTATAGCCTTCTGGTCCATGAGTGGTTGGGGAGGGGTTTGGGGGCTCACAGCCATGGAAATGGAGTCAGTCTTTCTGAGGGTCCTCGTGTGATGGGAGATTCAGTTAGAAGCACATAAAATGGCAAGAAATGTCAGCGGCCGCGTGAAATAGTTCAGGCGGTGGGCTATAGCCTGTGGTGTGTGGGGGTTGGGGAGGGGCGTGGGAAATGGGTGCACTCTATTCGAGGGTCCTCGTGTGCCCGTGGGAGAGCTCTGGTGAGAAGGCCTGCCTAAAATGACAAGAAATGCCAGCGGCGTGGCAGCGTGAAATAGTCACCAGGCCCGGTGGGCTATAATGCTGGTCCTTGAGGGGTTGGTGAGGTTTGGGGTTACAGTCGTCGAAAATGGGTAAGGTCTTTTCGGGGTCCTCACATGTGATGGGAGGCCTCTGACAGGCACATGCCCTAAAATGGCAAGAAATACCCAGCGTGGCAGCGTCAAATAGTCGCCGAGGCTGGTGGGCTATAGCCTTTGGTCCGCGGGGGTGAGGGAAGATGTTTCGGGGGCTCTGGTCGGCAGAAATGGGTACAGTCTTTTCGAGGGTACTCGTGTGCCCAGTGGGAGGCTCTGGTCGGAGGCTGCCCTAAAATGGCGAAATGCCAATTGCATTGTGCAGGAAATAGTCAAAGGGCCGGTGAGCTAGCCTGTGCTAGTCATCCGAGGGGTTAGGGAGGGTTTGAGGCTCACAGTGGGTTGAAAATAGGTACAGTCTTTTCGAGGTCTCGTGTGCCCTTGATGGGAGGCTCTGGCCGAGGCACACTAAAATGGCAAGAAATGCCAGTGATTGAAATAAACGACCGAGGCGGTGGGCTATGTGCCTGTGCTGGTCCTTGGGGGTTGGGTAGGGGTTCAGGGGCTCACAGTCGTCGGAAATGGGTGAGTCTTTTCGAGGGTCCTCATGTCCCCGATTGGGAGGCTACAGTGAGGCACACCTAAAATGGCAAAAATGCCAGCTGTGCAGGAAATAGTCATCGAGGCAGGTGGGCTATAGCCTTTGGTCATGAGGGGTTGGGAGGGGTTTAGGAGGCTCACAGTGCGTCGAAATGGGTGCAGTCTTTTCGAGGTCCTCGGGTACCAGTGGGAGGCTATTCTCAGAATCCACCTTTAAAATGGCAAGAAATACCCATCAGTAGTAGCAGTGAAATAAGTCATCGAGGCAGTGGGCAATAACCTTTGTCCTTGAGGGGTTGGGGAGGGCGTTAGGGGCTCTGGGCGTCGGAAATGGGTACAGATCTTTTCGAGGTCCTCGTGTACCCAGTGGGAGGCTCTGATTGAGGCCTGCCTAAAATGCAAGAAATGCCAGCGCAGCTCGGGAAATAATCAGGCGGTGGGCTATAAGCTTTGGTCCATGAGGGATTGGGGAGGGAATTTCGGGTGATCTGGTCATCAGAAATGGAGTGCAGTCTTCTGAGGTCTCGTGTGCCTTGATGGGAGGCTACGGTCGAAGCCTGCCCTAAAATGGTAAGAAATGTCAATGCGCATGCATGAAATAGTCGCCGAGGCGGTGGCGTGAGCCTTTGGTCCCAGCGTGGGTTGGGAGGGAAGTTCTGGGGCTCACGGGCGTCGGAGATGGGTGCAGTCTTTTCGAGGGTCCTCATGTGCCCGGTGGGAGGCTCTGATCAAGCCTGCTAAAAATAACAAGAAATACCAATGGCCTTGTGCGTGGGGAAATAATCATGGGGCGGTGGGCTATAGCCTTTGGTCCACGGGGTTGGGGATGGGGTTTCAGGGGCTCTGGTCGTCGGAAATGGGTACAGTCTTTTCGAGGGTCTTCGTGTGCCCAGTGGGAGGCTACGGTCAGAAGCCTGCCCTAAAATGGCAAGAAATGCCAGTGACGCAGTGGCGTGGAAATAAGTCAGCCAAGGGGGGTGGGCTATAGCCTTTGGTCGGCTGGGGTTGGGGTGGGGGTTCGGGGGCTCTGGGCGTCGGAAATGGGTACAGTCTTTACGAGGGACCTCCTGTGGCGGTGGGAGGCTCTGATCAGGAGGCCTGCCTAAAATGGCAAGAAAAGCCAATGAGCGGCTGCAGGAAATAGTCCTTGAGGCAGGTGGGCTATAGCCTTTGGTCATGAGGGTTGGGGAGGGTTTGGGGGCTCTGGTGTCGGAAATACGTCAGTCTTCTGAGGGTCCTCGAGTGCCCAGTGGGAGGCTCCTGTCAGAAGCCTGCCCAAAAATGGTAAAATGTCCAGCCAGTGCACGTGATATAATCATGAGGCCGGTGGGCTATAGCCTTTGGCCCTCGGGAGTTGGGGAGGGGTGTTCGGGGGCTCTGGGTGTCGGAAATGGGTACAGTCTTTTCGAGGGTCCTCGCGTGCCCAGTGGGAGGCTACCTTCAGGGCCTGCCCTAAAATGGCAAGAAATGCCAGGCTGAGGCGTGAAATAATCGCATGGGGCCGGTGGGCTATAGCCTTTGGTCTGGGGGTTGGGAGGGCGTCGGAAATGGGTACAGTCTTTTCGAGGTCCTCGTGTGCCCGTGGGTGGCTACTGATGAGGCCTGCCCTAAAATGACAAGAAATGCTTAGCGTCGCATGGGTGAAATAGTCACGAGGCCGGTGGGCTATAGCCTTAGTCATGGGGTTGGGAGGGGTTTGGGGCTCAGTGATCGAGGAAATGGAGTCTGCAGTCGTTCGAGGTCCTCGTGTGCCAGTGGGAGGCTACGGACAGAAGCACTGCCTAAAGGGCAAGAAATGCCCAGTAGCATGGCGTGATATAATCGCCGGGGCGGTGGGCTATGGCTTTGGCCCTCGGGGGATTGAGGGAGGCGTTCGGGGGCTCACAGGTGTGGGAAATGGAGTGCAGTCTTTTCGAGGTCTCGCGTGCCGGTGGGAGGCTACGTTCAGGGCCTGCCCTAAAATGGCAAGAAAATGCCAGCCAGGCGCAGCAGTGAAATAATCGCCGAGGCGGTGGGCTATAGCCCTGGTCTGCGGGGTTGGGAGGGGCGTCGGGAAATGGGTACAGTCTTTTAGAGGGGTCCTCGTGTGTCCGTGGGGAGGCTCTGGTCAGAGGCCTGCCCTAAAATGGCTAGAAATGCCCATCGGCGCAGCACGGGAAATAGTCACTGAGGCCGGTGGGCTATAGACTTTGCTCCATGAGGATTGGGAGGCGGGTTTCGAGAGGCTCACAGTCGTGGAAATGGGTGCAGTCTTCTGAGGTCCTCGTGTGCCCGATGGGAGAGTTCTGGTCAGGCCTGCCCTAAAATGGCAAGAAATGTCCAGTGGCCTTGTGCGTGAAATAATCGCGAGGCCCGGTGGCCTAGAGCCTGGTCCATGGGGTTGGGGAGGGAAGTTACGGGGCTCAGGCGCGTGAGGAAATGGGTGCACCGTCTTTTAGGGGTCCTCGTGTGCCCGGTGGGAGGCTGATCAAGCCTACCTAAAATAACAAGAAATACCAGCCTTAGCGTGAAATAATCATGCCCAAGGGCGGTGGGCTATGTGCTTTGGTCCTGAGGGTTGGGGAGGGTTTAGGGGCTCAGTGCGTGGGAAATGGGTACAGTCTTTTCGAGGGTCCTCGTGTGCCAGTGGGAGGCTCTGAGACAGAAGCCTGCCCTAAATGGCAAAAATGCCTTAGCGGCGCAGCTTGGGAAATAGTCATAGAGGCGAGTGGGAAATGGGTACAGTCTTCTGAGGGTCTCGTGTGCCCAGATGGGAGGGTCGAAGCCTGCACAAAATGGCAAGAAATGTCCAGCGGTGACGCAGTAGCGCGTGAAATAGTCACCCGAGGCCGGTGGGCTATAGCCTGGCCCCTCGGGGAGTTGGGAGGGGCATTTGGGGCTCTGGGTGTCGGAAATGGAGTACTGATCTTTTAGAGGTCCTCGCATGCCACAGCAGGAGGCTACCTTGAGACTGCCCTAAAAGGCAAGAAATGCCAGCGGTGCAACACGGAAATAGTCCTTTGAGGCGGTGGGTATAGCCTTTGGTCCATGAGGAGTTAGGAAGGGGTTTGGGGCTCTGGCGTGGAAATGGAGTCTGAGTCTTTTCGAGGGTCTCTCGTGTGCCCGTGGGAGGCTACTGATCGAGGCACGCCCTAAAATGACAAAAATGCCAATGGCCTGTGCGTGAAATATTCACCAGGCGGTGGGATATAGCCTTTGGTCCATGAGGGTTGGGGAGGGGTTTGAGGTCTACAGTCGTCGAGAAATGGAGTACGGTCTTTTGAGGTCCTCGTGTGTGCAGTGGGAGGCTGACGGCCGAGGCACATGCCTAAAATAATAAAAATGCCAATGGCGCAACACGTGAAATAGTCACCGGGCCGGTGGGCTATAATGCTCGGCGGGGGTTTGGGAGGGGCGTTCGGGGGCTCTGGGTGTCGGAAATGGGTACAGTCTTTTCGAGGGTCCTCGCGTGCCCAGTGGGAGGCTACGGTCACGGCCTGCCCTAAAATGGCAAGAAATGCCCAGCGGCGCAGCGCGTGAAATAGTCACCGAGGCCGGTGGGCTATAGCCTTTGGTCCATGAGGGTTGGGGAGGGTTTAGGGGCTTTGGTCGTGAAAAATGGGTACAGTCTTTTGAGGGTCCTCGTGTGCCAGTGGGAGGCTCTGGACAGAAGCCTTGCCACAAATGGCAAAGAAAATGCCAAGTGAGCCGCGGGAAATAGTCACCAGGCCAGTGGGCTATAGCCTTTGGTCATGAGGTTGGGAGGGTTTAGGAGGCTCAGTGAAGTGAAAATGGGTACATTCTTTTCGAGGGTCTCGTGAGCCAGTGGGAGGCTATGGTCAGAATCACTGCTTTAAAATGGCAAGAAAGAAATACCAGGCGGCCGCGAGAAATAATCGCCGAGGCGGTGGGCTATAGCTTTGAGTCCATGGGGGTTGGCGAGGGCGTTCGGGGGCTCACAGTCGTCGAGAAATGGAGTGCAGTCTTTCGAGGGTCCTCGTGTGCCCAGTGGGAGGCTATGGTCAGAAGCACATGCCCAAAATAGCAAGACATGCCAGTAGCGCCAGCAGCGTGAAATAATCGCCTTGAGGCAGTAGGCCTATAGCCTTTGGTCCCATGAGGGTTGGGGAAAAGGCGTTCGGGGCTCACAGGCGTCGGAAATGGAGTGCAGGCTTTTGAGGGGTCTCGTGTGCCAGTGGGAGGCTACGGTCAGGCACATACTAAAATGGCAAGAAATGCCAGCCCAGCGCGGCACGGGAAATAGTCACTTGAGGCGGTGGGTATAGCCTTTGGTTCGCGAGGAGTTAGGAAGGGGTTTAGGGGGCTCAGCACGTCGGAAATGGGTCTGATCTTCTGAGGGTCCTCGTGTGCCCAGATGGGAGATTACAGTTAGAAGCCTGCCATAAAATAGCAAGAAATGTCAGCGGCATGGCCGCGTGAAATAATCGCCGAGGCAGGTGGGCTATAGCCTTTGGTGTCACGGTGGTTGGGGAGGGCGTCGGGAAATGGGTACAGTCTTTTCGAGGGTCCTCGTGTGCCGTCAGGAGGGAGGCTACAGTCGAGGCCTGCCCTAAATGACAAGAAATGCCAATGGCCGCGTGGGAAATAATCACCGAGGCGGTGGGCTATAGCCTTTGGTCATGAGGGGTTGGGGAGGGGTTTGGGGCTCTGAGTCGTCGAAATGGGTGGAGTCTTTTCGAGGGTCCTCCTGTGCCCAGTGGGAGGCTCTGACCCAGGAAGCACATAAAATGGCAGAAAATGCCAGTGGCGTGGCGTCAAATAATCCGCCGAGGCGGTGGGCTATAGCCTTTGGTCATGAGGGGTTAGGAAAGATGTTTGGGAGGCTCACAGTGCGTCAGAAATGGGTCTTTTCGGGGTCTCGTGTGCCCGGTGGGAGGCTATGGTGAAGCCTGCCCTAAAATAGCAAGATATGCTTAGCCAGTGACGCGTGAAATAATCGCCCGAGGCGTGGGCTATACTGTCAGCGGGGTTTAGAGGAGTTCGGGGCTCACAGGCGTCCAGAAATAGCTGATTTTTCGAGGGTCTCGTGTGCCCAGTGGGAGGCTACGGTCAGGAGGGCTGCCTAAAATGGCAAGAAATACCCAGCTGCATGTGCAGGAAATAGTCACAAGGCCGGTGGGCTATATGCCTTTGGTCCATGAGGAGGTTGGGAGGGTTTGAGGTTACAGTGCGTCGAGGAAATGGGTACAGGTCTTTTGAGGTCCTCATGTCCCAGATGGGAGAGCTACGAGTCAGAGGCACACTTAAAATGGCAAAAAATGCCAGTGACACGTGAAAATAGTCACCAGGAGGCGGTGGGCTATAACCTTTTCAGTCGGAGGGGTTGGGGGAGGGAGGGTTTAGGGGCTGCAGTCGTCGAAAAATGGGTACAGTCTTTTTCGGTCCCTCGTATGCAGTGGGAGGCTGGATGAAAGCCTACTAAAATGGCAAGAAATGCCCAGCGCAGCCTTGAGCCAGAAATGATCACCAGGGCCAGTGGGCTGTGCTGATCCCAGCGGGGGTTGGGGAGGAGTTTAGGATGCTCAGTCGTGAAAATGGTACAGTCTTTCGAGGTCTCGTGTTAGCAATGGGAGGCTATGGTCATAATCACCTTTAAAATGGCAAGAAATACCCAGTAGCTTGTGCGAAATAGTCACCGAGGGCGGTGGGCTATAGCCTTTAGTCATGAGGGGTTGGCGAGTTAAGAGCCGTTCGGGCGTCGGAAATGGGTACAGTCTTTTCGAGGGTCCTCGTGTGCCCTTGATGGGAGGCTATGGTCAAGCCTGCCCAAAAAATGGCAAGACATGCCCAAGCGGGCGCATGGCGTGAAATAATCAGCCCGAGGCGGTGGGCTATAGCCTTTGGTGTCTGGGGGTTAGGGGAGGGGCGTCGGAAATGGGTACAGTCTTTTCGAGGTCCTCGTGTGCCCGTGGGAGGCCTGGTCAGAGGCCTGCCCTAAAATGACAAGAAATGCCAATGGCCTTGTGCGTGAAATAATAGTCACCGAGGCGGTGGGCTATAACCTTTAGTCATGAGGTTGGGAAGGGGTTTGGGGGGCTCTGGCCGTCGGAAATGGGTACAATCTTTTCGAGGTTCCTCGTGTGCCCAGTGGGAGGCTCTGATCAGGCTGCCTAAAATGGCAAGACATGCCAAGTGTGGCGCTTGAAATAGTCATGGGGCGGTGGGCTATAACTGAGTGCAGCGGGGTTGGGAGGAGTTAAGGGGCTCTGGGCGTCGAAATGGGTACAGTCTTTCGAGGGTCCTCGTGTGCCCGGTGGGAGGCTACGGTCAGGAGGCTGCCTAAAATGACAAAATGCCAGCTGCATGGCGAAATAGTCACCAAGGTCGGTGGGCTATAGCCTTTGGTCATGAGGGGGTTGGGAGGGTTTAGGGGCTCTGAGTCGTTGAAAATGTACAGTCTTTTGAGGGTCCTCATGTCCCAGGTGGGAGGCTCTGATCGGAGGCACCTACTAAAATAACAAAAATGCCAATGATAGCGCGTGAAATAGTCATCGAGGCGGTGGGCTCTGACCTTTGGTCAGGGGGTTGGGGAGGGTTTGGTGCTCACAGGCGTCGGAAATGGGTCTGAGCTTTCGAGGTCCTCGTGTTCCCAGTGGGAGGCTCTGGTCGAGCCTGCCACAAATGGAAAAAAAATGCCAGTGTGACACGGAAATAGTCGGTGAGGCGGTGGGCTATAGCCTTTGGTCATGAGGATTGGGAGGCGGGTTTCGAGAGCTCACAGTCGTCGGAAATGGAGTGCAGTCTTCTGAGGTCCTCGTGTGCAGTGGGAGGCTGATCAGAAGCACACCTAAAATAGCAAGAAAATGTCAAGCCAGCGCGCGCATGGAAATAAGTCATGGGGCGGTGGCCTAGAGCCTTTGGTCAGCGTGGGTTGGGAGGGAAGTTACTGGGGCTCTGGGCGTCGGAAATGGGTCTGATCTTTTCGAGGGTCCTCATGTGCCCGATGGGAGGCTCTGATCAGAAGCCTGCCTAAAATAATAAGAAATACCAGTAGCATGTGCGTGGGGAAATAATCATGGAGGCGGTGGGCTATAGCCTTTGGTCCACAGGGGTTGGGAGAGAGGTTTGGGGCTCAGTGCGTCGGAAATGGGTGATCTTTTCGAGGGTCCTCGTGCTTGATCGGAGAGCTCTGAAGTGCACTAAAATAACAAGACATACCAGCGGCGTGCGTGAAATAATCAGCCAGGCAGTGGGCTATAGCCTTTGGTCCGCGGGGTTGGGGTGGGGCGTTCGGGGTCTCTGGGCGTCGGAAATGGGTACAGTCTTTTCGAGGGTCCTCGTGTGGCCAGTGGGAGGCTATGGTCAGAGGCCTGTCCTAAAATGGCAAGAAATGCCCAGCGGCGCAGCACGAGAAATAGTCACTGAGGGCGGTGGCCTATAGCCTTTGGTCCGCGGGGGTTGGGGAGGGGTTTGAGGGGCTCACAGTGGTCGGGAAATGGGTACAGTCTTCTGAGGGTCTCGTGTGCCCGATGGGAGGCTACGGTCAAGCCTGCCTAAAATAGTCTGAAATGTCAGCGCGCCAGCGCGTGATATAATCGCAGTGGGCTATAGCCTTTGGCCCTCCGGGGTTGGGGAGGGTGTTGAGACTCTGGGTGTCGAATGGGTACAGTCTTTTCGAGGGTCCTCGCGTGCCAGTGGGAGGCTACCGCCAGGGGCCTAAAATGGCAAGAAATGCCAGTTGTGGCCTAACAGAAATAATCTGAGGCCGGTGGGCTATAACCTTTGGTCTGCGGGGGTTGGGGAGGGGGTTTCGGGGGCTCTGGTCGTCGGAAATGGGTACAGTCTTTTCGAGGGTCCTCGTGTGCCCAGTCGGAGGCTACGGTCAGAATGCTACTAAAATAGCAAAGACATACCAATGCAGGTGCGTGAAATAAGTCATGAGGCGGTGGGCTATAGCCTTTGGTCCAGCGAGGGTTGGGGTGGGCGTTCGGGGTCTCAGTTAGCGTCGGGAAATGGGTACAGTCTTTCGAGGTCCTCGTGTGTCCCGTGGGAGGCTGAGTCAGAGGCCTGCCTAAAATGGCAAGAAATGCCGGCGGTGCAACACAGGAAATAGTCACTTTGAGGGTTGGGCTATAGCCTTTAGTCCTTGAGGATTGGGAGGCGGGTTTGAGGGCTCACAGTGCGTGAAAAATGGAGTCTGGTCTTCTGAGGTCCTCGTGTGCCCGATGGGAGGATCTGGTCGAAAGCCTGCCCTAAAATGGCAAGAAATGTCCATGGCCTTGTGCGTGGAAATAGTCATGGGGCGGTGGCCTAGAGCCTTTGGTCATGAGGGGTTGGGGAGGAAGTTAGCAGGGGCTCTGGGCGTGGGAAATGGGTCAGTCTTTGAGAGGGTCTCGTGTGCCCAGTGGGAGGCTACTGATCAAGCCTACCTAAAATAACAAGAAATACCAGTAGCAGGCGTGAAATAATCAGGAGGCGGTGGGCTATGTGCTGGTCCACAGGGGTTGGGGAGGGGTTTAGGGGCTCTTATCGTCGAAATGGTACAGTCTTTCGAGGGTCCTCTTGTGCCCGATGGGAGGCTACAGTCAGAGCCTGCCCTAAAATGTGAAAATAACCAGTGGCGCAACACGGGAAATAGTCCTTGAGGCGGTGGGCTATAGCCTTTAGTCATGAGGGGTTGGGGAGGGGTTTGAGGCTCAGTCGTCGAAAATGGAGTCTGATCTTCTGAGGTCCTCGTGTGCCCAGTGGGAGGATCACGGTCGGAAGCACCTAAAATGGCAAGAAATGTCCAGTGGCTTGGCCGCGTGAAATAATCGCGAGGCGGTGGCCTAGAGCCTTTGGTCATGAGGTTGGGGAGGGGAAGTTAGAGGCTCACTGGGCGTCGGAAATGGGATCTGATCTTTTCGAGGTCTCGTGTGCCCGGTGGAGGCTCTGATCGAGCCTACCTAAAATAACAAGAAATACCAGTAGCATGCGTGAAATAATCAGCAAGGGCGGTGGGCTATAGCCTTTGGTCCACAGGGGTTAGGGAGGAGTTTAGGGGCTCACGATCGTCGGAAATGGGTACAGTCTTTTGAGGGTCCTCTTGTGCCCATGGGAGGCTACGGTCAGGCACGCCCTAAAATGGCAAGAAATAACCAGCGGTAGCGGCACGGAAATAGTCACTTGGGCGGTGGGTTATAGCCTTTGGTCCGCGGGGGTTGGGGAGGGGTTTTAGGGGGCTCTGGTCGTCGGAAATAGGTACAGTCTTTTCGAGGGTCCTCGTGTGCCCAGTGGGAGGCTCTGGTCAAGCACTGTCCTAAAATGGCAAGAAATGTCCAGTGGCGCCAGCCGCGTGAAATAGTCTGCAGGCCGGTGGGCTATGTGCCCAGCCTCGGGAGTTCAAGGAGGGCATTGGGGGCTCTGCGTGTCGGAAATGGGTGATCTTTTCGAGGGTCCTCGCATATGCCAGTGGGAGGCTACCTTGAGGCCTGCCCTAAAATGGCAAGAAATGCTGTGCCAGTGAGGCGTGAAATAGTCGCCCGAGGCGGTGGGCTATAGCCTTTGGTCTCACGGGAGTTGGGGAGGGTCGTCGGAAATGGGTACAGTCTTTTCGAGGGGCCTCGTGTGTCCGTGGGAGGCCTCTGAGTCAGAGGCCTGCCTAAAATGGCAGAAATACCAGTGTGCGCAACACGGAAATAATCATGAGGGCGGTGGCCTAGAGCCTTTGGTCCCTTGGCCGGTTGGGAGAGGAAGTTCTGAGGGCTCACAGGTGTAGGAAATGGTGCAAGTCTTTTCGAGGTCCTCGTGTGCCCAGTGGGAGGCTCTGATCAAGCCTACCTAAAATAACAAGAAATACCAGTGGCATGCGTGGAAATAATCATGGGGCGGTGGGCTATAGCCTTTGGTCCACAGGGGTTGGGAGGGGTTCAGGGGCTCACGATCGTCCGGAACTGGGTACAGTCTTTTCGAGGCGCCTAGCGTGCCAAGTTGGAGGCTACGGGCAGAGGCCTGCCCTAAAATAGCAAGAAATAACCAGCCAGCCACGGAAATAGTCAGCGAGGCAGGTGGGCTATAGCCTGGTCAGCGGGGGTTGGGGAGGGGTTTGGGGGCTCACAGTGCGTCGGAGAATGGGTACAGTCTTCTGAGGGTCCTCGTGTGCCAGTGGGAGGCTACGGTCAGAAGGCTGCCCTAAAATGGCAAGAAATGTCAGCAGCGCAGCCGTCCATGGAAATAATCATGGGGGCCGGTGGCCTAGAGCCTTTGGTCCGCGTGGGTTGGGGAGGAAGTTACACAGGGCTCTGGGCGTCGGAAATGGTCTGAGTCTTTTGAAGGTCCTCATGTGCCCGGTGGGAGGCTCTGATCGAAACCTGCCCTAAAATAACAAGACATCCCAGTAGCATGGCGTGAAATAATCATGAGGCAGTGGGCTATAACTAGATCCCTTGAGGGTTGGGGTGGGGCGTTCGGGGTCTCTGGGCGTCGGAAATGGGTCTGATCTTTTGAGGGTCCTCGTGTGGCGGTGGGAGGCTACGGTCAGGCCTGTCTAAAATGGCAAGAAATGCCAATGGCGCAACACAGGAAATAGTCACTTGAGGTCGGTGGGCTATAGCCTTTGGTCCTTGAGGGTTGGGGAGGGTTTGGGGGCTCACAGTGCATGGAAATGGGTCTGATCTTCTGAGGGTCCTCGTGTGCAGTGGGAGGATGCGGTCAGAAGCACGCCCTAAAATGGCAAGAAATGTCCAGTGGCCTTAGCGCGTGAAATAATCAGCCAGGGCGGTGGCTGGAGCAACTGGTCAGGGGGGTTGGGAGGAAGTTCTGGGGCTCACAGGCGTGGGAAATGGGTACAGTCTTTTCGAGGGTCCTCGTGTGCCCAGGTGGGAGGCTCTGATCAGGAAGCCTACCTAAAATAGCAAAGAAATACCAGGCATGCGATGAAAATAATCAGCCGAGGCGGTGGGCTATGTGCTAGTCCCACAGGGGTTGGGGAGGAGTTTAAGGGGCTCACGATCGTCGGAAATGGGTACAGTCTTTTGAGGTCCTCTTGTGTGATGGGAGGCTACAGTCAGGCACTGCCTAAAATGTGAGAAATAACCATCGGCAACACAGGAAATAGTCAGGGCCGGTGGGCTAGCCTGTGCTGTCATGAGGTTAGGGAGGGGGTTTGGGGCTCAGTGCGTCGGAAATAGGGTACAGTCTTCTGAGGGTCTCGTGTGCCCAGTGGGAGGCTACGGTCGAGGCTTTGTCCTAAAATGGCAAGAAATGTCCAGTGACGCAGGCGCGTGAAATAATCACTTAGAGGCGGTGGGCTATGTGGCCTCGGGAGTTGGGGAGGGGGGCATTGGGGCTCTGCGTGTAGGAAATGGGTGCAGTCTTTCGAGGGTCCTCGCATGCCAGTGGGAAGCTACCTTGAGGCCTGCCTAAAATAGCAAGAAATGCCAGTGGCCTTGAAGCGTAAAATAAGTCGTCGAGGCCGGTGGGCTATAGCCTTTAATCTGCGGGGGTTGGGGAGGCGTCGGAAATGGAGTGCAGTCTTTTCGAGGGTCCTCGTGTGTCCAGTGGAGAACTCTGATCGAGGCACTGCCCTAAAATGGCAAAAAATACCCAGCCAGCAGGAAATAGTCACTTGAGGCCAGTGACTGTGCTTTAGTCATGAGGTTAGGGAGGGGTTTAAGGAGCTCAGTGCAGCAGAAATGGTCTGATCTTTTCGAGGTCCTCGTGTGCCCGGTGGGAGGCTCGATCAAAGCACACTAAAGGGCAAAAATGCCCAGGCGTGGCGCGTCAAATAGTCACCGATGCGGTGGGCTGTATAACTGGTCCCCAGTCCTTGAGGGGTTGGGGAGGCGTTCAGGAGCTCTGGGCATCGGTGGTGCAGTCTTCTGAGGGTCCTCGTGTGCCCGGTGGGAGGCTACGGTCAGAAGCCTGCCCTAAAATAGTAAGAAATGTCCATGGCGCATGGCGCGTGATATAATCATGCCGGGCAGTGGGCTATAACTGGCCCCTCGGGGTTGGGGAGGGTGTTCGGGGCTCAGGTGTCGGGAAATGGGTACAGTCTTTTGAGGGTCTCAGCGTGCAGTGGGAGGCTACTTGGGGGCCTGCCCTAAAATGGCAAAAATGCTGGCGCCAGGCGTGAAATAGTCATGCCAGGGCGGTGGGCTATAGCTAGTCTGCGGGGGTTGGGAGGAAGTTCTGGGGCTCTTGGCGTCGAAAATGGGTCAGTCTTCTGAGGGTCCTCGTGTGCCAGTGGGAGGCTCTGGTCAAGCCTGCACAAAATGGCATGAAATGTCCAGCGCCAGCAGCGTGATATAATCAAGGCGGTGGGCTATGTGCTGGCCTCGGGGGTTAGGGAGGGCGTTCGGGGGCTGGGTGTCGGAAATAGGTGCAGTCTTTTCGAGGTCCTCGCGTGCCCAGTGGGAGGCTACGTTCGGGCACAACCTAAAATAGCAAAAATGCCGAAGTAACGCCAGGAAATAATCAGGCAGGTGGGCTATAGCCTTGCCCCAGTCAGGGGATTGGGGAGGCCAGGTTTGGGGGCTGAGTGGGTCGGAAATGAGTCGGTCTTCTGAGGTCCTCGTGTGCCCAGTGGGAGGATACAGTCAGCCTGCCCTAAAATGGCAAGAAATGTCCAGCGGCATGGTAGCGCGTGAAATAATCATGAGGGCGGTGGCCTAGAGCCTTTGAGTCCTTGAGGTTGGGAGGAAGTTCACAGGGCTCTTGGCGTCGGAAATGGGCTGATCTTTTCGAGGGTCCTCATGTATGTGCCCGGTGGGAGGCTCACGATCGAAGCACTGCCTAAAATAACAAGAAATACCCAGTAGCCTTGGCGTGAAATAATCGCCCGATTTAGGTGGGCCTATAGCCTTTGGTCCACAGAGGTTGGGAGGGAGTTTCGGGGCTCCCAGTGCGTCGGAAATGGGTGACTGATCTTCGAGGGGTCCTCGTGTGCCAGTGGGAGGCTACGGTCGAAGCACACTAAAATAGAAAGACATGCCTTACTTAGAGGCGCGTGAAATAATCGCGATGGGGCAGTGGGCTATGTGCTGGTCCCGCTGAGGGGTTGGGGTGGGCAGTTCGGGTCTCACAGGCGTCGGAAATGGGTACAGTCTTTCCGAGGGTCCTCGTGTGCCCAGTGGGAGGCTACGGTCAGAAGCCTGCCCTAAAATGGCAAGAAATGTCCAGCGGCGCAGCGCGTGAAATAGTCGCCGAGGCCGGTGGCCTAGAGCCTTTGGTCCGCGGGTGTTGGGGAGGGACGTTCTGGGGCTCTGGGTGTCAGAAATGGGTACAGTCTTTTCGAGGGTCCTCGTGTGCCCAGTGGGAGGCTACGATCAGAAGCCTACCTAAAATAACAAAATACCCAGCGCATGGCGCGTGAAATAATCATGAGACGGTGGGCTATGTGCTGGTCCACAGGGGTTGGGGGTGGGTTTTTCGGGGGCTCTGGTCATCGGAAATGGGTACAGTCTTTTCGAGGGTCCTCGTGTGTGGATGGGAGGCTCACGGTCAGAAACTTGCCCTAAAATAACAAGACATGCCAGTATGCGCAGCGTGGAAATAATCATGGGCCGGTGGGCTATAGCCTTTGGTCCGCGGGGGTTGGGGTGGGGCGTTCGGGGTCTCTGGGCGTCGGAAATGGGTACAGTCTTTTCAAGGGTCCTCGTGTGGCCAGTGGGAGGATATGGTCAGAGGCCTGTCCTAAAATGGCAAGAAATGCCCAGCGGCGCAGCACGGGAAATAGTCACTGAGGCCGGTGGGCTATAGCCTTTGGTCCATGAGGGGTTGGGAGGGGTTTGGGGCTCAGTCGTCGGAAATGGGTACAGTCTTTACGAGGGTCCTCGTGTGCCCAGTGGGAGGCTACGGTCAGAAGCCTGCCCTAAAATGGTAAGAAATGTCCAGCGGCGCAGCGCGTGATATAGTCGCCGAGGCCAGTGGGCTATAGCCTTTGGCCCTCGGGGGTTGGGGAGGGGTGTTCGGGGGCTCTGGGTGTCGGAAATGGGTACAGTCTTTTCGAGGGTCCTCGCGTGCCCAGTGGGAGGCTACCTTCAGGGCCTGCCCTAAAATTGCAAGAAATGCCCAGCGGCGCAGAGCGTGAAATAGTCGCCGAGGTCGGTGGGCTATAGCTTTGGTCTGCGGGGGTTGGGGAGGGGCGTCGGAAATGGGTACAGTCTTTTCGAGGGTCCTCGTCTGCCCCGTGGGTGGCTACGGTCAGAGGGCTGCCCTAAAATGACAAGAAATGCCCAGCGTCGCAGCGCGTGAAATAGTCACCGAGGCAGTGAGGCTATGCCTTTGGTCCATGAGGGGTTAGGGAGGGTTTGGGGCTCAGTGCAGAAATGGGTGCAGTCTTTCGAGGTCCTCGTGTGCCCAGTGGGAGGCTACGATCAAGCCTGCCTAAAAGGGCAAGAAATGCCAGCGTGGCGCGTCAAATAATCCGATGCCGGTGGGCTATAAGCCTTTGGTCCATGGGGGGTTGGGGAGGCGTTCAGGGGCTCTGGGCATCGGAAATGGAGTGCAGTCTTCTGAGGGTCCTCGTGTGCCCAGTGGGAGGCTCTGGTCAAGCCTGCCTAAAATGGTGAAATGTCAGCCAGCGCAGCGCGTGATATAATCATGAGGCGGTGGGCTATGTGCTTTGGCCCTCGGGGGTTGGGGAGGGTGTTCGGGGGTTCTGGGTGTCTGAAATGGGTACTGTCTTTTCGAGGGTCCTCGCGTGATGGGAGGCTACGGCCAGGCCTGCCCTAAAATAGAAATGCCAGTGAGGCGTGAAATAAGTCATGGGGCGGTGGGCTATAGCCTTTGGTCTGCAGGGGTTGGGAGGAGGCGTCGGAAATGGGTACAGTCTTTTGAGGGTCCTCGTGTGCCCGTGGTGGCTCTGATCAGAGGCCTACCTAAAATGACAAAAATGCCAGCGTCGCAGCGTGAAATAGTCACGAGGCGGTGGGCTATAGTCTTTGGTCCAGGGGTGGGGGTGGGGTTTCGGGGGGCTCTGATCGTCAGAAATGGGTACAGTCTTTCGAGGGTCTCGTGTGCCCAGTGGGAGGCTACGGTCAAGCCTGCCCTAAAGAGCAAGAAATGCCATGGCGTGGCGCGTCAAATAATCACCGATGCGGTGGGCTATAGCCTTTGGTCATGAGGGTTGGGGAGGGTTTGGGGCTCACAGTGGGTCGGAAATGGGTACAGTCTTTTCGAGGGTCCTCGTGTGCCCAGTGGGAGGCTACGGTCAGAAGCCTGCCCTAAAATGGCAAGAAATGTCCAGCGGCGCAGCGCGTGAAATAGTCGCCGAGGCCGGTGGGCTATAGCCTTTGGCCCTCGGGGGTTGGGGAGGGGCGTTCGGGGGCTCTGGGTGTCGGAAATGGGTACAGTCTTTTCGAGGGTCCTCGCGTGCCCAGTGGGAGGCTACGGTCAGGGCCTGGCCTAAAATGGCAAGAAATGCCCAGCGGCGCAGCGCGTGAAATAGTCGCCGAGGCCGGTGGGCTATAGCCTTTGGTCATGAGGATTGGGAGGCGGGTTTGGGGGCCTCTGGCCATCGGAAATGGATACAGTCTTCTGAGGGTCCTCGTGTGCCCAGTGGGAGGATCTGATCAGGAACCTGCCCTAAAATGGCAAGAAATGCCCAGCGCAGCGCGTGGAAATAATCATGAGGCCGGTGGCCTAGAGCCTTTGGTCCCCGGGGGTGGGGGGGGGGGTTTGGGGGGCTCTGGTCGTCGGAAATGGGTACAGTCTTTTCGAGGGTCCTCGTGTGCCCAGTGGGAGGCTACGATCAGAGCCTGCCTAAAATAAAGAAATACCAGTGGCCATGGCCGCGTGAAATAGTCGCCGAGGCCGGTGGGCTATAGCCTTTGGTCCGCGGGGGTTGGGGAGGGGGGTTCGGGGGCTCTGGGCGTCGGAAATGGGTACAGTCTGTTCGAGGGTCCTCGTGTGCCCAGTGGGAGGCTACGGTCAGAAGCCTGCCCTAAAATAGAAAGACATGCCCAGCGGCGCAGCGCGTGAAATAGTCGCCGAGGCCGGTGGGCTATAGCCTTTGGTCCGCGGGGGTTGGGGTGGGGCGTTCGGGGTCTCTGGGCGTCGGAAATGGGTACAGTCTTTTCGAGGGTCCTCGTGTGGCCAGTGGGAGGCTATGGTCAGAGGCCTGTCCTAAAATGGCAAGAAATATTGGCCAGTAGCGCCACGGAAATAGTCATGGGGCGGTGGCCTAGAGCCTTTGGTCCATGAGGGTTGGGAGGAAGTTAAGGGCTCTGGTCGTCGGAAATGGGTACAGTCTTTACGAGGGTCCTCATGTGCCCATGGGAGGCTACGATCAAGCCTGCCTAAAATAACAAGAAATACCAGTGTGGCGTGAAATAATCGCCGAGGCGGTGGGCTATAGCCTTTGGTCCGAGGGGTTGGGGAGGGTTTCGGGGCTCAGTCGTCGGAAATCGGTACAGTCATTTCGAGGGTCTCGTGTGCCCAGTGGGAGGCTCTGGTCAGAAGCCTGCCTAAAATAGAAAAGACATGCCAATGGCAGCGCGTGAAATAGTCGCCGAGGCCGGTGGGCTATAGCCTTTGGTCCGCGGGGGTTGGGGTGGGGCGTTCGGGCTCTCTGGGCGTCGGAAATGGGTAAAGTCTTTTCGAGGGTCCTCGTGTGCCCCGTGGTAGGCTACGGTCAGAGGCCTGCCCTAAAATGACAAGAAATGCCCAGCGTTGCAGCGTGAAATAATAGTCACAAGGCGGTGGGCTATAGCTGGTCCATGAGGGTTGGGGAGGGGGTTTCGGGGGCTCTGGTCGTCAGAAATGGGTACGGTCTTTTCGAGGGTCCTCGTGTGCCCAGTGGGAGGCTACGGTCAGAGGCCTGCCCTAAAATGGCAAGAAATAACCAGCGGCGCAGCGCGTCAAATAGTCACCGATGCCGGTGGGCTATAGCCTTTGGTCCGCGGGGGTTGGGGAGGGGGTTTCGGGGGCTCTGGTCGTCGGAAATGGGTACTGCAGTCTTCTGAGGGTCCTCATGCCCAGTGGGAGGCTCTGATCAGGCCTGCCCTAAAATGGCAAGAAATGCCCCGCGGCGCCGCGCGTGAAATTGTCGCCGCGGCGGGGGGGCTATTGCCTTTGGCCCGGGGGGGTTGGGGAGGGGCGTTCGGGGGCTCTGGGTGTCGGAAATGGGTACAGTCTTTTCGAGGGTCCTCGCGTGCCCAGTGGGAGGCTACGGTCAGGGCCTGCCCTAAAATGGCAAGAAATGCCCAGCGGAGAATCGAGGGAAATAGTCGCCCAGGCCGGTGGGCTATAGCCTTTGGTCTGCGGGAGTTGGGGAGGGGCGTCGGAAATGGGTACAGTCTTTTCGAGGGTCCTCGTGTGTCCCGTGGGAGGCTACGGTCAGAGGCCTGCCCTAAAATGGCAAGAAATGCCGAGCGGCGCAGCACGGGAAATAGTCACTGAGGCCGGTGGGCTATAGCCTTTGGTCCATGAGGATTAGGGAGGCGGGTTTGAGGGGCTCACAGTCGTCGGAAATGGGTACAGTCTTTACGAGGGTCCTCGTGTGCCCAGTGGGAGGCTACGGTCAGAAGCCTGCCCTAAAATGGCAAGAAATGTCCAGCGGCGCAGCGCGTGAAATAGTCGCCGAGGCCGGTGGGCTATAGCCTTTGGCCCTCGGGAGTTGGGGAGGGGCATTCGGGGGCTCTGGGTGTCGGAAATGGGTACAGTCTTTTCGAGGGTCCTCGCATGCCTAGTGGGAGGCTACCTTTAGGGCCTGCCCTAAAATGGTAAGAAATGCCAGTGTGAGCACAGAAATAGTCATGAGGCCGGTGGGCTATAGCCTTTGGTCTGCGGGGGTTGGGGAGGGGCGTCGGAAATGGGTCCTCGTGTGCCCCGTGGGTGGCTACGGTCAGAGGCCTGCCCTAAAATGACAAGAAATGCAAAGCGGCGCAGCGCGTGAAATAGTCACCGACGCTGGTGGGCTATAGCCTTTGGTGCGGGGGTTGGGGAGGGGGTTTCGGGCGCTCTGGTCGTCATAAATGGGTCCGGTCTTTTCGAGGGTCCTCGTGTGCCCAGTGGGAGGCTACAGTCAGAAGCCTGCCCTAAAATAAAAATAACCAGCGGGCGCAACACGGAAATAGTCATTGAGGCGGTGGGCTATAGCCTTTGGTCCAGCGGGGTTGGGGAGGGTTTGGGGCTCAGTGTCGGAAATGGGTACAGTCTTCTGAGGGTCCTCGTGTGCCAGTGGGAGGCTCTGATTCAGAAGCACTGTCCTAAAATGGCAAGAAATGTCAGCCAGTAGCGCGTGAAATAATCAGCCCAGGCGGTGGGCTATAGCCTTTGGTCCATGAGGGTTGGGGAGGGGTTTGAGGGCTCACAGTCGTCGGAAATGGGTGCAGTCTTCTGAGGGTACTCGTGTGCCCAGTGGGAGGCTACGGTCAGAAGCACGCCACTAAAATAGCAAGAAATAACCAGCGCGCCCACGGAAATAGTCACTTGAGGCGGTGGGCTATAGCCTTTGGTCCATGAGGGTTGGGAGGGGTTTGGGGGCTCTGGTCGTCGGAAATGGGTACAGTCTTCTGAGGGTCCTCGTGTGCCCAGTGGGAGGCTGATCAGAAGCCTGTCCTAAAATAAAGAAATGTCCAGCGACATGCGTGAAATAATCAGAGGCGGTGGGCTATAGCCTTTGGTCCTTGAGGGGTTGGGGAGGGGTTTGAGGGCTCAGTCGTCGGAAATGGGTACAGTCTTTACGAGGGTCCTCGTGTACCCAGTGGGAGGCTACGGCCAGAAGCCTGCCCTAAAATGGCAAGAAATGTCCAGCGGCGCAGCGCGTGATATAGTCGCCGAGGCCGGTGGGCTATAGCCTTTGGCCCTCGGGGGTTGGGGAGGGGCGTTCGGGGGCTCTGGGTGTCGGAAATGGGTACAGTCTTTTCGAGGGTCCTCGTGTGCCCAGTGGGAGGCTACGATCAGAAGCCTACCCTAAAATAGCAAGAAATACCCAGCGCGCAGCGCGTGAAATAGTCGCCGAGGCCGGTGGGCTATAGCCTTTGGTCCACGGGGGTTGGGGAGGGGGTTTCGGGGGCTCTGATCGTCGGAAATGGGTACAGTCTTTTCGAGGGTCCTCGTGTGCCCAGTGGGAGGCTACGGTCAGAGGCCTGCCCTAAAATAGCAAGAAATAACCAGCGGCGCAACACGGGAAATAGTCACTGAGGCCGGTGGGCTATAGCCTTTGGTCCGCGGGGGTTGGGGAGGGGGTTTCGGGGGCTCTGGTCGTCGGAAATGGGTATAGTCTTTACGAGGGTCCTCGTGTGCCCAGTGGGAGGCTACGGTCAGAAGCCTGTCCTAAAATGGCAAGAAATGTCCAGTGAGCAGCGTGAAATAATCAGGCCGGTGGGCTATGTGCCTTTGGCCCTCGGGAGTTGGGGTGGGGCATTCGGGGGCTCACAGGTGTGGAAATGGGTACAGTCTTTTCGAGGGTCTCGTATGCCAGATCAGGGAGGCTACCTTGAGGGCCTGCCTAAAATAGCAAGAAATGCCAGCGGCCTTGAGCGTGAAATAATCGCCGAGGCGGTGGGCTGTGCTTTGGTCTCTGAGGGGTTGGGGAGGCGTCGGCAATGGGTACAGTCTTCGAGGGTCCTCGTGTGCCCGTGGTGGCTTCTGATCAGGAGGCCTGCCCTAAAATGACAAGAAATGCCTTGGTAGCGTGAAATAGTCACCGAGGGCAGTGGGCTATAACTAGTCATGAGGGGTTGGGGAGGGGTTTGGGGCTCACAGTCGTCAGAAATGGAGTGCAGTCTTTTCGAGGTCCTCCTGTGCCCGGTGGGAGGCAGCAGTCGGAAGCACACTAAAATGGCAAGAAAATGCCAGCCGTGGCGTCGTCAAATAAGTCATAGGCCGGTGGGCTATAGCCTTTGGTCCGCGGGGGTTGGGGAAGATGTAACGGGTGCTCTAGTCGTCAGAAATGGGTACAGTCTATTCAAGGCTCCGCGTGTGCACAGTGGCAGGCTCTGACGGTCAGAGCACCTTGCTAAAATAACAAGACATGCTTAAGCGGTAGCGTCCCAGAAATAGTCGTCGAGGCAGCTATAATGCTTTGGTCCGTGGGGTTGGGAGGGAGTTGAGGGCTCTGGGCGTCGAAATGGGTGCAGTCGTTTCGAGGTCCTCATGTACCCGGTGGGAGGCTCGGTCAGAGGGCTGCCTAAAATGGCAAAAGAAATGCCAGTAGTGACACGGAAATAATGGCGATGCGGTGGGCTATAGTGCTAGTCCATGAGGATTGGGAGGCGGGTTTGAGAGCTCAGTGGTCGTCTAAAATGGAGTGCAGTCTTCTGAGGGTCCTCGTGTGCCCGGTGGGAGGCTCTGGTCGAGCACATGCCTAAAATGGCAAAATGTCCAGTGAGCGCAGCGCTTGAAATAGTCGCCAAGGCGGTGGCCTAGAGCCTTTGGTCCTTGAGGGGTTGGGGGGGCGTGGGAAATGGGTAAGAAGTCTTTTCGAGGGTCTCGTGTGCCCGTGGGAGGCTACGATCAGAGGCCTGCCTAAAATGAGAAGAAATGCTGGCGTAGCGCGTGGAAATAGTCCGAGGGCGGTGGGCTATAGCCTTTGGTCCCATGGGGTTGGGGAAGGTGTTTGAGGGGGCTCTGGTGGTGGTAAATGGGTACAGTCTTTTGAGGGTCCTCGTGTGCCAGTGGGAGGCTACGATCAAGCCTACCTAAAATAGCAAGAAATACCCAGCAGTAGCGTGAAATAATCGCCGAGGCGGTGGGCTATAGCCTTTAGTCAGCGGGGGTTGGGAGGGGTTTCGGTGGCTCACGGTCGTCCGGAAATGGATACAGTCTTCTGAGGGTCCTCGTGTGTGCCCAGGTGGGAGGCTACAGTCGAGCACATCTAAAATGGCAAGAAATGCCTGTGAGCGCAGGAAATAGTCAGGGCGGTGGGCTATAGCCTTTGGCCGTCGGGGAGTTAGGGAGGGGGCATTCGGGGCTCAGGTGTTGGAAATGGGTACAGTCTTCGAGGGTCCTCGCGTGCCGGTGGGAGGCTACCAGGCATGCCCTAAAATGGCAAGAAATGCCAGTATGAGGCGTGAAATAATCATGAGGGTGGGCTATAGCCTTTGGTCTCACGGGGGTTGGGGAGGCGGGTTTAAGGGCTCACAGTGCGTCGGAAATGGGTACAGCCTTCTGAGGGTCCTCGTGTGGCCCGTGGGAGGCTCTGAGGTCAAAGCACTGCCCTAAAATGGCAAGAAATGTCAGCGCAGCGCGTGAAATAGTCGATGAGGCCGGTGGCCTAGAGCCTTTGGTCCGCGGGGGTTGGGGAGGGGCGTCGGAAATGGGTAAAGTCTTTTCGAGGGTCCTCGTGTGCCCCGTGGGAGGCTACGGTCAGAGGCCTGCCCTAAAATGAGAAGAAATGCCCAGCGGCGCAGCGCGTGAAATAGTCATAGGGCGGTGGGCTATGTACTGGTCATGAGGGGTTGGGGAAAGGTGTTTGAGGCTCACGGTGGTGGGAAATGGGTACAGTCTTTCGAGGGTCCTCGTGTGCCCAGTGGGAGGCTACAGATCAGAAGCCTACCTAAAATAGCAAGAAATACCCAATGGCAATGGCGTGAAATAATCGCCCGAGGCCGGTGGGCTATAGCCTTTGGTCATGAGGGTTGGGAGGGTTTCAGTGGCTCACAGTGTCGGAAATGGATACAGTCTTCTGAGGGTCCTCGTGTGCCAGTGGGAGGCTACGATCAGAAGCCTACCCTAAAATAACAAAAATACCAGTAGCAGTAGTGAAATAATCGCGAGGCGGTGGGCTATAGCCTTTGGTCCCACAGGGGTTGGGGAGGGTTTGAGGGGCTCGATCGTCGGAAATGGGTACAGCCTTTTGAGGGTCCTCGTGTGCTTGATGGGAGGCTACGGTCAGAGGCACTGCCCTAAAATGGCAAGAAATGCCAATGGCCTTGACGGGAAATAGTCACTGAGGCCGGTGGGCTATAGCCTTTGGTCCGCGGGGGTTGGGGAGGGGGTTTCGGTGGCTCTGGTCGTCGGAAATGGATACAGTCTTTACGAGGGTCCTCGTGTGCCCAGTGGGAGGCTACGGTCAGAAGCCTGTCCTAAAATGGCAAGAAATGTCCCATGGCCTTAGCAGCGTGAAATAATCGCCAGGCAGGTGGGCTATAGCCTGGCCCCTCGGGAGTTAGGGGAGGGGCATTAGGGGCTCACAGGGTGTCGGAAATGGGTACAGTCTTTTCGAGGTCTCAGCGTGCAGTGGGAGAGGCTACCTTGAGCACCTAAAATGTAAGAAATGCCAGTGGCTTGAGGCGTGAAATAATCGCCATGGGGCAGGTGGGCTATAGCCTTTGGTCTGCGGGGGTTGGGGAGGGGCGTCGGAAATGGGGACAGTCTTTTCGAGGGTCCTCGTGTGCCCCGTGGGAGGCTACGGTCAGAGGCCTGCCCTAAAATGACAAGAAATGCCAATGGCGCTTGTGCGTGAAATAATCACCGAGGCCGGTGGGCTATAGCCTGGTCAGCGGGGTTGGGGAGGGTTTACAGTGGCTCACAGTGGTCGGAAATGGATCTGATCTTCTGAGGGTCCTCGTGTGCCCAGTGGGAGGCTCTGAGTCAAGCCTGTCCTAAAATGGCAATAAATGTCAGCAGGCGCAATTGGCGTGGGAAATAGTATCGCCGAGGCGGTGGAGGCTATAGCCTTTGGCCCTCGGGAGTTAGGGAGGGCATTAGGGGCTCACAGGTGTCGGGAAATGGGTACAGTCTTTTGAGGGTCCTCGCGTGCCCAGTGGGAGAACTACTGCCAGGGGCCTGCTACAAATATGGCAAGAAATGCCAATGGCCTTGAGCGTGAAATAATCACTTGAGGCGGTGGGCTATAGCCAACACAATGCAGGGGTTGGGAGGCGTCGAGAGTAGGGACAGTCTTTGAGGGTCCTCGTGTGCCCAGATGGAGGCTCTGATCAGAGGCCTGCCCTAAAATGACAGAAATGCTTGGCGCAGCCGCGTGAAATAGTCATAGGGCAGTGGGCTATAGCCAGTCATGAGGGGTTGGGAGGGGTTTGAGGCTTTGGTCGTCAAAAATGGAGTCTGTCATTTCGAGTCCTCGTGTGCTTGATGGGAGGCTACGGTCAAGCCTGCCTAAAATGAAGAAATGCCAGGCGTATACGTCAAATAGTCACCGAGGCGGTGGGCTATAGCCTTTGGTCATGAGGTTGGGAAGGTGTTTGGGGCTCACAGTGCGTGGAAATGGGTACAGTCTTGAGAGTCTCGTGTGGCGGTGGGAGCTCGGTCAGAGCCTGCCCTAAAATGTGCAAGACATACTTAGCGGTGGCGTCTGAAATAATCGAGGCCGGCAGGCTATGGTCCGTGGGAGTTAGGGAGGGAGTTCGGGGCTCTGGGCGTGAGAAATGGGTACAGTCTTTTGAGGTCCTCATGTACCCGGTGGGAGGCTACGGTCAGAGGCTGCCTAAAATGGCAAGAAATACCCAGTGAGCGCACAGGAAATAGTCACCGATGCTTGGGTGGGCTATAGCCTTTGGTCCTTGAGGATTGGGAGGCGGGTTTGGGGCTCTGGAGTCGTCGGAAATGGGTACAGTCTTCTGAGGGTCCTCGTGTGCCCAGTGGGAGGCTCTGATCAAGCACTGTCTAAAATGGCAGAAATGTCCAATGGCGCAGGCGTGAAATAATCGCCGAGGTTGGTGGGCTATAGCCTTTGGCCCTCGGGAGTTAGGGAGGGCATTCAGGGGGCTCTGGGTGTCGGAAATGGAGTACAGACTTATCGAGGGTCTCATCGCGTGCCCAGTGGGAGAGCTACTGTCAGGGCCTGCCCTAAATTGGCAAGAAATGCCAGTGAGCGCAGAGCGTGAAATAATCCTTGAGGCCGGTGGGCTATATGTGCTGGTCTGCGGGGGTTGGGGAGGCGTCGGAAATGGGTACAGTCTTTTCGAGGGTCCTCGTGTGCCCGTGGGAGAGCTACGGTCGAGGCCTGCCCTAAAATGACAAGAAATGCCAGCGGGCGCAGCGCGTGGAAATAGTGACCGAGGCGGTGGGCTATAGCCTTTGGTCCTTGAGGGTTGGGAGGGGTTTGAGGGCTCAGTGCGTCAGAAATGGAGTCTGGTCTTTCGAGGTCCTCGTGTGCCCGGTGGGAGGCTACTGGTCAGAAGCACTGCCTAAAATGGCAAGAAATGCCCAGTGAGATGGCAGCGTCAAATAGTCACAAGGCGGTGGGCTATAGCCTTTAGTCCATGAGGGTTGGGGAAGGTGTTTAGGGGCTCAGTGCGTGAAATGGGTAAAATCTTTTCGAGGGTCCTCGTGTGCCCAGTGGGAGGCTACGGTCAGCAGCTGCCCTAAAATGGCAAGAAATGCCCAGCTGCATGGCGCGGAAATAGTCACAAGGCGGTGGGCTATACTGGTCCCATGAGGGATTGGGAGGGGTTTCAGGGCTCTGAGTGCGTGGAAGTGGTACAGTCTTTTCAAGGGTCCTCATGTCCCCAGTGGGAGGCTACGGTCAGAGGCCTGCCCTAAAATGGCACAAAATGCCGGCAGTAGCGTGGGAAATAGTCAAGGCGGTGGGCTATGTATGGGTCCCATGGGGGTTGGGAGGAGTTCGGGGGCTCTGGGCGTCCGAAATGGGTACAGTCTTTTCGAGGGTCCTCGCGTGCCCAGTGGGAGGCTACGGTCAGAAGCCTGCCCTAAAATGGAAAAAATGCCCAAGGGCGCAGCGTGGGAAATAGTCACCGAGGCCGGTGGGCTATAGCCTTTGGTCTGCGGGGGTTGGGGAGGGGGTTTAGGAGGCTCTGGTCGTCGAAAATGGGTAAAGTCTTTTCGAGGGTCCTCGTGTTCCCAGTGGGAGGCTACGGTCAGAAGCCTGCCCTAAAATAGCAAGAAATGCCATGGCGGCGTGAAATAATCGCCCGAGGCAGGTGGGCTATAGCCTTTGGTCCACAGGGGGTTGGGGAGGGTTTGGAGCTCACAGTCGTCGAAATGGGTACAGTCTTTTCGAAGGTCCTCGTGTGCCAGTGGGAGGCTCTGGTCAGAAGCCTGCCCTAAAATGGCAAGACATGCCAGCCATGGCGCCTGTGAAATAATCGCCACGGCCTTGGGTGGGCTATAGCCTTTGGTCATGAGGGTTGGGGAGGGGCGTGCGGGGTCTCTGGGTCAAGGAAATGGGTACAGTCTTTTGAGGGTCCTCGTGTGCCAGTCAGACCTCTGGTCAAGCCTGCCCTAAAATGGCAAGAAATGTCCAGTGACATGGCGTGAAATAATCGCTGGGGCGGTGGGCTATGTGCCTTTGGCCCTCGGGGTTAGGGAGGGCGTTCGGGGGCTCTGGGTCGAAATGGGTACAGTCGTTTGAGGTCTCAGCGTGCCAGATGGGAGCTCTGGTCAGGAACTTGCCCTAAAATGGCAAGAAATGCCCAGCGGCGCAGCGCGTGAAATAGTCGCCGAGGCCGGTGGGCTATAGCCTTTGGTCTGCGGGGGTTGGGGAGGGGCGTCGGAAATGGGTAAAGTCTTTTCGAGGGTCCTCGTGTGCCCCGTGGGAGGCTACGGTCAGAGGCCTGCCCTAAAATGAGAAGAAATGCCCAGCGGCGCAGCACGTGAAATAGTCGCCGAGGCCGGTGGCCTAGAGCCTTTGGTCCGCGGGGGTTGGGGAGGAAAGTTTTGGCGCTCTGGGCGTCGGAAATGGGTACAGTCTTTTCGAGGGTCCTCGTGTGCCCAGTTGGAGGCTACGGTCAGGCACTGCGCTAAAATGCAAGACATGCCCAGTGGCCAGCGTGAAATACTACTTGAGGCCGGTGGTCTTTAGCCTTTGGTCCGGGGGGGTGGGGGAGGGCGTTCGGGGTCTCTGGGCATCGGAAATGGGTACAGTCTTTTCGAGGTCCTCGTGTGTACGTGGGAGGCTACAGTCAGGAGGCCTGCCCTAAAATGGCAAGAAATACTTAGCCAGTATACGGAAATAGTCACAGGCCATGGGCTATAGCCTTTGGTCATGAGGGGGTTGGGGAGGGGTTTGAGGGGCTCACGGTGAGTCGGAAAAGGGTACAGTCTTCTGAGGGTCTCGTGTGCCCAGTGGGAGGCTACGGTCAGAAGCCTGCCCTAAAATGGCAAGAAATGTCCAGTGACGCAGCGTGAAATAATCGCCGAGGCGGTGGGCTATAGCCTTTGCCCTCGGGGTTGGGAGGGAGCTTCAGACTCTGGATTCGAAATGGGTTCAGTCTTTTCGAGGTCCTCGCGTGCCCGGTGGGAGGCTCTGATCAGGCCTGCCTAAAATGGCAAAGAAATGCCAATGGCGTGCGTGAAATAGTCGTCGAGGCCGGTGGGCTATAGCCTTTGGACTGCGGGGGTTGGGGGGGGGCGTCGGAAATGGGTAAAGTCTTTTCGAGGGTCCTCGTGTGCCCCGTGAGAGGCTACTCTGATCAGGAGCCTGCCCTAAAATGAGAAGAAATGCCATGTGTGCGTGAAATAGTCACCGAGGCCGGTGGGCTATAGCCTTTGGTCCGCGGGGGTTGGGGAAGGTGTTTCGGGGGCTCTGGTCGTCGGAAATGGGTACAGTCTTTTCGAGGGTCCTCGCGTGCCCAGTGGGAGGCTACGGTCATTGGCCTGCCCTAAAATGGCAAGAAATGGCCAGCCATGTGCAACCAGGGAAATTATCTGAGGCAGGTGGGCTATAGCCTTTGGTCCCATGAGGGGTTGGGGAGGGGTTTAGGGCTCTCAGTGCGTCGGAAATGGGTGCAGTCTTCTGAGGGTCCTCGTGTGCCCAGTGAGAGGCTACGGTCAAAGCACCTAAATGGCAAGAAATGTCAGCTGGCCGCGTGAAATAGTTCCGAGGCTGGTGGCTAGAGCCTTTGGTCATGAGGGTTGGGAGGGAAGTTCACAGGGCTCACAGGCGTCGGAAATGGGTGCAGTATTTTCGAGGGTCTCGTGTGCCCAATGGGAGGCTCTGATCGAGCCTGCCCTAAAATAACAAGAAATACCAGTATTTGGCGTGAAATAGTCATGAGGTGGGCTATAGCCTGGTCCACAGGGGTTGGGGAGGCGGTTTGGGGGCTCAGTGCGTCGGAAATGGGTACAGTCTTTTGAAGGTCCTCGTGTGCCCGTGGGAGGCTCTGATCGAAGCCTGCCCTAAAATGGCAAGACATGCCCAGCGGCGCAGCGCGTGAAATAGTCGCCGAGGCCGGTGGGCTATAGCCTTTGGTCGGCGGGGGTTGGGGAGGGGCGTTCGGGGTCTCTGGGCATCGAAAATGGGTACAGTCTTTTCAAGGGTCCTCGTGTGCCCTGTCGGAGGCTACGGTCAGAAGCCTGCCCTAAAATGGCAAGAAATGTCCAGCGGCGCAGCGCGTGAAATAGTCGCCGAGGCCGGTGGGCTATAGCCTGTTGCCCTCGGGGGTTGGGGAGGGGCTTTCGGGGGCTCTGGATTCCGAAATGGCTTCAGTCGTTTCGAGGGTCCTCGCGTGCCCAGTGGGAGGCTACGGTCAGGGCCTGCCCTAAAATGGCAAGAAATACCCAGCGGCGTAGCGCGTGAAATAGTCGTCGAGGCCGGTGGGCTATAGCCTTTGGTCTGCGGGGGTTGGGGAGGGTCGTCGGAAATGGGTAAAGTCTTTTCGAGGGTCCTCGTGTGCCCCGTGGGAGGCCTGAGGTCGAGGCACCCTAAAATGAGAAGAAATGCCAGTGGCGCAGAAATAATCACAAGGCGGTGGGCTATAGCCTTTGGTCCCATGAGGGGTTGGGGAAAGGTGTTTGGGGATCTGGGCATGTTTGAAATGGGTAGAGTCTTTTCGAGGTCCTCGCGTGCCCAGTGGGAGGCTCTGATCGAGCACACTACAAAATGGCAAGAAATAATATGGCGCAACCAGGAAATTATCTTGAGGACGGTGGGCTATAGCCTTTGGTCTGCGGGGGTTGGGGAGGGGTGGTCGGGGGCTCTGGGCATCCGAAATGGGTACAGTCTTTTCGAGGGTCCTCGTGTGCCCAGTCAGACCCTCTGATCGAAGCACACTAAAATGGCAAGAAATGTCCAGTGGCCAGTGCGTGAAATAATCGCCAAGGCGGTGGGCTATAGCCTTTGGCCTTGGGGGTTGGGAGGCGTTGGGAGCTCTGGAGTCGGGAAATGGGTACAGTCGTTTCGAGGGTCTCGCGTGCCCGGTGGGAGGCTACAGTCGAGGCCTGCCACTAAAATGGCAAGAAATGTCATGAGCGCGTGGCGTGAAATAATCGTCGAGGCGGTGGGCTATAGCCTTTGGTCAGCGGGGTTTGGGAGGCGTCGGAAATGGGTAAAGTCTTGTCGAGGGTCCTCGTGTGCCCGTGGGAGGCTCTGATCAGAGGCCTGCCTAAAATGAGGAAGAAATGCCAGTGGCGCAGCGTGAAATAATCATGGAGGCCGGTGGCCTAGAGCCTTTGGTCCGCGGGGGTTGGGGAGGAAAGTTTTGGGGCTCTGGGTGTCGGAAATGGGTACAGTCTTTTCGAAAGTCCTCGTGTGCCCAGTGGGAGGCTACGGTCAGAGTACTGCCCTAAAATGGCAAGAAATGCCCGGTGGCACAGCGCGAGAAATAGTCGCCGAGGCCGGCGGGCTATAGCCTTTGGTCCGCGGGGGTTGGGGTGGGATGTTCGGGGGTTCTGGGCATCGGAAATGGGTACAGTCTTTCTGATGGTCCTCGTGTGACCTGTGGGAGGCTACGGTCAGAGGCCTGCCCTAAAATCGCAAGAAATGCTCAGTGTACAGGAAATAGTCACGGAGGCCGGTGGGCTATAGCCTAGTCGGGGGTTGGGGAGGGGTTTGAGGGGCTCTGGGTGGGTGAAATGGGTACAGTCTTCTCGAGGGTCCTCGTGTTCCCAGGTGGGAGGCTGATCGAAGCCTGCCCTAAAATGGCAAGAAATGTCCAGCGGCGCAGCGCGTGAAATAGTCGCCGAGGTCGGTGGGCTATAGCCTTTTGCCCTCGGGGGTTGGGGAGGGGCTTTCGGGGGCTCTGGATTCCGAAATATGTTCAGTCTTTTCGAGGGTCCTCGCGTGATGGAGAAGCTCTGATCAGGGCACTGCCCTAAAATGGCAAGAAAATGCCCAGCGTGGCGCGTGAAATAGTCATCGAGGCCGGTGGGCTATAGCCTTTGGACTGCGGGGGTTGGGGAGTGTCGTATTAAATGGGTAATTTCTTTTCGAGGGTCATCGTGTGCCCGTGGGGAGGCTCTGTCAGAGGCCTGCCCTAAAATGAGAAGAAATGCCAATGCGCAGCCGTGAAATAGTCACCAGGGCGGTGGGCTATGTGCCCCAGTCCAGGGGTTGGGAGGGGTTTAGGGGCTCTGGTGCGTCGGGAAATGGAGTACAGTCTTCTGAGGGTCCTCGTGTGCTTGATGGGAGGCTACGGTCAGAGGCCTGCCCTAAAATGGCAAGCAATGCCCAGTTTGGCAGGAAATAGTCACGGAGGCCAGCTGGGCTATAACCGCTGAGTCGCGGGGGTTGGGGAGGGGTTTAGGGAGCTCACAGTGTCGTCGGAAATGGGTACAGTCTTCTGAGGGTCCTCGTGTGCCCAGTGGGAGGCTGGTCAGAAGCACCTAAAATGGCAATAAGAAATGTCCATGGCCTTGTGCGTGAAATAATCGCCGGTCGGTGGGCTATGTGCCCCTCGGGGGTTGGGGAGGGGTTTGGGGGCTCTGGATTCCGAAATATATTCAGTCTTCGAGGTCTCGCATTGCCCGATGGGAGGCTCTGGTCAGGGCCTGCCTAAAATGGCAAAATACGTATGGCGTGTGGCGTGAAATAATCGTCGAGGCGGTGGGCTACATAGCCTTTGGACTGCGGGGGTTGGGGAGGGGCGTCGGAAATGGGTTAAGAATCTTTTGAGGGTCTCGTATGCCCGTGGGAGGCTGGTCAGGCCTGCACTAAAATGAGAAGAAATGCTTGAGCGCGTGAAATAGTCATAGGGCCGGTGGGCTAGAAGCCTTTGGTCCTTGAGGGTTGGGAGGAAGTTCTGGGGCTCAGGCGTCGGGAAATGGGTCACAGTCTTTTCGAGGGTCATGTGCCCGTGGGAGGCTCTGATCGAGGCCTGCCCTAAATTGGCAGAAGAATGCCAGCCCAGGCGCAGCGTGAAATAGTCACCAAGGGCGGTGGGCTATAGCTGCTTTAGTCATGAGGGGTTGGGGAAAGGTGTTTGGGGCTACAGTGCGTCGGGAAATGGGTACAGTCTTTTCGAGGGTCTCGCGTGCCAGTGGGAGGCTCTGAGTCATTAGCCTGCCCTAAAATGGCAAGAAATAGCCAGCGCGCCACAGAGGTATCCTTGAGGCAGGTGGGCTATAGCCTTTGGTCATGAGGGGTTGGGAGGGGTTTCGGGGCTCAGTCGTCGGAAATGGGTACAATCTTCTGAGGGTCCTCGTGTGCCCATGGGAGGCTACGGTCAAGCACTACTAAATGGCAAGAAATGTCAGTGACGCAGCGTGAAATAATCGAGGGTGGCCTATAGCCTTTGGTCCAGGGTTGGGAGGAGTTCTGGGCTGGGCGTCGAGAAATGGGTGCAGTATTTTCGAGGTCCTCGTGTGCCCAATGGGAGGCTCGATCAGAAGCCTGCCCTAAAATAACAAGAAATGCCAATGGCCATGGCGTGAAATAATCGGCCGGTGGGCTATTGCTGGTCCGGGGGTTGGGAGGCGGTTTGAGGGCTCACAGTCGTGGAAATGGGTCTGAGTCTTTTCGAAGGTCCTCGTGTGCCCAGGTGGGAGGCTGATCGAGCACTGCCCTAAAATGGCAAGACATGCCATGGCCTGTAGCGTGAAATAATCATGAGGCGGTGGGCTATGCTGGTCGGCGGGGGTTGGGGAGGCGTTGAGGCTCTGCAGGCATCGAAATGGGTACAGTCTTTTCGAGGGTCCTCGTGTGCCTGTCAGGAGCTCTGATTGAAGCACATGCTAAAATGGCAAGAAATGTCAAGCGGCCTTGTGCGTGAAATAGTCATGGGGCAGTGGGCTATAGCCTGTTGCCCTCGGGGGTTGGGGAGCTTCGGGGCTCTGGATTCGAAATAAGTCGTTTCGAGGGTCCTCGCGTGCCAGTGGGAGGCTCTGGTCAGGCCTGCCTAAATGGCAAGAAATACCCAATGCGTGGCGTGGAAATAATCGTCGAGGCGGTGGGCTATGCCTTTGGTCTGCGGGGTTGGGGAGGTCGTCAGGAAATGGGTGAAGTCTTTTCGAGGGTCCTCGTGTGTGCCCAGTGGAGCTCTGAGGTCAGGAAGCCTGCCTAAAATGAGAAGAAATGCCAGTAGCGTGAAATAATCACAGGCGGTGGGCTATAGCCTTTGGTCATGAGGTTGGGAAGGTGTTTGAGGGCTCTGGTCGTCGGAAATGGGTACAGTCTTCTGAGGGTCTCGTGTGCCCAGGTGGGAGGCTACAGTCAAGCACACCTAAGTGTAAAAGAAATCAGTGCGCGCGTGAAATAGTTCTTGAGGCTGGTGGCTAGAGCCTTTGGTCCCAGGGGTTGGGAGGGAAGTTCACAGGGCTCAGGCGTCGGAAATGGGTACAGTCTTTTGAGGGTCCTCGTGTGCCCAGTGGGAGGCTCTGATCAGGCACACCCTAAGTGTAAAGAAATACCAATGGCCGCGTGAAATAGTCATAGCGGTGGGCTAGTGCTGGTCCACAGGGGTTGGGGAGGGGTTTGGGGCTCTGGTGGGTCGGAAATGGGTACAGTCTTTTGAAGGTCCTCGTGTGCCCAGTGGGAGGCTCTGATCAGGAGCCTGCCTAAAATGGCAAGAAATGCCAGTGGCCAGCGCGTGAAATAGTCGAGGCGGTGGGCTATAGCCTTTGGTCCCATGAGGGTTGGGGAGGGGCGTTCGGGGCTCTGGGCATGGAAATGGGTACAGTCTTTTGAGGTCCTCGTGCCAGTCGAGGCTACAGTCAGGCCTGCCCTAAAATGGCAAGAAATGTCCAGTGTGCGCGTGAAATAATCGTCGAGGCGGTGGGCTATAGCCTTTGGTCTGTGGGGTTTGGGAGGCGTCGGAAATGGGTAAAGTCTTTTCGAGGTCCTCGCGTGCCGATGGGAGGCCTCTGGTCAGGGCCTGCCCTAAAATGGCAAGAAATTCCACAGTGTAGCGTGAAATAAGTCGTCGAGGCGGTGGGCCTATAAGCCTTTGGTGTCAGGGGTTGGGGAGGGGTTTGAGGGCTCAGTGTCGAAATGGGTACAGTCTTTCGAGGGTCCTCGTCTGCCCGGTGGGAGGCTCTACGGTCAGATGCACCTAAAATGGCAAGAAATGCCAGTAGCGTGAAATAATCGAGGCGGTGGGCTATAGCTGGTCATGAGGTTGGGAGGGGTTTGAGGCTCTGTGGTAGAAATGGGTACAGTCTTTCGAGGGTCCTCGTGTGCCCAGTGAGAGGCTCTGATCAGAGGCCACCTAAATTGGCAAGAAATGTGCCAGTGTAGCGCGTGAAATAGTCTAGGCCGGTGGGCTATGCTTTGGTCCATGAGGTTGGGGAGGTGGGTTCGGGGTCTCTGGGCGTCGGAAATGGGTACATTCTTTTCGAGGGTCCTCGCGTGCCCAGTGGGAGGCTACGTTCAGGACCTGCCATAAAATGGCAAGAAATGCCCAGCGGCGCAGCGCGTGAAATAGTCGCCGAGGCCGGTGGGCTATAGCCTTTGGTTTGCGGGGGTTGGGGAGGGGCGTCGGAAATGGGTAAAGTCTTTTCGAGGGTCCTCGTGTGCCCCGTGGGAGGCTACGGTCAGAGGCCTGCTAAAATGACAAGAAATGCCAGTGATGGCGTGAAATAATCACGAGGCGGTGGGCTATAAGCTGGTCCATGAGGTTGGGGAGGGGTCCGGGGCTCTTGTCGTCGGAAATGGGTACAGTCTTTTCAGGTCCTCGTGTGCCCGATGGGAGGCTACTGATCGAAGCCTGCCTAAAATGGAAAGAAATACCAATGGCGTAGCGTCAAATAATCATGAGGCCGGTGGGCTATAGCCTTTGGTCCTGAGGGTTGGGAAGGTGTTTGAGGTTCTGAGTCGTCGGAAATGGGTGAGTCTTTTCGAGGGTCCTCGTGTGCCCAGTGGGAGGCTACGGTCGAGCCTGCCCTAAAATGGCAAGAAATGCCAATGGCGCCGAAATAGTGTCGAGGCGTGGGTTAGCCTTTGGACCCTTGAGGGGTTGGGAGGGGTTTGGGGAGTTCTGGTCGGAAATGGGTACAGTCTTTCGAGGTCCTCGTGTGCCCAGTGGGAGGCTACGATCAGCCTGCCTAAAATGGCAGAAATGCCAGCAGCTTGGCGTGAAATAATCGTGAGGCGGTGGGCTATAGCCTTTGGTCCTTGGGGTTGGGAGGGGTTTGAGGGGCTCAGTGCGTCGAAATGGGTACAGTCTTTTGAGGTCCTCGTGTGCTTGATGGGAGAGCTCTGGTCAGAAGCCTGCCTAAAATAGCAAGAAATGCCAGTGGCGTAGCGTCAAATAGTCAAGGCAGTGGTCTATAGCCTGGTCCATGGCGGTTGGGAGGTGTTTGAGGGCTCTGGTCGTGGAAATGGGTACAGACTTTTCGAGACTCCTCGTGTGCCCGGTGGGAGGCTACGGTCAGTCACAAATGGCATGAAATGCTTGTGGCAGCGTGAAATAGTTGCCGAGGCCGGTGGCCTAGAGACTTTGGTCCGCGGGGGTTGGGGAGGGTGTTTCGGGGGCTCTTGTCGTCAGAACTGGGTACAGTCTTTTCGAGGGTCCTCGTGTGCCCAGTGGGAGGCTACGGTCAGAGGCCTGCCCTAAAATGGCAAGAAATGCCCAGTGGCAACGGAAGTGTCCAAGGCGGTGGGTTATAGCCTTTGGACCATGAGGGGGTTGGGAGGGTTTGAGGGGTTACTGGTCGGAAATGGGTACAGTCTTTTCGAGGTCCTCGTGTGCCCGGTGGGAGGCTCTGATCGAAAGCCTGCCCTAAAATGGCAAGAAATGCCAATGACAGCCAGCGTGAAATAATCGCCGAGGCAGTGGGCTATAGCCTTTGGTCATGAGGGTTGGGAGGGTTTGAGGCTCTGGTCGTGGGAAATGGGTGCAGTCTTTTCGAAGGTCTCGTGTGCCCAGTGGGAGGCTCGATCAGCCTGCCTAAAATGGCAAGAAATGCCAAGCGTGGCCGTCGTAAATAGTCAGGCAGTGGTCTATAGCCTTTGGTCCGCGGGGTTGGGGAAGGTGTTTGGGGCTCTGGTGGGTCAGAATGGGTACAGACTTTCGAGGGTCCTCGTGTGCCCGGTGGGAGGCTCGATCGAGCCTGCCACTAAAATGTGAAATGCCAGCCTTAGCGTGAAATAATCGCCGGCGGTGGGCTATAACCTTTGGTCCCGCGGGGGTTGGGGAGGGTTTGGGGCTCTGGTCGTGGAAATGGGTACAGTCTTTTCGAGTCCTCGTGTGCCAGTGGGAGGCTACGGTCAGAGGCACATGCCTAAAATGGCAAGAAATGCCAGCGCGTAGGCGTCAAATAAGTCAGAGGCGGTGGTCTATATGGTCATGGAGGTTGGGGAAAGGGTTTCGGGGCTCTGGTCGTGAAATGGGTACTGAGACTTTTGAGTCCTCGTGTGCCCATGGGAAGGCTACTGATCAGTGCACATAAAATGGCATGAAATGCCAATTGGCCAGCGTGAAATAAGTTCGAGGCCGGTGGCCTAGAGACTTTGGTCATGAGGGGTTGGGGAGGGGTTTCAGGGCTCTTGTCGGAAATGGGTACAGTCTTTTCGAGGTCCTCGTGTGCCCAGTGGGAGGCTCTGATCAAGCACATACTAAAATGGCAAAATGCCAATGGCAACAGGAAATATCACTTGAGGCGGTGGGTTATAGCCTTTGGACATGGGGGTTGGGAGGGGTTTGGGGTTCTGGTGCGTCGGGAAATGGGTACAGTCTTTTCGAGGTCCTCGTGTGCCCAGTGGGAGGCTCTGGTCAGGAAGCCTGCCATACAAATGGCAAGAAATGCCAGTGGCCGCGTGAAATAATCGAGGCGGTGGGCTATAGCCTTTGGTCCTGAGGGGTTGGGAGGGGTTTGAGGGCTCAGTGCAGTAGGAAATGGGTACAGTCTTTTCAGAGGTCCTCGTGTACTTGATGGGAGGCTACGGTCGAAGCCTGCCTAAAATAACAAGAAATGCCAGTAGCGTGGCGTCAAATAGTCCATAGGGCGGTGGTCTATAGCCTTTGGTCCCAGGGTTGGGGAGGTGTTTGAGGGGCTCACAGTGGTCGGAAATGGGTACAGACTTTTGAGGTCCTCGTGTGCCCGATGGGAGGCTACAGTCAGTGCGCCCTAAAATGGCATGAAATGCCAGTGTGCAGTGAAATAGTTCAGGGCGGTGGCTATAGCCTTTAGTCCTTGAGGTTGGGAGGGAGTTGGAGGGGCGTCGGCTCGGCTACAGTCTTTTCAAGGGTCTCGTGTGCCCAGTGGGAGGCTACGATCAGAAGCCTGGCCTAAAATAGCAAGAAATGCCAGTAGTATGGCGCATAGAAATAGTTCTTAGGGCGGTGGGCTATAGCCTTTGGTCCACGGGGTTGGGAGGGGTTTGGGGCTGTGGTCGTGAGGAAATGGTTCTGATCTTTTGAAGGTCCTCGTGTCCCAGTGGGAGGCTCTGATCAGGAAGCACTAAAATGGCAAGACATGCCCAGCGGCGCAGCGCATGAAATAGTTGCCGAGGCCGGTGGGCTATAGCCTTTGGTCCACGGGGGTTGGGGAGGCGGTTTTGGGGCCTGTGGTCGTCGGAAATGGGTACAGTCTTTTCGAAGGTCCTCGTGTCCCCAGTGGGAGGCTACGGTCAGAAGCCTGCCCTAAAATGGCAAGACATGCCAGTTGTGGCGCACGTGAAATAGTCATGGGGGCGGTGGGCTATAGCCTTTGGTCCAGGGGTTGGGCGGGGTTGGGGGGCCCTCTGGTCGTCGGAAATGGGTACAGTCTTTTCGAAGGTCCTCGTGTGCCCAGTGGGAGGCTACTGATCGAGCACATGCCTAAAATGGCAAAAAATACCAATGGCGTAGCCACGTCAAATAAGTCAGGCAGTGGGCTATAGCCTTTGGTCCTTGAGGTTGGGGAAGGTGTTTTGGGGCTCTGGTTGTCGGAAATGGTACAGTCTTTACAAGGGTCCTCGTGTGCCCGGTGGGAGGCTCTGGTCAGAAGCCTGCCCTAAAAAGGCAAGAAATGTCATGAAATAGCCCAGGCCGTGGCTATAGCCTTTGCCCTCGGGGGTTGGGGAGGGCGTTCGAGCTCTGGATTGAAATGGGTACAGTCTTTTGAGGTCTCGCGTGCCCGATGGGAGGCTACTGTCAGGGCCTGCCTAAAATAACAAAAGAAATGCCAGTGGCCGTGAAATAGTCGTCGAGGCGGTGGGCTATAGCCTGGTATCTGGGGTTGGGCGGGGGCGTCGGAGGCTCAGTAAAAGTCTTTTCGAGGGTCCTCGTGTGCCCGTGGTTGGCTACTGATCAGAGGCCTGCCTAAAATGGCAAGAAATGCCAGTATGGCAACGGAAATTGTCATGAGGCGGTGGGCTATAGCCTTTGGTCCCTTGAGGGGGGGGGAGGGTTTGAGGGGCTCTGAGTGCATGAAATGGGTGATCTTTCGAAGGTCCTCGTGTGCCCTTGATGGGAGGCTACGGTCAGAGCACATGCCTAAAATAGCAAGAAATACCAGCCAGTAAGCGCGTCAAATAATCATGAGGCGGTGGGCTATAGCCTTTGGTCCAGAGGGGTTGGGAAGGTGTTTGAAGGCTCTGGTCGTGGGAAATGGGTACAGTCTTTTCGAGGTCCTCGTGTGTGATGGGAGGCTCTGTCAGCCTGCCCTAAAATAGCAAGAAATTCCCAAGTGTGTGCGTGAAATAATCGCCGAGGCGGTGGGGTATGTGCTGGTCACGGGGGTTGGGGGAGGGTTTCAGAGCTCAGTCGTGAAATGGGTACATTCTTTTGAAGGTCTCGTGTGCCCAGTGGGAGGCTCGGTCAAGCACTGCCTAAAATCAAGACATGCCAGTGGCGTAGCGTGAAATAATCGCCAAGGCGGTGGGCTATAGCCTTTGTCATGGGGTTGGGAGGGGCGTTCGGGGTCTCTGGGCATGGAAATGGGTACAGTCATTTCGAGGTCTCGTGTGCTTGGGAGGCTACTGATCGAAGCACTAAAAATGAAATGCCAGCCAGTGACACGGAAATAAGTCACGGAGGCAGTGGGCTATAGCCTTTAGTCATGAGGGGTTGGGAAGGGGTTTAGGGGCTCTGTTCGTGGAAATGGGTACAGTCTTCTGAGGGTCCTCGTGTGCCCAGTGGGAGGCTACTGATTGAGGCCCTAAAATGGCGAAAATGTCAGGCCTTGTGCGTGCGTGAAATAATCGGCCAGGCGGTGGGCTATAGCCTTTGGCCATCGGGGTTGTTGAGGCGTTCGGGGCTATGGGTCGAAATGGTGCAGTCTTCTGAGGTCCTCGTGTGCCCTTGATGGGAGGCTCTGATCAGAAGCCTGCCCTAAAATGGCAAAAATGTCAGTGACGGTAGCGTGAAATAGTCATGGGGCGGTGGGCTATAGCCTTTGCCCTCGGGGGTTGGGGAGGCGTTAAGTGGGCTCTGGAGTGGAAATGGGTACAGTCTTTTGAGGGTCCTCGCATGCCAGTGGTAGGCTCTGATCAGGCCTTGCCTAAAATAGCAAGAAATGGTCGTCGAGGCGGTGGGTTATAGCCTTTGGTGTCACGGGGGTTAGGGAGGGGTTTGGGGCTCACAGTGGTGAAATGGAGTACAGATCTTTTCGAGGTCCTCGCGTGAGTGGGAGGCTCTGATCAAGGCCTACTAAAATGGCAAGAAATGCCAGTAGCGTCAAATAATCGTCCGAGGCAGTGGGCTATAGCTCTGCGGGGTTGGGGAGGGGGTTTAGGGCTCAGTGCGTGGGAAATGGGTAGTCTTTTCGAGGTCCTCGGCGTGCCAGTGGGAGGCTACGGTCAAGGCCTGCCCTAAAATGGCAAGAAATGTAAGCCTTGGCAGCGTCAAATAGTCGTTGAGGCGGTGGGCTATAAGCGTTTAGTCTGCGGGGGTTGGGGAGGGGTTTGAGGGCTCAGTCGTGGGAAATGGGCAGTCTTTTCGAGGTCCTCAGCGTGCCAGTGGGAGGCTACGATCAGAGCCTGCCCTAAAATGGCAAGAAATGCCAGTGACACGGAAATAGTCACTTGAGGCAGTGGGCTATAGCCTTTGGTCTGAGGGTTGGGGAGGGGTTTGAGGGGCTCTGGTGAGAAATGGGTCTGATCTTTTGAAGGTCCTCGTGTGCCCAGTGGGAGGCTACGGTCAGGCACTGCCCTAAAATAACAAGAAATACCCAGCGTGGCGCGTCAAATAATCACGAGGGTGGGCTATATGCTGGTCATGGGGTTGGGGGAAGGTTTCGAGGGCTCTGGTCGGAAATGGGTGCAGTCTTTTCGAGGGTCTCGTTTGCCAGTGGGAGAGCTACGGTCAGAGGCACCTGCCTAAAATGGCAAAATGCCAGTGGCGCACAGGGAAATAGTCACGGCGGTGGGCTATAGCCTGGTCCTTGAGGGGTTGGGAAGGGGGTTTGGGGCTCTGTTCGTGAAATGGGTACAGTCTTCTGAGGGTCCTCGTGTGCCCGATGGGAGGCTACGAGCCTGCCTAAAATGGAAAATGTCAGTGGCAGCGTGAAATAATCGAGGCCGGTGGGCTATAGCCTTTGGCCATCGGGGGTTGTTGAGGGGCGTTCGGGGGCTATGGAGTCGGAAATGGGTACAGTCTTTACGAGGGTCCTCGTGTGCCCAGTGGGAGGCTACGGTCAGAAGCCTGCCGTAAAATGGCAAGAAATGTCAGTGGCCTTGCGCGTGAAATAGTCATGGGAGGTGGGCTATAGCCTTTGCCCTCGGGGGTTGGGAGGGCGTTAAGGGCTCTGGAGTCGGAAATGGGTACAGTCTTTTCGAGGTCCTCGCGTGCCCAGTGGTAGGCTACGGTCAGGCCTTGCCCAAAAATAGCAAGAAATGCCAATGGCCTTGTGCGTGAAATAGTCGTCGAGGCCGGTGGGTTATAGCCTTTGGTGTGCGGGGGTTAGGGAGGGGGTTTCGGGGGCTCTGGTCGTCGGAAATGGGTACAGTCTTTTCGAGGGTCCTCGCGTGCCATGGGAGAGCTCTGGTCAAGGCCTGCCCTAAAATGGCAAGAAATGCCAATGCATAAGCGTCAAATATAGTCGTCGAGGCCGGTGGGCTATAGCCTTTGGTCTGCGGGGGTTGGGGAGGAGGTTTCGGGGGCTCTGGTCGTCGGAAATGGGTACAGTCTTTTCGAGGGTCCTCGCGTGCCCAGTGGGAGGCTACGGTCAAGGCCTGCCCTAAAATGGCAAGAAATGCCAATGACACAGGAAATAGTCAGGCGGTGGGCTATAGCCTTTGGTCCTTGAGGGTTGGGGAGGGGTTTGAGGCTCAGTCGTCGGGAAATGGGTACAGTCTTGTCGAGGGTCCTCGCGTGCCCAGTGGGAGGCTATGGTCAGGCCTGCCTAAAATGGCAAAATACAGCTGCGCACAGCGTCAAATAGTCGTCGAGGCGGTGGGCTATAGCCTTTTCTGCGGGGTTGGGGAGGGTTTGAGGCTGATGCATGAGAAATGGGTACAGTCTTTTGAAGGTCTCGTGTGCCCAGTGGGAGGCTACGGTCAGAGCGTGCCCTAAAATAGCAAGAAATACCCATGGCGTGCGCGTCAAATAATCCAAGGCGGTGGGCTATAGCCTGGTCATGAGGGTTGGGAAGGTGTTTGAGGGCTCAGTGGTCAGGAAATGGAGTACAGTCTTTTCGAGGTCCTCGTTTGCCCAGTGGGAGGCTACGGCCGAGGCCTGCCCTAAAATGGCAAGAAATGCCCAGCGCAACAGAAATAGTCACAGGCGGTGGGCTATAGCCTTTGGTCATGAGGGGGTTGGGAAGGGGTTTGGGGGCTCTGTTCGTCGGAAATGGAGTCAGTCTTCTGAGGGTCCTCGTGTGATGGGAGGCTACGGTCAGAAGCACTGCCCTAAAATGGCAAAATGTCCAGCGGCGCGTGGCGTGAAATAATCGCCCGGGCAGTGGGCTATAGCTGGCCCTCGGGGGTTGGGGAGGCGTTCGGGGGCTCACGGAGTCGGAAATGGGTACAATCTTTTGAGGTCCTCGCGTACTTGATGGGAGGCTCTGGTCAGGGCACATGCTAAAATGTGAAATGTGTGTGCGTGAAATAGTCAGCCGAGCCGGTGAGGTATAGCCTTTGGTCCACAGGGGTTGGGGAGGGTTTGGGCTCTGGTGAGAAATGGGTACATTCTTTTCGAGGGTCCTCGTGTGCCCAGGTGGGAGGCTCTGAGTCAGATGCCCTACAAAATGGCAAGACATACCAGTGTGCGCGTGAAATATAGCCTTTGGCCCTTGAGGGGTTGGGGAGGGCGTTCGGGGCTCTGGGCACAGGAAATGGGTACAGTCTTTTGAAGGTCCTCGTCTTCCAGTGGGAGGCTCAGTTGAGCATACCCAAAATGGCAAAAAATACCAATGACCCGGTAGCGTGAAACGATTCAGGCAGTGGGCTATAGCTTTGGTCCTCTGGGGTTGGGGAGGGGTTACGGGGCTCTGGGCATGAGGAAATGGGTACAGTCTTTTCGAGGTCCTCGTGTGCCAGTGGGAGGCTCTGGTCAGAGGGCTGCCTAAAGGGCAAGAAATGCCCTGATGGCGTCTTGAAATAGACGTCGAGGCCGGTGGGCTAGAGCTTGGGGTCGGTGGGGGGTGGGGAGGGGCGTTCGAGGCTCCAGGTGGAAATGGGTACAATCTTTTCGAGGGTCCTCGTGCCAGTGGGAGGCTGGTCAGGCCTGCACAAAATGGCAAGAAATGCCCAGTGGCGCAGCCGTGAAATAATCGGTCGGTGTGCTATAGCCTTTGGTCCGTGGGGGTTGGGGAGGGTGTTTCTGGGGCTCTGATCCTCGGAAATGAGTGGTCTTTTCGAGGTCCTTGTGTGTGATGGGAGGCTCTGATCAGATACACTAAAATGGCAAGACATACCAATGGCCTTGTGCGTGAAATATAACTGCGATGAGTTGGTTCGGGGCTCTGGGCACAGGAAATGGAGTCTGATCTTTTCGAAGGTCCTCGTCTTCCAGTGGGAGGCTACGGTTAGAGCACCTGCCCAATAATGGCAAGAAATACCAGTGACCCAGTAGCGTGAAACGATTCTTGCGAGGCGGTGGGCTATATTTTGGTCCTCACAGGGGTTGGGAGGGTTACAGGGCTCTGGGCATCGGAAATGGGTACAGTCTTTTCGAGGGTCCTCGTGTGCCCAGTAGGAGGCTACGGTCAGAGGGCTGCCCTAAAAGGGCAAGAAATGCCCTGCGATGCAGCGTGCGAAATAGTCGTCGAGGCCGGTGGGCTATAGCTTTTGGTCCGCGGGGGTTGGGGAGGGGCGTTCTGGGGCTCTGGGCGTCGGAAATGGGTCCGGTCTTTTCGAGGGTCCTTGTGTGCCCAGTGCGAGGCTACGGTCAGAGGCCTGTCCTAAAATGGCAAGAAATGCCAGTAGCGTGAAATAGTCCTGAGGCGGTGGGCTATAACTGGTCCTTGAGGGTTGGGGGGGGGTTTGGGGGGGCTCTGGTCGTTTGAAATGGGTACAGTCTTTTCGAGGGTCCTCTTGTGCCCAGTGGGAGGCTCTGACAGAAGCACACCAAAATGGCAAGAAATGTCATGGCGCACGTGAAATAATCAGGGCGGTGGGCTATAGCCTTTAGTCCATGAGGGTTGGGGAGGCGTTCGGGGGCTCTCGGCGTCGGAATGGGTCTGAGTCTTTTGAGGTCCTCCGGCACCAGTGGGAGACTCTGATCAGAGGCCTGCCCAATGGCAAGAAATACCCAGTGGCTCGGTAGCGTGAAATAGTTCTTAGGGCGGTGGGCTATAGCACTGGTCATTGGGGTTGGGAGGGGTTCGGGGGCTCACTGGGCATGGAAATGGTGATCTTTTCGAGGGTCCTCGTGTGCCCAGTGGGAGGCTACTGGTCAGGAGGGCTGCCTAAAGGGCAAGAAATGCCTGCGATCTGAGTCTTGAAATAGTCGTCGAGGCGGTGGGCTATAGCCTTTGGTCATGAGGGGTTGTGGAGGGGCGTTACGGGTCTCTGGGCGTCGGAAATGGAGTGCAGTCTTTTCGAGGGTCCTTGTGTGCCAGTGGGAGGCTACCAGTGCCTAAAATGGCAAAAATACCAGTCATGACACGTGAAATGGTCGGTGTGCTATAGCCTTTGGTCATGAGGTTGGGGAGGGTGTTTACAGGGCTCTGTCGTCGGAAATGGGTACAGTCTTTTGAGGGCCTTGTGTGATGGGAGGCTACAGTCAGATGCACTGCCTAAAATGGCAAGACATGCCAGTGGCCTTGGGCGTGAAATATTTTGGCCATGAGGGGTTGGGAGGGGCGTTCGGGGCTCTGGGCACAGGAAATGGAGTACTGAGTCTTTTGAAGGTCCTCGTCTTCCAGTGGGAGGCTACAGTTAGAGCCTGCCCAAAAATGGCAAGAAATACCAAGTGACGTGAAATAGTTCTGAGGCGGTGGGCTATAGCTTTTAGTCATTGGGGTTGGGAGGGTTGAGCTCTGGGCATAGGGAAATGGGTACAGTCTTTTCGAGGGTCCTCGTGTGTGCCCAGATGGGAGGCTACGGTCAGGAGGGCTGCCTAAAAGGGCAAGAAATGCCTGCGATGCAGCGTCTTGAAATAGTCGTCGTGCAGTGGGCTATAGCTTTTGGTCCATGAGGGGTTGGGGAGGGGCATTACAGGGCTCTGGGCGTTGGAAATGGAGTCTGAGTCTTTTCGAGGGTCCTTGTGTGCCCGGTCAGGCTACTGATTCAGAGCCTGCCTAAAATGGCAAGAAATGCCAGTAGCAACACGTGAAATGGTCATGGGGTCGGTGTGCTATAGCCTTTGGTCATGAGGGGTTGGGAGGGTGTTTACAGGGCTCTGGTCGAAAATGGAGTCTGAGTCTTTTCGAGGTCCTTGTGTGATGGGAGGCTCTGATTGAGCCTAAAAATGGCAAAACATACCAGCCTTGTGCGTGAAATATAACCTTTAGCCTTGGGGGTTGGGGAGGGCGTTGGGAGCTCTGGGCTTGGGAAATGGAGTGATCTTTTCGAGGTCCTCGTCTTCCCAGTGGGAGGCTACAGTTAGAGCCTGCCCAAAATGGCAAGAAATACCCATGCGTGAAATAGTTCTGAGGCAGTGGGCTATAGCTTTTGGTCCATGGGGTTGGGGAGGGTTTAGAGACTCTGGGCATGGAAATGATTACAGTCTTTTCGAGGGTCTCGTGTGCCCAGGAGGAGGCTGATCAGAGGGCTGCCTAAAGGGCAAGAAATGCCCTGCGATGCAGCGTCTTAATAATCGTCGAGGCGGTGGGCTATAGCCTTTGGTCATGAGGGGTTGGGGAGGGGTTTCGGAGGTTCTAGTCGTCGGAAATGGGTGCAGTCTTTTTGAGCGTCTCGTGTGTGATGGGAGGCTGGTCAGGCCTGCCCTAAAATGGCAAGAAATATCAGCAGGCGCACGTGAAATAGTCATGAGGCGGTGGGCTATAGCATTTGGTCCATGAGGGGTTGGGAGGGTTACAGGAGCTCGGGGCATGGAAATGGGTCAGTCTTTTGAGTGTCCTCATGTGAGTGGGATTCTCTGGTCAGAGGCTGCCTAAAGGGCAAGAAATGTGATGAGCGTCTGAAATACTAAATCAGGCAGTGGGCTATAGCCTTTGTCATGAGGGGTGGCGGGCGTTCAGGGGCTCAGGCGTAGAAATGGGTACAGTCTTTTGAGGGTCCTCGTGTGCAGTGGGACCTCTGATCAGCCTGCCTAATATGGCAAGACATGCCCAGTGGCGTATGCGTAAAATAATCGTGACCGGTGGGCTATAGCCTTTAGTCATGAGGGTTGGGGAGGCGTTCGAGAGCTCTGGCGTCGGAAATGAGTGATCTTTTCGAGGGTCCTTGTGTGCCCAGTGGGAGGCTATGGTCAGAAGCCTGCCGTAAAATGGCAAGTAATGCCAGCGGTACAGCAGCGTGAAATAATCACAAGGCGGTGGGCTATAAGCCTTTGATGCTGCACGGTTGGGGAGGGTTCGGGGCCTCAGTCGGAAAGTGGTACAGTCTTTTGAGGGTCTCGGTTGCCCAGTGGGAGGCTCAGTCAGAGGCCTGCCTAAAATGGCAAGAAATGCCAGCCAGTGGCGCAACACGTAAGTGTCGCCGAGGTCGGTGTGCTATAAGCCTTTGGTCCCATGAGGTTGGGAGGAGGTGGTTACAGGGGCTCTCAGTGCGTGGGAAATGGGTACAGTCTTTTCGAGGTCCTCGTGTGATTGGAGGCTATGGTCAGCCTGCCCTAAAATGGCAAGAAATGCCAGTGCAACACGTGAAAGTGTCATGCAGGGGTCGGTGCTATAGCCTTTGGTCCTTGAGGGGTTGGGGAGGGTGGTTACAGGGGCTCAGTCGTCGGAAATGGGTACAGTCTTTCGAGGGTCCTCGTGTGCTCGGATGGGAGGCTACGGTCAAGCCTGCCCTAAAATGGCAAGAAATGCCCAAGCGCAACACGTGAAAGTGTCGAGGCAGTGGGCTATAGCCTTTGGTCATGAGGTTGGGAGGTGTTTACAGGGCTCACAGTGGTCGGAAATGGGTACAGTCTTTTCAGGGGTCCTCATATTCACAGTGGGAGGCTACGGTCAGAGGCCTGCCCTAAAATGGTAAGAAATGTCCATGCGCAGCACGTGAAATAGTTAGAGACCGGTGGGCTATAGCCTTTGGTCCATGAGGGGTTGGGAGTCGCGTTCGGGGGCTCTTGGGGTGAAATGGGTGAGTCTTTTGAGGGTCCTCGTGTGCCCAGTGGGAGGCTAAGGTCGAGCCTGCCTAAAATGGCAAGAAATGTCCAGCGGCAGCCGCGTGAAATAAGCGCCGAGGCGGTGGGTTATAATAACCTTTGGTCCATGAGGTTGGGGAGGCGGCGTTCGGGGCTCTGGGCGTCGAAATGGGTACAGTCTTTGAGGGTCTCGTGTGCCCAGTGGGAGGCTACGGTCAGGCCTGCCTAAAATGGCAAGAAATGCCTAGCGGCGCACGCGTGAAATAGTTCAGGCGGTGGGCTATAGCCTTTAAATCCATGAGGGTTGGGAGGAAGTTCTGGGGCTCTGGGCATTGGAAATGGGTACAGTCTTTTCGAGAGTCCTCGTGTACCCAGTGGGTGGCTTCTGATCAGAAGCCCTAAAATGGCAAGAAATGCCAGTAGCGCGTGAAATGTCAGCTGGGGCCGGTGGGCTGTGCCTTTAGATCCCAGCGGGTGTTGGGGAGGGGTTTCGGGGCTCAGGCGTCAGGAAATGGGTAAAGTCTTTTCGAGGTCCTCGTGTGCCTAGTGGGAGGCTCTGATCAGAGAACCCTGCCCTAAAATAACAAGAAATGCCATGGCGCGTGAAATAGTCATGGGGCGGTGGACTATAGCCTTTGGTCACAGGAGTTGGGGAGGGGTTTGAGGCTCAGTCGTCAGAAATGGTTACAGCCTTTTCGGGTCCTCGTGTACCAATGGGTGGCTCTGGTCAGCACATACAAAAATGGCAAGACATGCCAGTGGCGTGAAATAGTCGCCGAGGTCGGTGGGCTATAGCCTTTGGTCCGCGGGGGTTGGGGAGGGGGTTTCGGGGCCTCTCGTCGTCGGAAATGGGTACAGTCTTTTCGAGGGTCCTCGTGTGCCCAGTGGGAAGCAACGGTCAGAGGCCTGCCCTAAAATGGCAAGAAATGCCCAGCGGCGCAGCACGTGAAATAGTCATCGAGGCCGGTGGGCTATAGCCTTTGGTCCGCGGGGGTTGGGGAGGGGGTTTCGGGGGCTCTGGTCGTCGGAAATGGGTACAGTCTTTTCGAGGGTCCTCGTGTACCCAGTGGGAGGCTACGGTCATAAGCCTGCCCTAAAATGGAAAGACATACCCAACGGCGCAGCGCGTGAAATAGTCACCGAGGCCGGTGGGCTATAGCCTTTGGTCCGCGGGGGTTGGGGAGGGGGTTTAAGGGCTCTGGTCGTCGGAAATGGGTACAGTCTTTTCGAGGGTCCTCGTGTGCCCAGTGGGAGGCTACGGTCAGAGGCCTGCCCTAAAATGGCAAGAAATTCCCAGCGGCGCAGCACGTGAAATGGTCGCCGAGGCCGGTGTGCTATAGCCTTTGGTCCGCGGGGGTTGGGGAGGGAAGTTCTGGGGCTCTGGGCGTCGGAAATGGGTCCAGTCTTTTCGAGAGTCCTCGTGTGCCCAGTGGAAGGCTACGGTCAGAAGCCTGCCCTAAAATGGCAAGAAATGCCCAGCGGCATGGCGTGAAGTGTCGCGGGGCTGTGGGCTATAGCCTTTGGTCCGCGGGTGTTGGGGAGGGGGTTTCGGGGGCTCTGGGCGTCGGAAATGGGTACAGTCTTTTCGAGGGTCCTCGTGTGCCTAGTGGGAGGCTACGATCAGAACCCTGCCCTAAAATAGCAAGAAATGCCCAGCGGCGCAGCGCGTGAAATAATCAGAGGCAGGTGGACTATGTGCTGGTCCACAGGAGTTGGGAAGGGGTTTGAGGCTCTGGTCGTCGAGAAATAGTTCTGATCTTTTGGTCTCGTGTACCCAATGGGTGGCTCTGGTCAGAAGCCTGCCTAAAATGGCAAGACATGCCAGTGCGTAGCGTGAAATAATCGCATGGTCGGTGGGCTATAGCCTTTGGTCCATGAGGGTTGGGAGGGGTTTGGGGCCTCTCGTCGTCGGGAAATGGGTACAGTCTTTTCGAGGTCCTCGTGTGCCAGTGGGAAGCAGCAGTCAGAGGCCTGCCCTAAAATGGCAAGAAATGCCAGTGGCGCACGTGAAATAGTCATCGAGGCAGGTGGGCTATAGCCTTTGGTCATGAGGGGTTGGGGAGGGGTTTGGGGGCTCAGTGGTCGGAAATGGGTACAGTCTTTTCGAGGGTCCTCGTGTACCCAGTGGGAGGCTCTGGTCATAAGCCTGCCTAAAATGGAAAGACATACTGCATGGCGCGTGAAATAATCACAGGGCCGGTGGGCTATACTTTGGTCCATGAGGGTTGGGGAGGGGTTTGGGGGCTCAGTGGTCGGAAATGGGTACAGTCTTTTGAGGGTCCTCGTGTGCCCAGTGAGAGGCTACGGTCAGAGGCCTGGCCTAAAATGGCAAGAAATTCCAGTGACGCAACACGTGAAATGGTCATGGGCGGTGTGCTATAACCTTTGGTCCATGAGGGGTTGGGAGGAAGTTACAGGGCTCTGGGCGTCGGAAATGGGTCAGTCTTTTCGAGAGTCCTCGTGTGCCCAGGGGAAGAATGCTGGTCAGAGCCTGCCCTAAAATGGCAAGAAATGCCAGTGACGCATCGCATGAGTGTCGAGGCGGTGGGCTATAGCTGGTCATGAGGGTTGGGAGGGGTAGTTACAGGGGCTCTGGGCGTGGGAAATGGTTACAGTCTTTTGAGGGTCCTCGTGTGCCCAGTGGGAGGCTACGGTCAGAGGCCTGCCTAAAATGGCAAGAAATGCCAGTGGCGCAACACGTGAAATGGTCATAGGCGGTGTGCTATAGCCTTTGGTCCCATGAGGGGTTGGGAGGGAAGTTACAGGGGCTCAGGCGTCGGAAATGGGTACAGTCTTTTCGAGGTGTCTCGTGTGCCCGGTGGAAGGCTACGTTAGAAGCACTGCCCTAAAATAATGGCAAGAAATACCCAGTGGCCTTGTGCGTGAAATAGTCAAGGGCGGTGGGCTATAGCCTGGTCCCATGAGGGTTGGGAGGGGGTTTCTGGGGCTCTGGTCGTCGGAAATGGGTATTGTCTTTTCGAGGGTCCTCGTGTGCCCAGTGGGAGGCTACGGTCAGAGGCCTGCCCTAAAATGGCAAGAAATATCCAGCGGCGTTGCACGTGAAATAGTCATGCAAGACGGTGGGCTATAGCCTTTGGTCCATGAGGTTGGGAGGGGTTTGGGGCTCAGTCGTCGGAAATGGGTACAGTCTTTTCGAGGTACTCGTGTGCCAGTGGGAGGCTACGGTCAGAGGCACTGCCCTAAAATGGCAAGAAATTCCCAGTGGTGGCGCAACGTGAAATGGTCGCGAGGCGGTGTGCTATGGCTTTGGTCCTTGAGGGGTTGGGAGGAAGTTCTGGGGCTCTGGGCATCGGAAATGGGTACAATCTTTTCGAGGGTCCTCGTGTGCCCAGTGGGAGGCTACGGTCAGAGGCCTGCCCTAAAATGGCAAGAAATACCTAGCGGCGCAGCGCGTGAAATAGTCAGGCAGGCGGTGGGCTATAGCCTGGTCCATGAGGGGTTTGGGAGGAAGTTACAGGGGCTACAGGCGTGGAAATGGTTACATTCTTTTCGAGGTCCTTGTGTGCCCAGTGGGAGGCTCTGATCAGAGGCCTGCCTAAAATAACAAGAAATGCCAAGCGCAACACGTGAAATAGTCATAGGGCGGTGTGCTATAGCCTTTGGTCCGCGGGGTTGGGAGGGAAGTTACAGGGCTCACAGGCGTGGGAAATGGGTACAGTCTTTTTGAGGGTCCTCGTGTGCCCAGTGGAAGGCTACGTTAGAAGCCTGCCCTAAAATGGTAAGAAATGCCAGTAGCGCATCCCGTGAAGTGTCATGAGGCGGTGGGCTAGCCTTTGGTCATGAGGTTTGGGAGGGAAGTTCTGGGGCTCTGGGCATCGGAAATGGGTACAATATTTTCGAGGGTCCTCGTGTGCCCAGTGGGAGGCTATGGTCAGAGGCCTGCCCTAAAATGGCAAGAAATACCAGTGTGGCGCGTGAAATAATCACCAAGGGCGGTGGGCTATATGCTGGTCCATGAGGGGTGGGGAGGGTGTTTCTGGGGCTCTGGTCGTCGGAAATGGGTATAGTCTTTTCGAGGGTCCTCGTGTGCTCCGTGGGAGGCTACGGTCAGACGCCTGCCCTAAAATGGCAAGAAATGTCAGCGTTGCACGTGAAATAGTCGCCAAGACGGTGGGCTATAGCCTTTGGAGAGCGAGGGTTGGGGATGGGCGTTCGGGGCTCACAGGCTTGGAAATGGGTACAGTCTTTTGAGGTCTCGTGTGCCCAGTGGGAGGCTCTGACCCAGCCTGCCCTAAAGCGGCAAGAAATGACCAGCCAGCATGGTGTGAAATAGTCGTCGAGGCGGTGGGCTATAGCCTTTGTCCATGAGGGGTTGAGGAGGGGTTTGAGGGCTCTGGTCATCGGAAATAAGTGATCTTTTCAAGGGTTCTCGTGTGTCCAGTGGGAGGCTAAGGTCAAGCCTGCCTAAAATGGCAAGAAATACAGCGGCAGCGCATGGAAATAGTCACCAAGGCGGTGGGCTATAAGCCTTCTGAGGGGTTGGGAGGCGGGGTTCGGGGGCTCTGGTCATGGAAATGGGTACAGTCTTTTGAGGTCTCGTGTGAGTGGGAGGCTACAGTCGAGCCACTGCCTAAAATGGCAAAAAATGCCTAGCAGGCGCATAAGCGTGAAATAATCATGAGGCCGGTTGGCTATACCCTTTGGTCATGAAATTTGGGAGGAGAGTTCAGTGCTCTGGGCGTGGAAATGGAGTGCAGTGTTTTCGACGGTCTCGTGTACCCAGTGGGAGGCTCTGGTTAGAAGCCTGCCCAAAATGTGCAAGAAATGCCAACCGCAATGCGTGAAATTGTCATGCCCGGGCGGTGGGCTATAGCCTTTGGTCATGAGGTTGGGAGGGAAGTTACAGGGCTCTGGGCATGGAAATGGAGTCTGATCTTTGAAGGGTCCTCGTGTGCCCGGTGGGAAGCTACTGATCAGAGCCTACCCTAAAATGGGAAGAAATGCCAGCCAGCGCGTGGAAATAGTCAAGGGCGGTGGGCTATAGTGCTGGTCAGCATGAGGGGTTGGGAGGGTGTTTGAGGCTCAGTGCGTCAAGAAATGAGTCTGATCTTTTGAGGCCTCGTGTGCCCAATGGGAGGCTCTGATTAGAGGCCTGCCCTAAAATGGCAAGAAATTCCCAAGCCAGGCTGGCGCGTGAAATAATCATGGGGGCGGTGGGCTATAACCTTTGGTCATGGTGTTGGGAGGGGTTTGGGGCTCAGGCGTCGAAATGGTTACAGTCTTTTCGAGGGTCCTCGTGTGCCCATTGGGAGGCTACGATCAGAACCATGCCCTAAAATAGCAAGAAATGCCCAGGCGCAGTGCGTGAAATAATCATGGGGCAGGGGCTATGTGCTTTGGTCCCCGGGTGTTGGGGTGGGGGTTTCGGGGGCTCTAGTCGTCGGAAATACTTACAGTCTTTTCGAGGGTACTCGTGAGCCCAGTGGGTGGCTACGGTCAGAAGCCTGCCCTAAAATGGCATGACATGCCCAGCGGCGCAGCGCGTGAAATAGTCGCCGAGGCCGGTGGGCTATAGCCTTTGGTCCATGAGGGGTTGGGGTGGGGGTTTTGGGGGCTCTCGTCGTGGAGGTACAGTCTTTTGAGGGTCCTCGTGTGCGTGGGAAGCTACGGTCAGAGGTCTGCCCTAAAAAGGCAAGAAATGCCAGCCAGTGGCCGCGTGAAATAGTCACCAAGGGCGGTGGGCTATAGCCTTTGGTCATGGCGGTTGGGGAGGGGTTTGGGGCTCTGGTCGTGAAATATGTACAGTCTTTCGAGGTCCTCGTGTGCCCAGTGGGAGGCTCTGACCCAGCCTGCCCTAAAATGGCAAGAAATGACCAGCCAGCGCGTAGCGTGAAATAATCGTCGAGGCGGTGGGCTATAGCCTTTGTCCATGAGGGTTGAGGAGGAGTTTGGGGCTCTGGTCATCGGAAATAAGGTACAGTCTTTCAAGGGTTCTCGTGTGTCAGTGGGAGGCTAAGGTCAAGCCTGCCCTAAAATGGCAAGAAATACCGGCGGCGCAGCGCATGGAAATAGTCACAAGGGCGGTGGGCTATGCTAGCACGCAGGGGGTTGGGAGGCGGGGTTGGGAGCTCTGGTCATGGTACAGTCTTTTGAGGGTCTCGTGTACCCAGTGGGAGGCTACAGTCAAGCCTACCCTAAAATGATAAAATGCCTATGGCAGCAGCGTGAAATACTCATGAGGCGGTGGGCTATAACCTTTGCTCCATGGAGCAGGAGGGTTCGGGGCTCTGGTCATGAGGTGGTACAGTCTTTTCGAGGGTCCTCGTGTACCCAGTGGGAGGCTACGGTCAGTAGCCTACCCTAAAATGATAAAATGCCAGCGCAGCGCGCGTGAAATACTCAGGGCGGTGGGCTATAACCTTTGCTCATGAGCTTGGGGAGGGTTGGGGGCTCTGGTCTTGAAATGGGTACAGTCTTTCCGAGGGTCCTCGTGTGCCCAGGGGGAAGCTACGGTCAGAGGCTACCAAAAAATGGTAAGAAATGCCCAGCGGCGCAGTGCGTGAAATAATCACCGAGGCCGGTGGGCTATAGCCTTTGGTCCGCGGGGGTTGGGGAGGGGGTTTCGGGGGCTCTGGTCATCAGAAATATGTACAGTCTTTTAGAGGGTCCTCGTGTGCCCAGTGGGAGGCTCTGATCGAGCACATACTAAAATGGAAAATGCCATGGCCATGGCGCGTGAAATAATCGCAGGCAGTGGGCTATAGCCTTTGGTCCCATGAGGTTGGGAGGAGTTTGAGGGGCTCTGGTCGTCGGAAATGGAGTACAGTCTTTTCGAGGCTCCTCGCGTGCAGAGTGGAAGGATACGGTGAGGCCTGCCCTAAAATGGCAGGAAATTCCCAGGCCGGCGTGAAATAATCATGGGCCGGTGGGCTATAGCCTTTGGTCCGCGGGTGTTGGGGAGGGGGTTTCGGGGGCTCTGGGCGTCGGAAATGGGTACAGTCTTTTCGAGGGTCCTCGTGTGCCCAGTGGGAGGCTACGATCAGAACCTTGCCCTAAAATAGCAAGAAATGCCCAGCGGCGCAGCGCGTGAAATAGTCGCCGAGGCCGGGGGGCTATAGCCTTTGGTCCACGGGAGTTGGGGAGGGGGTTTCGGGGGCTCTAGTCGTCGGAAATACTTACAGTCTTTTCGAGGGTACTCGTGAGCCCAGTGGGTGGCTACGGTCAGAAGCCTGCCCTAAAATGGCATGACATGCCAGTATGTGGCGTGAAATAATCAGGCAGTGGGCTATGTGCTAGTCCATGAGGGGTTGGGAGGGGTTTGGGGCTCGTCGTGGAAAGGTGGTACAGTCTTTTCGAGGGTCCTCGTGTGCCAGTGGGAAGCTACTGGTCGAGGCCTGCCTAAAAAGGCAAGAAATGCCAATGGCGCAGCGCGTGAAATAGTCACCAAGGCAGTGGGCTATAGTGCTGGTCATGGCCGGTTGGGGAGGGGTTTAGGGGCTCAGTGGGTCGAAATATATACAGTCTTTTCGAGGTCTCGTGTGCCCAGTGGGAGGCTCTGACCCGAAGCCTGCCCTAAAATGGCAAGAAATGACCAGCGCAGCGTGTGAAATAATCAGGCGGTGGGCTATAGCCTTTGGTCCTTGAGGGTTGGGAGGGGTTACAGGGTTGGGCATGGAAATGGGTGCAGTCTTTTCGAGGGTCTCGTGTGGTGGGAGGCTATGGTTAGAGGGCTGCCTAAAGGGCAAGAAATGCCTGATGCAGCGTCTTGAAATAGTCACCAAGGGCGGTGGGCTATAGCCTTTGGTCCTTGAGGGGTTGGGGAGGGGTTACTGGGGCTCAGGCATGAGATGGAGTGCAGTCTTTTCGAGGTCCTCGTGCACCAGTGGGAGACTATGGTCAGAGGCCTGCCCGAAAAATGACAAGACATGCTCAAGCGCGCGATGCTTGAAATAAGTCATGAGGCCGGTGGGCTATAGCCTTTAGTCCGCGGGGGTTGGGGAGGGTCGTTCGGGGGCTCTGGGCCTGGGAAATGGGTACAGTATTTTCGAGGGTCCTCGTTTTCCCAGTGGGAGGCTACGGTTAGAGGCCTGCCCTAAAATGGCAAGAAATACCCAGTAGTAGCGTGGAAATAATCAAGGCGGTGGGCTATAACACTGGTCCTTGAGGGTTGGGGAGTGGGTTTGAGGGGCTCACAGTGGGTGGGAAATGGAGTCTTTTCGAGGGTCCTCGTGTGCCCGGTGGGAGGCTCTGACGGAAGCACTGCCCAATGGCAAGAAATGTCAGCGGCGCAACCACGTTAAATAATAGGGCGGTGGGCTATAACTTTTAGTCATGAGGGGTTGGGAAGGGGTTCGAGGCTCTGGGCATCAGAAATGGGTACAGTCTTTCGAGGTCTCGTGTGAGGTGGGAGGCTCTGACGAAGCCTGCCGAAAATAATGAAATGTCAGCCATGCGCAACACGTGAAATAGTTGCGGCCTTGGTGGGCTATAATATGGTCCATGAGGTTGGGAGGGGCATTTGGGGCTCTGGGACTGGGAAATGGGTACAATCTTTTCGAGGGTCCTAGTGTGCCCGATGGGAGGCTACTGTTGGAGCACTGCCCTAAAATGGCAAAAATGCTTAGCCGGGCGCGTGAAATAGTCACAAGGGCATTGGGCTATAACATTTAGTCATGAGGGTTGGGGAGGGGTTTCTGCAGGGCTCTGGTCGTGGAAATGAGTACAGTCTTTTGAGGGTCCTCCACAGCCCGGTGGGAGGCTACGGTTAGAAACCTGCCTAAAATAACAAGAAATGCCCAGTGGCGTGAAATAGTCACCAAGGGCGGTGGCCTATAACATTGGTCCGCGGGGGTTGGGGAGGGTTTGGCATGACTCTGGTCGTCGAGAAATGGGTACAGTCTTTTGAGGGTCCTCACAGCCAGTGGGAGGCTCTGATTAGAAACCTGCCCTAAAATGGCAAGAAATGGCCAATGGCGCAACACGTTAAATAGTCATGGGGGCTGGTGGGCTATAGCTTTTGGTCCTTGAGGGTTGGGAAGAGGGTTCGGGGGCTCAGGCATGAAATGGAGTCTGGATCTTTTCGAGGGTCCTCGTGTACTTGATGGGAGGCTACTGATCAGAAGCCTGCCGTAGAATAACAAATAATGCCAGTGGCGCAACACGTGAAATAGTCCGGGGTGGGCTATGCCTTTAGTCGAGGGGTTGGGAGGGTTCTGGAGCTCACAGGGGTCGGGAAATGGGTGCAGCCTTTTCGAGGGTCCTTGTGTGCTTGATGGTTGGCTTCTGATCAGCCTGCTAAAATTACAAAAGATACCAGTGGTGTGCGTGAAATAATGTGGTAGGTGGGCTATAGCCTTTGGTCATGAGGGGTTGGGAGGGGCGTTCGGGGCTCACAGGCACAGGAAATGGGTACAGTCTTTTGAAGGTCCTCGTTTTCCGATGGGAGGCTACGGTTAGAGCCTGCTAAAATTGAAGAAATGCCAATGCATGGCGTGAAATAATCCATAGGCAGGTGGGCTATAACCTACTGGTCCATGAGGGGGTTGGGGAGTGGGTTTCGGGGGCTCTGGTCATCGGAAATGGGTACAGTCTTTTCGAGGGTCCTCGTGTGCCCAGTGGGAGGCTACGGCCAGAAGCCTGCCCGAAAATGGCAAGAAATGTCCAGCGGCGCAGCACGTGAAATAGTCACCGAGGCCGGTGGGCTTTAGCGTTTGGTCTGCGGCGGTTGGGGAGGGGGGTTCGAGGGCTCTGGTCGTCTGAAATGGGTACAGTCTTTTTGAGGGTCAACGTGTGCCCAGTGGGAGGCTACGGTCGAGCCTACTAAAATGGGAAGAAATGCCAATGACGCAGCGCGTGGAAATAGTCACAAGGGCCGGTGGGCTATAGTGCTGGTCCATGGGGTTGGGAGGGTGTTTGGGGCTCTGAGTCGTCAAAATGGGTACAGTCTTTGAGGGGCCTCGTGTGCCCAATGGGAGGCTACAGTTAGAGGCCTGCCCTAAAATGTAAGAAATTCCCAGCGCATGCGTGAAATAATCGCCCGGGGCGGTGGGCTATAGCCTGGTCCATGGTGTTGGGGAGGGGTTTCGGGGCTCACAGGCGTCGTAAATGGGTACAGTCTTTTCGAGGGTCCTCGTGTGCCCAGTGGGAGGCTCTGATCAGAACCTTGCCTAAAATAGCAAAAAATGCCAGCCAGTGCGCATGGCGTGAAATAATCATGGAGGCCGGGGCTATGTGCTGGTCCACAGGAGTTGGGAGGGTTTGAGGGGCTCTAGTCGTCGGAAATGCCTTACAGTCTTCGGTACTCGTGAGCCCAGTGGGTGGCTCGTCGAGCCTGCCCTAAAAATGGCATGACATGCCAATGGCCAGCGTGAAATAATCATAGGCAGTGGGCTATAGCCTTTGGTCCGCGGGGGGGGGGGAGGGGGTTTTGGGGGCTCTCGTCGTCGGAAATTGGTACAGTCTTTTCGAGGGTCCTCGTGTGCCCAGTGGGAAGCTTCTGATCAGAGGCCTGCTAAAGGCAAGAAATGCCAGCCAGGCGCGTGAAATAGTCACAAGGGCAGTGGGCTATAGTGCTGGTCCATGGCGGTTGGGAGGGGTTTGAGGGGCTCGGTGGTGAAAATATGTACAGTCTTTTCGAGGGTCCTCGTGTGCCCAGTGGGAGGCTACGGCCCGAAGCCTGCCCTAAAATGTAGAAATGACCAGCCAGCAGCATGTGAAATAATCGTCGAGGCGGTGGGCTATAGCCTTTGTCCATGAGGGGTTGAGGAGGGAGTTCGGGGCTCTGGTCATGGAAATAAGGTGATCTTTTCAAGGGTTCTCGTGTCAGTGGGAGGCTAAGGTCAAGCCTGCCCTAAAATAAAGAAATACCGGTAGCGCATGAAATAGTCACAAGGGCCGGTGGGCTGTGCTGATGCTGCAGGGGTTGGGGAGGCGGGGTTGGGAGCTCTGGTCATCGGAAGTGGTACAGTCTTTTCGAGGTCTCGTGTACCCGGTGGGAGGCTACGGTCAAGCCTACCTACTAAAATGATAAAATGCCAGTGGCGCATGCGTGAAATACTCATGGGGCGGTGGGCTATAACCTTTGCTCCAGCGGAGCTTGGGAGGGTTGAGGGGCTCTGGTCTTGAGAAATGGGTACAGTCTTTTCGAGGGTCCTCGTGTGCCTTGATGGGAAAACTCTGATCAGAGGCTACCAAAATGGTAAGAAATGCCAGTGACGCGATCGTGAAATAATCATAGGGCGGTGGGCTATAGCTGGTCCATGAGGGTTGGGAGGGGTTCGAGACTCTGGTCATCGAGAAATATGTCTGAGTCTTTTAGAGGTCCTCGTATGCCCAGATGGGAGGCTACGGTCAAGCACATACTAAAATGTGCAAGAAATGCCAATGGCGCTTGTGCGTGAAATAATCATAGGCAGTGGGCTATAGCCTTTGGTCCTTGAGGGTTGGGGAGGGAGTTTGAGGGGCTCAGTGGTCGAAATGGAGTACAGTCTTTTCGAGGGTCTCGTGTTCCCAGTGGAAGCTACAGTGGAGGCCTGCTACTAAAATGGCAAGACATACTTAGCGCATCGCGTGAAATTGTGAGGCAGTGGGCTATGTGCTGGTCCTCGGGGGTTGGGAAGGCGGTTGAGGCTCTGATGCGTCGGAGAAATGTACGATCTTTTCGAGGGTCCTCGTGTGCCCAGTGAGGCTACTGATGAGGCTGCCCAAAATGGTAAGAAATGCCAGTGAAGTTGGGAGGGGTTTGAGGCTCAGGTCATGAAATATGTCTGATCTTTAGAGGGTCCTCGTGTGCAGTGGGAGGCTACGGTCAAGGCACTGCCTAAAATAGCAAGAAAATGTGGTGCCAGCGTGAAATAATCATGGGGTCGGTGGGCTATAGCCTTTGGTCCCTTGAGGGTTGGGGAGGGGTTTCAGGGGCTCACGGTTGTCGGAAATATGTACAGTCTCTTGAGGTTCTCGTGTGCCCGGGGGAGGCTACGTTAGAGGCCTGACTAAAATGGCAAGAAATGCCCAGTGGCATGATCGTGAAATAGTCACAGGCAGGGGGCTATAGCCTTTGGTCTCGGGGTTGGGAAGGCCGTTGAGGGGCTCAGTGGTCGGAAATGGAGTCTGAGTCTTTCGAGGGTCCTCGTGTGATGGGAAACTCTGATCGAAGCTTCTGCCGTAAATGCAATAATAATGCCAGACTGTGCAGCATGTGAAATAGTCATCGCGAGGCGGTGGGCTATAGCTTTTTGGTCCAGAGGGGTTGGGAGGGGTTAAGGGTTACAGGCATGGAAATGGAGTCTGAGTCTTTTGAGGTCCTCGTGTGCCAGTGGGAGGCTATGGTTAGAGGCTGCCTAAAAGGGCAAGAAATGCCAGCGATGCAGCGTCTTGAGAAATAGTCACCAAGGGCAGTGGGCTATAGCCTTTAGTCCTTGCGGGGTTGGGAGAGGGGTTACAGGGCTCACAGGCATGGAAATGGGTACAGTCTTTCGAGGTCTCGTGCAGATGGGAGACTATGGTCAGAGGCTGCGAAAAATGACAAGACATGCTCAGCGGTGGCAGTGCTTGAAATAATCGTAGAGGCGGTGGGCTATAACTAGTCATGAGGTTGGGGAGGGTCGTTCGGGGCTCTGGGCACAGGAAATGGAGTGCAGTATTTTTGAGGTCCTCGTTTTCCAGTGGGAGGCTACGGTTAGAGGCCTGCCACAAATGGCAAGAAATACTAGCATGGCCAGCGTGAAATAGTCACAGTAGGTGGGCTATAACACTTTGGTCATGGGGGTTGGGGAGTGGGTTTAGGGGGCTCAGTAGGCCGGAAATGGAGTACAGTCTTTTCGAGGTCTCGTGTGCCCGATGGGAGGCTCTGACGGCCAAGCCTGCAAAATAGCAAAATGTCCATGGCGCAACACGTTAAATAATCGCGAGGCGGTGGGCTATAAGCTTTTGGTCATGAGGTTAGGGAAGGGGTTCGGGGCTCACAGGCATCATGAAATGGGTACAGTCTTTTGAGGTCTCGTGTGCCCAGTGGGAGGCTCGACCAAGCCTGCCGAAAATAGCAAGAAATGTCCAATGGCGCAACACGTGGAAATAGTTGCCGGCCAGGTGGGCTATGTGCTTTGGTCATGAGGGTTGGGAGGAGCATTTTGGGGCTCTGGGACTGGGAAATGGTACAATCTTTTCGAGGTCTAGTGTGCCCAGTGGGAGGCTACAGTTGGAGGCACTGCCCTAAAATGGCAAAATACCCTTGGCGGAGCGTGAAATAATCAGAGGCAGTGGGCTATAACATTTAGTCATGAGGGTTGGGGAGGGTTTCACGGGCTCTGAGTGGCGGAAATGGAGTACAGTCTTTTTGAGGTCCTCACCATGCAGTGGGAGCTCTGGTTAGAAGCCTGCCTAAAATAGCAAGAAATACTTGGCGCAGCGCGTGAAATAATCCATAGGCAGTGGGCTATAACCTTTGGTCCTTGAGGGTTGGGGAGTGGGTTTGGGGCTCTGGTCGGAAATGGGTACAGTCTTTTCGAGGTCCTCGTGTGCCCAGTGGGAGGCTCTGACCAGAAGCCTGCCAAAATGTGAAAATGTCCAAGCAGCGCAACCGTTAAATAAGTCGCGAGGCGGTGGGCTATAACTTTTGGTCATGAGGGTTGGGAAGGGGTTAGGGGCTCTGGGCATCAGAAATGGGTACAGTCTGATCTTTTCGAGGTCCTCGTGTGCCCAGTGGGAGGCTACTGACCAAGCCTGCCAAAAATGGCAAGAAATGTCAGTAGGCGCACGTGAAATAGTTGCAGCGCGGTGGGCTATAACCTTTGGTCATGAGGTTGGGAGGAGCATTTTGGGAGCTCTGGGGCTGGGAAATGGGTACAATCTTTTCGAGGTCCTAGTGTGCCCAGTGGGAGGCCTACTGGTTGGGCACTGCCCTAAAATGGCAAGAAATACTTAGCCGGAGCGTGAAATAGTCAAGGCGGTGGGCTATAACATTGGTCCATGAGGGTTGGGGAGGGGTTTCACGGAGCTCTGGTCGTGGGAAATGGAGTCTGATCTTTTGAGGTCCTCCACAGTGGGAGGCTACAGTTAGAAGCACACTGCCTAAAATGGCAAGAAATGCCAATGACGCAGCGCGTGAAATAATCCATAGGGCCGGTGGCCTATAACATTTGGTCCGCGGGGGTTGGGGACGGGGTTTCGGGGGCTCAGTCGTCGGAAATGGGTGCAGTCTTTTTGAGGTCCTCACATGCCCGGTGGGAGGCTACTGTTAAAGCACATACAAATGTGAAAATGGCCAGTGGCGCAACACGTTAAATAGTCATGAAATTTGGTGGGCTATAGCTTTTGGTCATGAGGTTGGGAAGGGGTTGAGGGGCTCTGGGCATCAGAAATGGGTCTGATCTTTTCGAGGGTCCTCGTGTGCAGTGGGAGGCTACGGTCAGGCTGCCGTAGAATGGCAAAGTAATGCCAGTGTGACACGTGAAATAATCAGGGCGGTGGGCTATGCTGGTCAGGGGTTGGGGAGGGGTTCACAGGGCTCACAGGGGTCGGAAATGGAGTGCAGCCTTTTCGAGGGTCCTTGTGTGCCAGTGGTTAGCTCTGAGTCAGCCTGCCTAAAATTACAAAAAGATACCAGTGGCCAGCGTGAAATAATGGCCGGTGGGCTATAGCCTTTGGTCATGAGGTTGGGAGGCGTTCGGGGCTCTGGGCACAGGAAATGGGTCTGATCTTTTGAAGGTCCTCGTTTTCGAGTGGAGGCTACGGTTAGAGGCCTGCCTAAAATTGAAGAAATGCCAGCCAGCGCGTGAAATAATCCAGGCAGTGGGCTATAACCTTTAGTCATGAGGGGTTGGGGAGGGTTTGGGGCTCTGGTCATCGCCGGAAATGGGTGCAGTCTTTTGAGGTCTCGTGTGATGGGAGGCTCTGACGAAGCTGCCAAAATGTGCAAGAAATGTCAGTAGGCGCAACGTGAAATAGTCAAGGCAGTGGGCTTTAAGCGTTTGGTCTGCAGCGGTTGGGAAGGGTTCGAGGGCTCAGTGGTGTCAGAAATGGGTCTGATCTTTTTGAGGTCCTCGTGTGCCCGGTGGGAGGCTACAGTGAAGCCTGCCATAAAATAAATAATTCCCAGCGGAGGCGTGAAGTAGTCACCAGGCAGTGGGCTATAAGCGTTGGTCTGCGGCGGTTGGGAGGGTTCGAGGACTACAGTGCGTCAGGAATGGTACAGTCTTTTGAGGGTCTCGTGTGCCCTGTGGGACGCTACAGTCAGAGGCCTGCCCTAAAATGGCACGAAATGCCAGTGGTGACGCGCTTGGAAATAATCAGGCAGTGGGCATTAGCACTGGTCCATGAGGGGTTGGGGAGGGGATATTGGGGGCTCTGGGACTGGGAAATGGGTGAGTCTTTCAAGGGTCCTAGTGTGCCCAGTGGGAGGCTGGTTAGAGGCTGCCTAAAATGGCAAGAAATACCAGCCTTGTGTGAAATAGTCACCAGGGCGGTGGGATATAACCCTTAGTCATGCGGGGTTGGGAGGGGGTTTCAAGGGCTCACAGTGGAGTGGAAATGGGTGCAGTATTTTCGAGGGTCTCGTGTGCTTGATGGGTGGCTCACAGTCGGAAGCACTGCCCTAAAATGACAAGAAATGTCAGTGCGCAACACGTTAAATAATCATGGGGCGGTGGGCTTCTTTGCTTTGGTCATGAGGGTTGGGAGAAGCGTTTAGGAGCTCTGAGGCTGGGAAATGGGTACAGATCTTTTGAGGTCCTAGTGTGCCAAGTGGGAGGCTACGGTTAGAGCCTGCCTAAAATGGCAAAAATGCCAATGGCCGTGAAATAGTCAAGGGCAGTGGGCTATAACCTTTGGTCATGAGGTTGGAGAGGGGTTTGAGGGCTCAGTGTCGGAAATGGGTCTGATATTTTCGGGGTCCTCGTGTGCCCGATGGGAGGCTCTGATCAGAAGCACACTAAATTAACAAAAGTATCAGCGGCGCAACACGTTAAATAATCGCTTAGGGCGGTGGGCTATACTTTTAGTCCGCGGGGTTGGGGAGGAGGTTCGAGGATGGGCATCGAAATGGGTCAGTCTTTTCGAGGTCCTCGTGTATCAGGTGGGAGGCTACAGTCAGGGCCTGCCGTAAAATGGCAAGTAATGCCAGGCGCGCCACGTGAAATAGTCAGCAAGGCGGTGGGTTATAGCCTTTGGTCATGAGGGTTGGGGAGGGGTTACAGGGCTCTGAGGCATCGAAATGGGTACAGTCTTTTCGAGGTCTCGTGTGCCCGATCTGAGGCTACTGATCAGAGGCTGCCTAAAGGGCAAGAAATGCCAAGCGATGCAGCGTCTGAAATAATCGTCGGCCGGTGGGCTATAGCCTTTGGTCGGCGAGGTTGGGAGGGGGCGTTACGGGGCTCTGAGGCGTCGGAAATGAGTCTGATCTTTCGAGGTCCTTGTGTGCAGTGGGAGGCTCTGATCAAGCCTGCCTAAAATAAGACATACCAGGCATGTGCGTGAAATAGTCACCGAGGCCGGTGGGCTATAGCCTTTGGTCCGCGGGGGTTGTGGAGGGGCGTTCGAGGACTCTGGGCCTGGGAAATGGGTACAGTCTTCTCGAAGGTCCTCGTTTTCCCAGTGGGAGGCTACGGTTAGAGGCCTGCCCTAAAATGGTAAGAAATACCCAGCGGCGCAGCGCGTGAAATAGTCACCGATGCCGGTGGGCTATAGCGTTTGGTCCATGAGGGGGTTGGGAGGGGTTTGAGGGCTCACAGTGGTCGGAAATGGGTACAGTCTTTTCGAGGTCCTCATGTGAGTGGGAGGCTCGTCCAGGAAGCCTACCGTAAAATGTAATGTGCCAGTGGCCAACGTGAAATAATCACCAGGCGGTGGGCTATAAGCGTTTGATCTGCGGTTGGGGAGGGGTGAGGGCTCAGTGGTCAGTGGTACAGTCTTTTCAAGGGTCCTCGTGTGCCCGGTGGGAGGCTCTGATCGAGGCCTGCCATAAAATGGCATGAAATGCTGTGCATGGCGATGAAATAATCAGAGGGCGGTGGGCATTAGCCTTTGGTCCTTGAGGGTTGGGGAGGGATTTGAGGGGGTCTGGGGCTGGGAAATGGGTACAGTCTTTTCGAGGTCCTAGTGTGCCCAGTGGGAGGCTCTGAGTTAGAGGCCTGCCCTAAAATGGCAAAAATGGCCAGCGTCATGGTAGTGAAATAGTCACAGGCCGGTGGGCTATACCCTTGGGTCCGCGGGGGTGGGGGGGGGGTTTCGAGGGATCTGGTCGTCGGAAATGGGTACAGTATTATCGAGGGTCCTCGTGTGCCCAATGGGAGGCTACGGTCAGAAGCCTGCCCTAAAATGGCACGAAATAACCAGCGGCGCAGAACGATAAATAGTCGCCGAGGTCGGTGGACTTTAGCCTGTGGTCCGCGGGGGTTGGGGAGGGGCGTTCGGGGCTTTGGGAGGCTGGAAAATGAGTACAGTCTTTTGAGGGTCTCGTGTGCCCGGTGGGAGGCTACTGATCAGAAGCCTACCGTAAAATAACAATAATGTGGCCAGTGCAGCGTGAAATAGTCAACGATCTTGGGTGGGCTATAGCCTTGGTCTGCAGGCGGTTGGGAGAGGCGTTACAGGGCTCTGGGGCTGGGAAATGGGTACAGTCTTTTCGAGGGTCCTCGTGTGCCCAATGGGAGGCTCAGTCAGGCCTGCCTAAAATGGCCAGAAATACCCAGTGGCCAGCGTGAAATAGTCATCGAGGCCGGTGGGCTATAGCCTTTGGTCCGCGGGGGTTGGGGAGGGTGTGTCGGGGGCTCTGGTCGTCGGAAATGGGTACAGTCTTTTCGAGGGTCCTCGTGTGCCCAGTGGGAGGCTACGATCAGAACCCTGCCCTAAAATAACAGAAATGCCAGTGTAGCGTGAAATAATCATGAGGCCGGTGGGCTATAACCTTTGGTCCGCGGGGGTTGGGGGGGGTTTCGAGGGATCTGGTCGTCGGAAATGGGTACAGTATTATCGAGGGTCCTCGTGTGCCCAATGGGAGGCTACGGTCAGAAGCCTGCCCTAAAATGGCAAGAAATGTCCAGCGGCGCAGCACGTTAAATAGTCGCCGAGGTCGGTGGGCTTTAGCCTTTGGTCCGCGGGGGTTGGGGAGGGGCGTTCGGGGGCTTTGGGACTGGAAAATGGTTACAGTCTTTTCGAGGGTCCTCGTGTGCCCAGTGGGAGGCTACGATCAGAACCCTGCCCTAAAATAGCAAGAAATGCCAATGGCCTTGTAGCGTGAAATAATCAGCAAGGCGGTGGGCTATGCCTGGTCCATGGGAGTTGGGAGGGGTTTAGGGGCTCTGGCCGTCGGAAATATGTCTGATCTTTTCGGCCGGTCCTCGTGTGCCAGTGGGAGGCTACGGTCGAAGCACTGCCCAAATAACAAGAAATGCCAGATTGTATCGCGTGGGAAATAGTCGCCGAGGCGGTGGTCTATAGCCTTTGGTCCCATGAGGGTTGGGAGGGGTTTCGGGGGCTCACGGTGCGTCGAGAAATGGGTCAGTCTTTTGAGTGTCCTCGTGTGCCCAGTGGGAGGCAGTCGAGGCACTGCCCTAAAATGGCAAGAAATGCCTAGCGGCGCAGCGCGTGAAATAGTCACCGAGGCCGGTGGGCTATAGCCTTTGGTCCGCGGGGGTTGGGGAGGGGGTTTAGGGGGCTCTGGTCGTCGGAAATGGGTACAGTCTTTTCGAGCGTCCTCGTGTACCCAGTGGGAGGCTACGGTCAGAAGCATGCCGTAAAATGGCAAGACATACCAGGCGCCAGCGTGAAATAGTCACCAAGGCGGTGGGCTATAAGCCTGGTCCAGCGGGGGTTGGGGAGGAAGTTACAGGGCTCACAGGCGTGGAAATGGGTCAGTCTTTTCGAGAGTCTCGTGTGCCCAGTGGAAGGCTACAGTCAAGCCTGCCTAAAATGTGAGAAATGCTTAGGCCGTGGAGTGTCATGGGGCAGTGGGCTATAGCCTTTAGTCCATGGTGTTGGGAGGGGTTGGGGGGCTCTGGGCGTCGGAAATGGGTACAGTCTTTTCGAGGGTCCGCGTGTGCCTAGTTGGAGGCTGATCAGAACCACTGCCTAAAATAGCAAGAAATGCCCATGACCATAGCGTGAAATAATCGCCGAGGCAGTGGACTATAGCCTTTGGTCCACAGGAGTTGGGGAGGGGTTTGAGGGGCTCTGGTGCGTGGAAATGGGTACTGAGTCTTTTCGAGGTCTCGTGTACCCAGTGGGAGGCTCTACGGTCATAAGCACATGCCTAAAATGGAAGAACATACCCGTGAAATAGCCAAGGGCGGTGGGCTATAGCCTTTGGTCATGAGGGTTGGGAGGGGTTTCGGGGGCTCTGAGTGCGTGGAAATAGGTGCAGTCTTTTCGAGGTCCTCGTGTACCAGTGGGAGGCTCTGATCATAAGCACTGCCCTAAAATGGAAGACATACCAGCAGGCAGTAGCGTGAAATAGTCACCAAGGGCGGTGGGCTATAACTGGTCCCTTGAGGGGTTGGGAGGAAGTTACAGGGCTCTGGGCGTCGGAAATGGGTCAGTCTTTTCGAGAGTCTCGTGTGCCCAGTGGAAGGCTCTGATCAGGAAGCCTGCCCTAAAATGGCAAGACATGCCCAGTAGCGGCCAGCGTGAAATAGTCGCCAGGTCGGTGGGCTATAGCCTTTAGTCATGAGGGGTTGGGGGGGGGTTTGGGGCCTCTCGTCGTCGGAAATGGGTACAGTCTTTTTGAGGTCTCGTGTGCCCAGTGGGAAGCAGTCAGAGGCCTGCCTAAAATGGCAAGAAATGCCAAGCGCGCGTGAAATAGTCATCGAGGCGGGTGGGCTATAGCCTTTGGTCCATGAGGGGTTGGGAGGGTTTGGGGGCTCTGTCGTGGAAATGGGTACAGTCTTTTCGAGGGTCCTCGTGTACCCAGTGGGAGGCTCTGATCATAAGCCTGCCTAAAATGGAAAGACATACTGTGGCAGTAGCGTGAAATAGTCAAGGGCGGTGGGCTATGTGCCTTTAGTCCATGAGGGTTGGGGAGGGGTTTCGGGGCTCTGGTACGGGGAAATGGGTACAGTCTTTTCGAGGGTCCTCGTGTGCCCAGTGGGAGGCTACTGGTCAGGCCTGCCCTAAAATGGCAGAAATTCCAATGCGCAACACGTGAAATGGTCATGGGGCGTGTGCTATAACTTTAGTCCCATGAGGTTGGGAGGGAAGTTCTGGGGCTTTGGGCGTCGGAAATGGGTCAAGTCTTTTCGAGAGTCCTCGTGTGCCCAGTGGAAGGCTACGGTCAGAAGCCTGCCCTAAAAAGGCAAGAAATGCTAGCATCGCATGAAATTGTCATGAGGCGGTGGGCTATAGCCTTTGGTCATGAGGGGTTGGGAGGAGTAGTTACAGGGCTCTGGGCGTCGGAAATGGTTACATTCTTTTCGAGGGTCTCGTGTGCCCGATGGGAGGCCTCTGATCGAGGCCTGCCCTAAAATGGCAAGAAATGTCCAGCAGCGCAGCGCGTGAAACGGTCGCCGAGGCCGGTGTGCTATAGCCTTTGGTCCGCGGGGGTTCGGGAGGGAGGTTCTGGGGCTCTGGGCGTCGGAAATGGGTACAGTCTTTTCGAGGGTCCTCGTGTGCCCAGTGGGAGGCTACGGTCAGAAGCCTGCCCTAAAATGGCAAGAAATGCCCAGCGGCGCGTGTGAAATAATCCAAGGGCGGTGGGCTATAACCTTTAGTCCTTGAGGGGTTGGGAGGGTGTTTACAGGGCTCACAGTGGTCGGAAATGGGTATAGTCTTTTGAGGTCCTCGTGTGCTCAGATGGGAGGCTACGGTCAGGCGCCTGCCCTAAAATGGCAAAAATGTCAGCAGCGTTGCACGTGAAATAATCATGAACCCGGTGGGCTATAGCCTTTGGTCATGAGGTTGGGAGGGGTTTGGGGCTCAGTGCGTCGGAAATGGGTACAGTCTTTTCGAGGGTCCTCGTGTGCCCTTTGGGAGGCTACGGTCAGGAGGCACTGCCCTAAAATGGCAAGAAATTCCCAATGGCGCAACACGTGAAATAGTCATGAGGCGGTGTGCTATAGCCTTTGGTCCAGCGGGGTTGGGAGGAAGTTACAGGGCTCTGGGCATGGAAATGGGTACAATCTTTTCGAGGTCCTCGTGTGCCCGGTGGGAGGCTCTGGTCAGAGGCCAGCCTAAAATGGCAAGAAATACCAGCCATGCGTGAAATAGTCACCAAGGCCGGTGGGCTATAGCCTTTGGTCATGAGGGTTTGGGAGGAAGTTACAGGGCTCTGGGCGTGGAAATGGTTACATTCTTTTCGAGGGTCCTTGTGTGCCCGGTGGGAGGCTCTGATCGAGGCCTGCCCTAAAATAACAAGAAATGCCAGTAGCACACGTGAAATGAGTCGCATGGGGCGGTGCTATAGCCTTTGGTCCCATGAGGGGTTGGGAGGAAGTTATGGGGCTCTGGGCGGAAATGGGTACAGTCTTTTCGAGGTCTCGTGTGCCCAGTGGAAGGCTCGTTAGAAGCCTGCCCTAAAATAACAGAAATGCCAATGGCGCATCCCGTGAAAGTGTCATGAGGCGGTGGGCTATAGCCTTTGGTCATGAGGTTTGGGAGGGAAGTTACAGGGCTCTGGGCATGAAATGGGTACAATATTTTCGAGGGTCCTCGTGTGCCCAGTGGGAGGCTCCGATCAGGAGCCTGCCCTAAAATGGCAAGAAATACCAGTGGCCAGTGCGTGAAATAGTCCAAGGGCGGTGGGCTATACCACTGGTCCATGAGGGGTTGGGAGGGTGTTTACAGGGCTCACGGTCGTCGGGAAATGGGTATAGTCTTTTCGAGGGTCCTCGTGTGCTCAGTGGGAGGCTACGGTCAGGCACTTTGCCCTAAAATAGCAAGAAATGTCCAGGCGTTGCACGTGAAATAGTCATGAGACCGGTGGGCTATAGCCTTTGGTCATGGGGTTGGGGATGGGCGTTCGAGGGGCTCTGGGCTTGGAAATGGGTACAGTCTTTGAGGGGTCCTCGTGTGCAGTGGGAGGCTCTGACCCGAGCCTGCCTAAAAGCGACAGAAATGACCAGCTGCGCAGCGTGTGAAATAGTCGTCGAGGCCGGTGGGCTATAGCCTTTTGTCCGCGGGGGTTGAGGAGGGAGTTTCGGGGGCTCTGGTCATCGGAAATAGGTACAGTCTTTTCAAGGGTTCTCGTGTGTCCAGTGGGAGGCTAAGGTCAGAAGCCTGCCCTAAAATGGCAAGAAATACAGCGGCGCAGCGCATGGAAATAGTCACAGGGCGGTGGGCTATGTGCTGATGCTGGGGGTTGGGAGGCGGGGTTCGGGGCTCTTGTCATGAAATGGGTACAGTCTTTTGAGGGTCCTCGTGTGCCCAGTGGGAGGCTCTGATCGAGCCCTGCCTAAAATGGCAAGAAATGCCTAGCAGCAGCGTGAAATAATCAGCAAAGGCAGTTGGCTATACCACTGGTCCTTGAAATTTGGGAGGAAGTTCTGGTGCTCTGGGCGTCGGAAATGGAGTGCAGTGTTTTCAGCCGGTCCTCGTGTACCAGTGGGAGGCTACGGTTAGAAGCCTGCCCAAAATAACAAAATGCCCAGCCAGCATAATCACGTGAAATTGTCAGCCAAGGCGGTGGGCTATAACCTTTGGTCCATGAGGTTGGGAGGAAGTTACAGGGCTCTGGGCATGAGGAAATGGGTGCAGTCTTTTGAAGGGTCCTCGTGTGCCCGGTGGGAAGCTGATCGAGCCTACCTAAGCGGGAAGAAATGCCAGCATGGCAGCGTGAAATAGTCACCTAGGGCCGGTGGGCTATGTGCTGGTCCTTGAGGTTGGGGAGGGTGTTTGAGGGCTCTGGGCGTCGGGAAATGGGTGCAGTCTTTTCGAGGGTCCTCGTGTGCCAGGTGGGAGGCTGATCAGAACCACATACAAATAGCAAGAAATGCCCAGCGGCGCAGCGCGTGAAATAGTCGCCGAGGCCGGTGGGCTATAGCCTTTGGTCCACGGGAGTTGGGGAGGGGGTTTCGGGGGCTCTGGTCGTCGGAAATACTTACAGTCTTTTCGAGGGTCCTCGTGTGCCCAGTGGGTGGCTACGGTCAGAAGCCTGCCCTAAAATGGCATGACATGCCCAGCGGCGCAGCGCGTGAAATAGTCGCCGAGGCCGGTGGGCTATAGCCTTTGGTCCGCGGGGGTGGGGGCGGGGGTTTGGGGGGCTCTCGTCGTCGGAAATTGGTACAGTCTTTTCGAGGGTCCTCGTGTGCCCAGTGGGAAGCTACGGTCAGAGGCCTGCCCTAAAAAGGCAAGAAATGCCCAGCGGCGCAGCGCGTGAAATAGTCAACGAGGCCGGTGTGCTATAGCTGGTCCTTGGCGGTTGGGAGGGGTTTGGGGGCTCTGGTCATCAGAAATATGTACAGTCTTTCGAGGTCCTCGTGTGCCCAGTGGGAGGCTCTGAGCCTGCCCTAAAATGGCAAGAAATGACCAGCCGCGCAGCGTGTGAAATAGTCGTCGAGGCCGGTGGGCTATAGCCTTTTGTCCGCGGGGGTTGAGGAGGGAGTTTCGGGGGCTCTGGTCATCGGAAATAGGTACAGTCTTTTCAAGGGTTCTCGTGTGTCCAGTGGGAGGCTAAGGTCAGAAGCCTGCCCTAAAATGGCAAGAAATACCGGCGCAGCGCATGAAATAAGTCGAGGCCGGTGGGCTATAGCCTTTGGTCTGCGGGGGTTGGGGAGCGGGGTTCGGGGGCTCTGGTCATCGGAAATTGGTACAGTCTTTTCGAGGGTCCTCGTGTACCCAGTGGGAGGCTACGGTCAGAAGCCTACCCTAAAATGATAAGAAATGCCCAGCGGCGCAGCGCGTGAAATACTCGCCGAGGCCGGTGGGCTATAACCTTTGCTCCGCGGTGCTGGGGGCGGGGGGTTCGGGGGCTCTGGTCTTCGGAAATGGGTACAGTCTTTTCGAGGGTCTCGTGTGAGTGGGAAGCTTCGGTCAGAGGCTGCCCAAAATAGTAGAAATGCCAGTGCGCAGTCGTGAAATAATCACCAGGGCCGGTGGGCTATAATGCTGGTCCCATGAGGGGTGGGGGCGGGGTTTGGGGGGCTCTGGTCATCAGAAATATGTACAGTCTTTTAGAGGGTCCTCGTGTGCCCAGTGGGAGGCTACGGTCCGAAGCCTGCCCTAAAACGGCAAGAAATGCCATGGCCTGGCGTGTGAAATAATCATGGGGCAGTGGGCTATAGCCTTTGGTCCTCGGGGTTAGGGAAGGCAGTGGGCTATAGCCTTTAGTCCATGAGGGTTGGGGAGGGAAGTTCTACAGGGGCTCAGGCATCGGAAATGAGTCAGTCTTTGAAGGGTCCTCGTGTGCCCAGTGGGAAGCTACTGATCGAGGCCTACCTAAGCGGGAAGAAATGCCAGTGGCGCAGCGCGTGAAATAGTCACAGGGCGGTGGGCTATAGCCTAGTCATGAGGGGTTGGGAGGGTGTTTCAGGGGCTCTCGTCGTCCGAAAGGTGTACAGACTTTTTGAGGGCCCTCGTGTGCCCAATGGGAGGCTACGGTTAGAGGCCTGCCCTAAAATGGCAAGAAATGCACAGACACAGTAGCGTGAAATAGTCACCAGGGCGGTGGGCTATAATGCTGAACCCATGAGGTTGTGAGGGTGTTTGGGGGGCTCTGGTCGTCGGAAATGGGTACAGTCTTTTCGAGGGTCCTCGTGTGCCCAGTGGAAGGCTACGGTCAGAGGACATGCCAAAAATGGCAGGACATGCCAGTGAGCATCGCGTGAGTGTCAGCGAGGCGGTGGGCTATAGCCTTTGGTCCTCGGGGGTTGGGAAGGCAGTTCGGGGCTCAGTGCGTCGGAAATGGGTCAGTCTTTTCGAGGGTCCTCGTGTGCCCGGTGGGAAGCTCTGAGGCTGCCCAAAATGGTAGAAATGCCAGTGTGATGCGTGAAATAATCACCGAGGCCGGTGGGCTATAGCCTTTGGTCCGCGGGGGTTGGGGAGGGGGGTTCGGGGGCTCTGGTCATCGGAAATATGTACAGTCTTTTAGAGGGTCCTCGTGTGCCCAGTGGGAGGCTACGGTCCGAAGCCTGCCCTAAAATGGCAAGAAATGCCAGTAGCAGCAACGTGAAATAGTCATGAGGCAGTGGGCTATAGCCTTTGGTCCTTGAGGTTGGGGAGGGGTTTGGGGCTCTGGTTGTGAAATATGCAGTCTCTTGAGGGTTCTCGTGTGCCCGGTGGGAGGCTCGTTAGAGCCTGCCCTAAAATAGCAAAAAATACCAGTAGCGCAGTCGTGAAATAGTCCTGAGGGCGGTGGGCTATAATAACTGGTCCTCGGGGGTTGGGGAAGAGGCCGTTCGGGAGCTCACAGTCGTCGAAATGGGTTCAGTGTTTTCGAGGGTCCTCGTGTGCCCAGTGGGAGGCTCTGGTCAGGAAGCCTGCAAGTAAAATGGCAAGTAATGCAGCTGTGCAGCATGTGAAATAGTCAGCAGGGCGGTGGGCTATAACCTAGTCCATGAGGGGTTGGGAGGGGTTACAGGGTTACAGGCATGGAAATGGAGTGCAGTCTTTTCGAGGGTCCTCGTGTGATGGGAGGCTATGGTTAGAGGCTGCCACTAAAGGGCAAGAAATGTGATGCAGCGTCTGAAATAGTCACAGGCCGGTGGGCTATAGCCTTTGGTCCATGAGGGTTGGGGAGGGGTTACAGGGGCTCACAGCATGGAAATGGAGTACAGTCTTCGAGGGTCCTCGTGAGCCCAGTGGGAGACTATGGTCAGAGGCTTGCCGAAAAATGACAAGACATGCTCAAGGTGCGGATGCTTGAAATAGTCATGAGGCGGTGGGCTAAAGCCTTTGGTCCTCGGGGGTTGGGGAGGGTCGTTCGGGGGCTCTGGGCCTGGGAAATGTGTACAGTATTTTCGAGGTTGCTCGTTTTCCCAGTGGGAGGCTCTGATTAGAGCCTGCCCTAAAATGGCAAGAAATATGACAGTAGCGTGAAATAGTCAAGGGCGGTGGGCTATAACCTTTGGTCCTTGAGGTTGGGAGTGGGTTTGAGGGGCTACGGTGGTCGGAAATGGGTACAGTCTTTTCGAGGGTCTCGTGTGCCAGTGGGAGAGCTCTGACGAAGCCTGCCCGAAATAGCAAGAAATGTCCATGGCGCAACACGTGAAATAATTGCAGCGGTGGGCTATAACCTTTGGTCCATGAGGGGTTGGGAGAAGCGTTTGGGGCTCAGGAGGAGGAAATGGGTGCAATCTTTGAGGGTCCTAGTGTGCCCAGTGGGAGAACTACAGTTAGAGGCCTACCCAAATGGCAAGAAATGCCAGTGGCGGCGCGTGAAATAGTCACAAGGGCGGTGGGCTGTAACATTTGGTCCTTGAGGTTGGGAGGGTTTGAGGCTCTGGTCATGGAAATGGGTGCAGTCTTTTGAGGTCCTCCATGCCCGATGGGGCCTTCTGATTAGAAGCCTACCCTAAAATGGCAAGAAATGTCCGTGGCGCAACCACGTTAAATAGTCATGCCAAGTAGCGGTGGGCTATAGCTTTTAGTCCATGAGGGGTTGGGAAGGGGGTTCGGGGCTCTGGGATCGAAAATGGGTACAGTCTTTTGAGGTCCTCGTGTACCCAGTGATGGAGAGCTCTGACAAGCCTGCCGAAAATGGCAAGAATATCCATGGCGCAGCACGTGAAATAGTTCTGCGTGGGTGGGCTATGTGGTCAGCGGGGGTTGGGGAGGGCATTTCGGGGGCTCTGGGGGCTGGGAAATGGGTACAATCTTTTCGAGGGTCCTAGTGTATTGCCCAGTGGGAGGCTACAGTTAGAGCCTGCCTAAAAATGTGAAATGCCAATGTGGAAATAGTCAAGGCGGTGGGCTATAACATTTGGTCCAGAGGGGTTGGGAGGGGTTTCTGCAGGGCTCAGTGCGTCGGAAATGGAGTCAGTCTTTGAGGGTCCTCCACAGCCTTGATGGGAGGCTCTGAGTTAAAGCACGCCTAAAATGGCAAGAAATGCCAGTGACAGGCGTGAAATAGTCACAAGGGCGGTGGCTATAACATTGGTCCATGAGGGTTGGGAGGGGTTTAGCGGGCTCAGTGCGTCGGAAATGGGTACAGTCTTTTGAGGTCCTCACATGCCCAGTGGGAAGCTACTGATTAGAAGCACTGCCTAAAATGTGAAAATATTGGCGCAACACGTTAAATAAGTCATGAGCTAGTGGGCTATAGCTTTTGGTCCATGAGGTTGGGGAAGGGGTTCAGGGGACTCTGGGCATCAGAAATGGGTACTGATCTTTTCGAGGTCCTCGTGTGCCCGATGGGAGGCTCTGATCAGGCTGCCGTAGAATAACAAGTAATGCCAGATGGCGCAACACGTGAAAAATAGTCATGGGGCGGTGGGCTATAGCCTTTGGTCGAGGGGTTAGGGAGGGGGTTACGGGGCTCACAGGGGTCGGAAATGGAGTCACAGCCTTTTCGAGGTCCTTGTGTGCAGTGGTTGGCTCTGATTGAGCTGCCCTAAAATTGCAAAAGATACCCAGCCAGCGCGTGAAATAATGGCAAGGCGGTGGGCTATAGCCTTTGGTCCATGAGGGTTGGGAGGCGTTCGGGGCTCTGGGCACAGGAAATGGAGTCTGATCTTTTGAGGGTCCTCGTTTTCCAGTAGGAGGCTACGGTTAGAGGCCTGCCCTAAAATTGAAAAAAATGCCAGCAGTAGCTGGCGTGAAATAGTCACCAAGGCCCGGTGGGCTATAACCTTTGGTCAGTCCTTGAGGGTTGGGGAGGGTTTCGGGGCTCTGGTCATGGAAATGGTACAGTCTTTTCGAGGGTCCTCGTGTGCCCATGGGAGGCTCTGACGGAAGCCTGCCCGAAAATGGCAAAGAAAATGTCAGTGGCGCAGCATTGAAATAGTCATGGCCAAGGGCAGTGGGCGTTAGCGTTTGGTCTGCGGCGGTTGGGGAGGAGGTTCGAGGGCTACAGTGCATCGGAAATGGGTCTGATATTTTGAGGGTCTCGTGTATGCCCGATGGGAGGCTCTGTCAGGAAGCACTGGGGTGTAAGTATCAGTGGCGCAGCCACGTTAAATAGTCATGAGGGCCGGTGGGCTATAGCTTTTGGTCGGGGGTTGGGGAGGAGGTTCGGGGGATCTGGGCATCAGAAATGGGTACAGTCTTTTCGAGGGTCCTCGTGTATCCAGTGGGAGGCTACGGTCAGAAGCCTGCCGTAAAATAACAAATAATGCCAGGCGCGCCACGTGAAATAGTCAGAGGGCGGTGGGTTATAGCCTTTGGTCCTTGAGGGTTGGGAGGGTTACAGGGCTCAGGGCATGAGAAATGGGTACAGTCTTTCGAGGTCCTCGTGTGCCCAGTCTGAGGCTCTGGTCAGAGGAGCTGCCTAAAGGGCAAGAAATGCCAATGATGCGTCTGAAATAGTCGTCGAGGCGGTGGGCTATAGCTGGTCAGTGAGGGTTGGGAGGGGCGTTACGGGGCTCTGGGCGTCGGAAATGGGTCTGTCTTTCGAGGTCCTTGTGTGCCCTGATGGGAGGCTACTGGTCAAGCCTGCCCTAAAATGGCAAGACATACCAATGGCAGCCGTGAAATAGTCACCAGGCCGGTGGGCTATAGCCTTTGGTCCATGAGGGGTTGGGAGAGGCGTTCGAGAGCTCTGGGCACAGGAAATGAGTCTGATCTTCTCGAAGGTCCTCGTTTTCAGTGGGAGGCTACAGTTAGAGGCCTGCCTAAAATGGTAAGAAATACCAAGCGCAGCGCGTGAAATAATCACCAGGCAGTGGGCTATAACCTTTGGTCCCGCGGGGTTGGGAGGGGGTTCAGGCTCACAGTGCGTGGAAATGCAGTCTTTGAGGTCTCTCATGTGCCCAGTGGGAGGCTACGTCCAAAGCCTACCGTAAAATGTGAAGTAATGCCAAGTGAGCGCAGCGCGTGAAATAGTCCAGGGCCGGTGGGCTATAGCGTTTAGTCTGCGGCGGTTGGGAGGAGGGTTGAGGGCTCCGGGAAATTAGTCTGATCTTTCAAGGGTCCTCGTGTGCCCGGTGGGAGGCCTCTGATCCAGGCCTGCCATAAAATGGCATGAAATGCCAATGTGCTGTGGCAGTGAAATAATCAGCCCGGCAGTGGGCATTAGCCTTTGGTCCATGAGGGGTTGGGAGGGATTTGAGGGGCTCTGGGACTGGGAAATGGAGTACAGTCTTTTCAGGTCCTAGGTGTGCCAGGTGGGAGGCTACGGTTGAGCACTACTAAAATGGCAAAAATAGCCAAGCGCTTGTAGCGTGAAATAGTCACCAAAGGGCAGTGGGCTATAACAGTCCATGAGGAGGTTGGGGGGTTTCGAGGATCTGGTGCGTGAGGAAATGGAGTGCAGTATTATAAGGGTCTCGTGTGCCCAATGGGAGGCCTCTGATCGAAGCCTGCCCTAAAAATGGCAAGAAATGTCAGCGGCAACACGTTAAATAATCGCAGGTGGTGGGCTTTAGCCTTTGGTCCCATGAGGGTTGGGAGGCGTTGGGGCTTTGGGATGGAAAATGGTGTCTGTTGGTCTTTGAGGGTCCTCGTGTGCCCGATTGGGAGGCTACGGTCAAGCCTACGCCGTAAATGAAGTAATGCTGGCAACGTGAAATGAGTCACCGATGCGGTGGGCTATAACTGTGCTGGTCTGCTTGGCGGTTGGGAGGGGCGTTCGGGGGCTCACAGGGCAGGAAATGGGTACAGTCTTTTCGAGGGTCTCGTGTGTGCCCAATGGGCCACAGTCAGGCACCTGCCTAAAATAGCCACAGAAATACCAGCCCAGGCGCATGTGTAGAAAATAGTCATCGAGGCAGTGGGCTATAGCCTTTGGTCCATGAGGTTGGGAGGGTGTCGGGGCTCACAGTCGTCGGAAATGGGTGCAGTCTTTTCGGGGTCCTCGTGTGTGCCCGGTGGGAGGCTCTGATCAGAGAACCCTGCCTAAAATAGCAAGAAATGCCAGTAGCACGTGAAATAAGTCAGCAAGGCGGTGGGCTATAACTGGTCCATGGGAGTTGGGAGGGGTTTAGGGGCTCTGCGTCAGGAAATATCTGAGTCTTTTCGGCGGTCCTCGTGTGCCCTTGATGGGAGGCTACGGTCAAGCACTGCCCTAAAATAACAAGAAATGCTGATTAGTCAGCGTGAAATAGTCGCGCCGGGCGGTGGTCTATAACTTTGGTCCATGAGGGGTTGGGAGGGGTTTCGGGGCTCTGGTGCGTGAGAAATGGAGTGCAGTCTTTTCGAGTGTCCTCGTGTGTGCCCAGTGGGAGGCTACGGTCAGGAGGCCTGGCTAAAATGGCAAGAAATTCCCAGCGCAGCGCGTGAAATAATCACACATGCGGTGGGCTATAGCCTTTAGTCCATGAGGGGTTGGGAGGAAGTTACAGGGCTCACAGGCGTGAGAAATGGGTACAGTCTTTTCGAGGGTCCTAGTGTGCTCGATGGGAGGCTCTGATCAGAACCCTGCCTAAAATAGCAGAAATGCCAAGCGCAGTAGCTGGCGTGAAATAATCGAGGCAGTGGGCTATAGCCTTTGGTCCACAGGAGTTGGGCGGGGGTTCGGGGCTCACAGTCGTCGGAAATGGGTACAGTCTTTTGAGGGTCCTCGTGTGCCCGGTGGGAGGCTTCTGATCAGAGGCCTGCCCTAGAATGGCAAGACATGCCATGGCCAGTGCGCAGCGTGAAAATTGTCAGAGGCCGGTGGGCTATAGCCTTTGGTCCGCGGGGGTTGGGGAGGGAAGTTCTGGGGCTCTGGGCATCAGAAATGGGTACAGCCTTTTCGAGGGTCCTCATGTGCCCAGTGGGAGGCTACGGTCAGAGGCCTACCCTAAAATGGCAAGAAATTCCCAGCGGCGCAGCGCGTGAAATAGTCACAGGGCGGTGGGCTGTAACTTTAGTCCCTTGAGGGGTTGGGGGGGGGGTTTTGGGGGGCTCTGGTTGTCGGAAATATGTACAGTCTTTTCGAGGGTCCTCGTGTGCCTAGTGGGCGGCTACGGTCAGAGGCCTGCCCAGTGGCAAGAAATGCCATGGCGCTGTGCGTGAAATAATCACCAAGGCAGGGGCTATAGCCTTTGGTCAGCGGGGTTGGGGAGGGTGTTTGGGGCTCACAGTCGTGGAAATGTTTACAGTCTTTTCGAGGCTCCTCGTGTGCCCAGTGGGAGGCTACGGTCAGAAGCCTGCCTTAAAATGGCAAGAAATGTCCAGCGGTGCGCGTGAAATAGTCACCGAGGCGGTGGGCTATAATATACTGGTCCTCGGGGTTGGGAGGGGTTTCGGGGCTCTGGTTGTCGGAAATATGTACAGTCTTTTGAGGGTCTCGTGTACCCAGTGGGAGGCTCGTTAGAGGCCTGCCTAAAATGGCAAAAATGCTAGCCAGCGCAGCGGTGAAATAGTCACAGGCGGTGGGCTATACTGGTCCTTGAGGGTTGGGAGGGGTTACGGGGCTCTGGGCATCGGAAATGGTGTCAATCTTTTCGAGGGGCCTCGTGTGCCAGTCTGAGGCTCTGGTCGAAGGCTGCCTAAAGGGCAAGAAATGCCAGATGCAGCGTCTGAAATAGTCGTCGAGGCCGGTGGGCTATAACTCGGTCAGGGGTTGGGAGGGCGTTGGGGCTCTGGGCGTCGGAAATGGGTCTGAGTCTTTTCGAGGTCCTTGTGTGTGATGGGAGGCTACAGTCAGAAGCCTGCTAAAATAGCAAGACATACCCAGTGGCGCAGCGTGAAATAGTCAAGGCCAGTGGGCTATAGCCGTTAGTCCAGCGGGGTTGGGAGGCGTTCGGGCTCTGGGCACAGGAAATGGAGTCTGAGTCTTCTCGAAGGTCCTCGTTTTCCAGTGGGAGGCTACAGTTAGAGGCCTGCCCTAAAATGGTAAGAAATACCCAGCGGCGCAGCGCGTGAAATACTCACCGTGGCCGGTGGGCTATAACCTTTGGTCCATGGGGGTTGGGGAGGGTTTGAGGGGCTCAGTAAGTCGGAAATGGGTACAGTCTTTTGAGGGTCCTCATGTGCCCAGTGGGAGGCTCGATCGAAGCCTACCGTAAAATAATAATGCCAGTGGCCAGCGCGTGGAAATAATCACAAGGCGGTGGGCTATAAGCGTTTGGTCTGCAGGTTGGGAGGAGGGTTGGGGGCTCAGTCGTGAAATTGGTACAGTCTTTTCAAGGGTCCTCGTGTGCCCGGTGGGAGGCTAGGATTAGAGGCCTGCCATAAAATGGCATGAAATGTGCCAGTATGGCGTGAAATAATCATGAGGCGGTGGGCATTAGCCTTTGGTCCAGAGGTTGGGAGGGATTCGGGGCTCTGGGGTTCGGAAATGGGTACAGTCTTTTCGAGGGTCCTAGTGTGCCCAGTGGGAGGCTACGGTTAGAGGCCTGCCCTAAAATGGCAAGAAATGGCCAGCGTCATGGCCAGCGTGAAATAGTCACAAGGGCCGGTGGGCTATAACCTTGGTCACTTGGGGGTTGGGGGGGGTTTGAGGGATCTGGTGCGTGAAATGGAGTGCAGTGTGCTTTTCGAGGGTCTCGTGTGCCCAATGGGAGGCTACGGTCAGAAGCACATACTAAAATGTGAGAAATGTCAGTGGCGCAGCGTTAAATAGTCAGAGGTCGGTGGGCTTTAGCCTTTGGTCCATGAGGTTGGGGAGGCGTTCGGGGCTTTGGGGGAAAATGGGTACAGTCTTTTCGAGGTCCTCGTGTGCCCAGGTGGGAGGCTACTGATCAGAAGCCTACGTAAAATAACAATGTATGCCCAGCGGCGCAACGCGTGAAATAGTCACTGATGCCGGTGGGCTATAGCCTTTGGTCTGCGGCGGTTGGGGAGGGGCGTTCTGGGGCTCTGGGGCTGGGAAATGGGTACAGTCTTTTCGAGGGTCCTCGTGTGCCCAATGGGAGGCTACGGTCAGAGGCCTGCCCTAAAATAACAGAAATACCAGCGCATGCGTGAAATAATCATCGAGGCGGTGGGCTATAGCCTTTGGTCATGAGGGGTTGGGGAGGGTGTGTCGGGGCTCAGTCGTCGGAAATGGGAGTCTGATCTTTTCGAGGGTCCTCGTGTGCCTGTGGTGGGAGGCTGATCAGAACCACCTAAAATAACAAGAAATGCCAGTATGGCGCGTGAAATAGTCGAGGCAGTGGGCTATAGCTTTTGGTCCATGGGAGTTGGGGAGGTGGTTTTAGGGGCTCTGGCCGTGGAAATACTCTGATCTTTTCAGCGGTCCTCGTGTGCCAGTGGGAGGCTGATCAGAGCCTGCCTAAAATAGAAATGCCAGCGTATGGTCGCGTGAAATAGTCGCATGGGGCCGGTGGTCTATAGCCTTTGGTCCCATGCGGGGGTTGGGGAGGGGTTTGGGGCTCAGTGGTCGAGAAATGGGTACAGTCTTTTGAGTGTCCTCGTGTGCCCATGGGAGGCTCTGGTCGAGGCCTGCCCTAAAATGGCAAGAAATTCCCAGTAGCGCAGCGTGAAATAGTCACTATGCGGTGGGCTATAGCCTTTGGTCATGAGGGTTGGGAGGAAGTTACAGGGCTCACGGGCATGGAAATGGGTACAGTCTTTTCGAGGTCCTAGTGTGCTCGGTGGGAGGCTCTGATCAGAACCCTGCCCTAAAATAGCAAGAAATGCCAAGCCAGCGCAGCGCGTGAAATAATCGGCCGAGCCGGTGGGCTATAACTGGTCCCAGGAGTTGGGCGGGGGGTTCGGGGCTCTGGTCGTCGGAAATGGGTACAGTCTTTTCGAGGGTCCTCGTGTGTGCCCGATGGGAGGCTACGGTCAGAGGCACCTAGAATGGCAAGACATGCCAGTGGCGCATCGCGTGAAATAGTCATGGGGCCGGTGGGCTATAGCCTGGTCCATGAGGTTGGGGAGGGAAGTTCTGGGGCTCTGGGCATCAGAAATGGGTACAGCCTTTTCGAGGGTCCTCATGTGCCCAGTGGGAGGCTACGGTCAAAGGCCTACCCTAAAATGGCAAGAAATTCCCAGCGGCGCAGCGCGTGAAATAGTCACCGAGGCCGGTGGGCTATAGCCTTTGGTCCGCGGGGGTTGGGGAGGGGGTTTCGGGGGCTCTGGTTGTCGGAAATATGTACAGTCTTTTCGAGGGTCCTCGTGTGCCTAGTGGGCGGCTACGGTCAGAGGCCTGCCCCAAATTGGCAAGAAATGCCCAGCGGCGCAGCGCGTGAAATAGTCACCGAGGCCGGGGGGCTATAGCCTTTGGTCCGCGGGGGTTGGGGAGGGTGTTTCGGGGGCTCTGGTCGTCGGAAATGTTTACAGTCTTTTCGAGGGTCCTCGTGTGCCCAGTGGGAGGCTACGGTCAGAGGCCTGCCCTAAAATGGCAAGAAATGCCCAGCGGCGCAGCGCGTGAAATAGTCACCAGTGCCGGAGGGCTATGTGCTGGTCAGTCTCGGGGTTGGGAGGGTTTGGGGCTCAGTTGTGGAAATATGTACAGTCTTTTCGAGGGTTCTCGTGTGCCAGTGGGAGGCTCGTTAGAGGCACATGCCCTAAAATGGCAAAAATGCCATGGCATGGCCAGAGTGAAATAGTCACAAGGGCCGGTGGGCTATGCCTGGTCCTCGGGGGTTGGGAGGCCGTTCGGGGCTCACAGTCGTCGGAAATGGGTGCAGTCTTTTAGGTCCTCGTGTGCCAGTGGGAGGCTACGGTCAGGCACTGCCTAAAATGGCAAGACATGCCCAGCGAATCGCGTGAAATTGTCATGGGCGGTGGGCTATAGCCTGTTGGTCAGCATGAGGTTGGGAGGAAGTTCTGGGGCTCTGGGCATCAGAAATGGGTACAGTCTTTTCGAGGGTCCTCATGTGCCTAGTGGGAGGCTACGGTCAGAGGCCTACCCTAAAATGGCAAGAAATGCCAGTGAGCAGCGTGAAATAATCCGAGGCGGTGGGCTATAAGCTGGTCAGCTAGGGTTGGGAGGGTTTCGAGGGCTCACTGGTTGTCGGAAATATATACAGTCTTTTCGAGGGTTCTTGTGTGCCCAGTGGAAGGCTACGTTAGAGGCCTGCCCTAAAATGGCAAGAAATGCCCAGCGGTGCAGCTCGTGAAATAGTCACTGAGGCCAGTGGGCTATAGCCTTTGGTCCGCGGGGGTTGGGGAGGGGGATTCTGGGGATCAGGGCATCGGAAATGGGTACAGTCTTTTCGAGTGTCCTCATGTGCCCAGTGGGAGGCTAGGGTCAGAGGGCTGCCCTAAAAGGGCAAGAAATGCCCAGCGATGAAGCGTGCGAAATAGTCGTCGAGGCCGGTGGGCTATGTGCTGGTCCTTGAGGGTGGGAGGGGCGTTAGGGATGCAGGCGTCAGAAATGGGTACAGTCTTTTTGAGGGTCCTCGTGTGCCCAGTGGGAGGCTACGGTCAGAATCCTGCCATAAAATGGCAAGACATACCCAGTGGCACAGCGCGTGAAATAGTCGCCGAAGCCGGTGGGCTATAGCCTTTGGTCATGAGGTTGGGAGGGTTACAGGGCTCAGGCATCGGAAATGGGTGCAGTCTTTTGAGGGTCCTCGTGTGCCAGTGGGAGGCTACGGTCAGGGCTGCCCTAAAGGGTAGAAATGCCAGCGATGCAGCGTCTGAAATAGTCGTCGAGGCCGGTGGGCTATAGCCTGGTCCATGAGGGTTGGGAGGCGTTACAGGGCTCACAGGCGTCGGAAATATGCAGTCTTTCGAGGTCCTTGTGTGAGTGGGAGGCTCTGATCAAGCCTGCCCTAAAATTACAAAAATGCCAATGCGCATCGCGTGAAATAGTCACGAGGCGGTGGGCTATATGCTGGTCCTCGGGGTTGGGGAGGGGTTTGGGGGCTCTGGTCGCCCGGAAATGTACAGATCTTTTCGAGGGTCCTCGTGTGAGTGGGAGGCTCTACGGTCGAGCGTGCCTAAAATGCCAATGCATGCCAGCGCATCAGCGTGAAATGTCAGCGAGGCGGTCGGCTATACTGGTCTGCAGGGGTGGGGGTGGGGGGTCGGGGGGCTCTGGTCATCGGAAATTGGTACAGTCTTTTCGAGTTTCCTCGTGTGCCCAGTGGGAGGCTACGGTCAGAAGCCTGCCCTAAAATGGCAAGACATGCCCAGCGGCGCAGCGCGTGAAATAGTCGCCGAGGCGGGTGGGCTATAGCCTTTGGTCCGCGGGGGTTGGGGAGGGGGTTTCGGGGGCTCTGGTCGTCGGAAATGGGCACAGACTTTAAGAGGTAAGACGTGAGCACAGGGGGATGCTACGGTCAGAGGCCTGCCCTAAAATGGCAAGAAATGCCAGTGGCGTGGCGTGAAATAATCGCCGAGGCAGTGGGCTATAGCCTTTGGTCCATGAGGGGTTGGGAGGGGTTTGGGGCTCACAGTCGTCGAGAAATGGAGTACAGTCTTTTCGAGGATCGTCGTGTGTGCCCAGTGGGAAGCTCTGATCAGAAGCCTGTCTAAAATGGCGAGAAATCCCAGTAGTCAGCGTGAATTAGTCATGGGGCAGTGGTCTATAGCCTTTGGTCCGCGGGGGTTGGGGAGGGGGGTTCGGGGGTTCTGGTCGTCGGAAAAGGGTACAATCTTTTGAGTGTCCTCGTGTGCCCGGTGGGAGGCTCGGTCAGGAGGCCTGCGCTAAAATGGCAAGAAATGCCAACTTGGCGTGAAATAGTCGGCCGGTGGGCTATAGCCTTTGGTCCCATGAGGGTTGGGAGGGATTCAGGGCTCGGGCGTCGGAAATGGGTACAGTCTTTTCGAGGGTCCTCGTGTGCTCTGTGGGAGGCTACGATCAGAACCCTGCCCTAAAATAGCAAGAAACACCAAGCGGCGCAGCGCGTGAAATAGTCGCCGAGGCCGGTGGGCCTTTGGTCCACGGGAGTTGGGGAGGGTTGAGAGCTCACAGGTCGTGAAATAGTTCTGAGTCTTTTGAGGTCCTCGTGTGCCAGTCACGAGGCTACAGTCGAGGCCTGCCCTAAAATGGCAAGAAATGCCTAGCGCAGCAGCGTGAAATAGTCATCGAGGCGGTGGGCTATAGCCTTTAGTCCCATGAGGGGTTGGGAGGGGTTTGGGGGCTCTGGTGGTAAATGAAATATGTACAGTCTTTTCGAGGGTCGTCGTGTGCCCAGTGGGATGCTACTGTCAGAGGCCTGCCCTAAAATGGCTAGGAATGCCATGGCGCGTGAAATAGTCAGGGCGGTGGGCTATAGCCTGGTCCAGCGGGGTTGGGAGGGGTTTCAGGGGCTCACGGTGCGTCGGAAATGGGTACAGTCTTTCGAGGATGGTCTCGTGTGCTTGATGGGAAGCTACGGTCAGAGCACTGTCCTAAAATGGCAAGAAATAGAGTGTCAGCGTGAAATAGTCGCCGAGGCCGGTGGTCTATAGCCTTTGGTCCGCGGGGGTTGGGGAGGGGGGTTCAGGGATTCTGGTCGTCGGAAATGGGTACAATCTTTTTGAGTGTCCTCGTGTGCCCAGTGGGAGGCTACGGTCAGAGGCCTGCCCTAAAATGGCAAGAAATGCCAGTGGCGCAGCGTGAAATAGTCATAGGGCGGTGGGCTATAGCCTTTGGTCAGCGGGGTTGGGGAGGAAGTTTACAGGGCTCTGGGCGTCGGAAATGGGTACAGTCTTTTCGAGGGTCTCGTGTGCTCTGTGGGAGGCTCAGTCAGAACCACTGCCTAAAATAACAAGAAATACCAAGCGGCCGCGTGAAATAATCAGCCGAGGCGGTGGGCCCTTTGGTCCACAGGAGTTGGGGAGGGTTGAGGGGCTCACAGTGGTCGGAAATAGTTCTGATCTTTTGAGGGTCCTCGTGTGCCCGGTCTGGCGGCAGTCTGAGCCTGCCCTAAAATGGCAAGAAATAACTAAGCATGGCGCAGCGCGTGAAATAGTCGCCGAGGCCGGTCGGCTATAGCCTTTGGTCCGCGGGGGTTGGGGAGGGGGTTTCGGGGGCTCTGGTCGTCGTAAATATGTACAGTCTTTTCGAGGGTCCTCGTGTGCCCAGTGGGAGGCTACGGTCAGAGGCCTGCCCTAAAAAGTAAAGAAATGCCAGTGGCAGCGTGAAATAATCATGAGGCGGTGGGCTATAGCCTTTGGTCCAGAGGGGTTGGGGAGGGGTTTCAGGGGCTCTGGTCGTGAAATGGGTACAGTCTTTTCGAGGATCGTCGTGTGATGGGAAGCTACTGATCGAGCACTGTCCTAAAATGGCAAGAAATCCCAGTAGCGTGTCGCGTGAAATAATCAGCAAGGCGGTGGTCTATAGCCTTTGGTCGCGTGGGTTGGGAGGGGTTCGGGGGTTACAGTGGAAATGGGTACAATCTTTTGAGTGTCCTCGTGGGCCCAGTGGGAGGCTACGGTCAGGAGCCTGCGCTAAAATGGCCAGAAATGCCAAGCGGCGCAGCGCGTGAAATAGTCACAGGCGGTGGGCTATAACTGGTCATGAGGGGTTGGGAGGGAAGTTACAGGGCTCACAGGCGTGGGAAATGGGTACAGTCTTTTCAAGGGTTCTCGTGTGCTCTGTGGGAGGCTCTGATCAGAACCACCTAAAATAACAAGAAATACCAAGCGGCGCAGCGTGAAATAATCATGAGGCGGTGGGCCTTTGGTCCCACAGGAGTTAGGGGAGGGTTGAGGGCTCACTGGTGCGTCGGAAATAGTTCTGATCTTTTGAGGTCCTCGTGTGCCCAGTCTTGGCTGACAGTCGAGCCTGCCTAAAATGGCAAGAAATGCCTAGCGGCCTTGTGCGTGAAATAGTTATCGAGGCGGTGGGCTATAGCCTTTGGTCCATGAGGGTTGGGAGGGGTTTGGGGCTCAGTGGGTCGTAAATAAGTCTGAGTCTTTTCGAGGGTCGTCGTGTGCCATGGGATGCTCTGGTCGAGGCACTGCCTAAAATGGCAAGAAATGCCAATGGCCAGCGTGAAATAATCGAGGCGGTGGGCTATAGCCTGGTCATGAGGGGTTGGGAGGGTTTGGGGTTCGATCGTCGGAAATGGGTGCAGTCTTTTCGAGGATCGTCGTGTGCCAGTGGGAAGCTTCTGATCAGAAGCCTGCCCTAAAATGGCAAGAAATCCAGTGACGTATCAGCGTGAAATAATCAGCAGGCGGTGGTCTATAGCCTTTGGTCCAGCGTGGGTTGGGAGGGGTTGGGGGTTCTGGTCGTCTAAAATGGGTACAATCTTTTCGAGTGTCCTCGTGTGCCCGATGGGAGGCTACGGTCAGGAGGCCTAAAATGGCAAGAAATGCCAGTGGCGTGCGCGTGAAATAGTCACAAGGCGGTGGGCTATAGCCTTTAGTCCCGGGGTTGGGAGGGTTTGAGGGCTCAGTGCGTGGAAATGGGTACAGTCTTATCGAGGATCGTCGTGTGCCCGTGGGAAGCTCTGATCAGAAGCCTGCCTAAAATGGCAAGAAATCCCAGTGCGTGTCAGCGTGAAATAGTCGCCGAGGCCGGTGGTCTATAGCCTTTGGTCCGCGTGGGTTGGGGAGGGGGGTTCGGGGGTTCTGGTCGTCAGAAATGGGTACAATCTTTTCGAGTGTCCTCGTGTGCCCAGTGGGAGGCTACGGTCAGAGGCCTGCGCTAAAATGGCAAGAAATGCCCAGCGGCGCAGCGCGTGAAATAGTCACCGAGGCCGGTGGGCTATAGCCTTTGGTCCGCGGGGGTTGGGGAGGGAAGTTCTGGGGCTCTGGGCGTCGGAAATGGGTACAGTCTTTTCGAGGGTCCTCGTGTGCTCAGTGGGAGGCTACGATCAGAACCCTGCCCTAAAATAGCAAGAAATACCAAGCGGCGCAGCGCGTGAAATAGTCGCCGAGGCCGGTGGGCTATAGCCTTTGGTCCACGGGAGTTGGGGAGGGGGTTCGGGGGCTCTGGTCGTCGGAAATAGTTACAGTCTTTTTGAGGGTCCTCGTGTGCCCAGTGGGATGCTACGGTCAGAGGCCTGCCCTAAAATGGCAAGAAATGCCCAGCGGCGCAGCGCGTGAAATAGTCGCCGAGGCCGGTGGGCTATAGCCTTTGGTCCGCGGGGGTTGGGGAGGGGGTTTCGGGGGTTCTGATCGTCGGAAATGGGTACAGTCTTATCGAGGATCGTCGTGTGCCCAGTGGGAAGCTACGGTCAGAAGCCTGCCCTAAAATGGCAAGAAATCCCAGTGTGTCAGCGTGAAATAGTCACGAGGCGGTGGTCTATAGCCTTTGGTCCAGCGTGGGTTGGGGAGGGGTTCGGGGTTACGGTCGTCAGAAATGGGTACAATCTTTTCGTGTCCTCGTGTGCCCGGTGGGAGGCTACGGTCAGAGCTGCGCTAAAATGGCAAGAAATGCCATGGCGCAGCGCGTGAAATAGTCACAGGCGGTGGGCTATAACTGGTCCATGAGGTTGGGAGGAAGTTAGGGCTCACAGGCGTGGAAATGGAGTGCAGTCTTTTCGAGGGTCCTCGTGTGCTCGTGGGAGGCTCTGATCAGAACCACTGCCTAAAATAGCAAGAAATACCAGCGGTAGCAGCGTGAAATAATCATGAGGCCGGTGGGCTATAGCCTTTGGTCCACGGGAGTTGGGGAGGGGGTTCGGGGGCTCTGGTCGTCGGAAATAGTTACAGTCTTTTTGAGGGTCCTCGTGTGCCCAGTGGGAGGCTACGGTCAGAGGCCTGCCCTAAAATGGCAAGAAATGCCTAAGCAGCGCGTGAAATAGTCATGAGGCGGTGGGCTATAGCCTTTAGTCCATGAGGGTTGGGAGAGGGGTTTGAGGGCTCTGGTCGTCTGAAATATGTACAGTCTTTTCGAGGGTCGTCGTGTGCCCGATGGGATGCTGATCGGAGGCCTGCCCTAAAATGGCAAAAATGCCAATGCCAGTAGCGTGAAATAATCATGGGGCAGTGGGCTATAGCCTTTAGTCCATGAGGGGTTGGGGGGGGGTTTGGGGGGCTCTGGTCGTCGGAAATGGGTACAGTCTTTTCGAGGATCGTCGTGTGCTTGATGGGAAGCTACTGATTCAGAAGCCTGCCTAAAATGGCAAGAAATCCCAGTGACGTATGCGTGAAATAGTCATGAGGCCGGTGGTCTATAGCCTTTGGTCAGCGTGGGTTGGGAGGGTTCGGGGTTACAGGTCGTCGGAAATGGGTACAATCTTTTCGAGTGTCCTCGTGTGCCCGGTGGGAGGCTCTGGTCAGGAGGCCTGCGCTAAAATGGCAAGAAATGCCTGGCCAGCGTGAAATAGTCCAGGCGGTGGGCTATAGCCTTTGGTCCATGAGGGTTGGGAGGAAGTTACAGGGCTCTGGGCGTGAGAAATGGGTACAGTCTTTTCGAGGTCCTCGTGTGCTCGATGGGAGGCTCTGATCAGAACCCTGCCCTAAAATAGCAAGAAATACCAAGCGGCAGCGCGTGAAATAATCGCCGGGCGGTGGGCTATAGCCTTTGGTCCTTGAGGGGTTGGGAGGGTTTCGGGGCCTCTGGTCGTCGGAAATATGTACAGTCTTTTCGAGGTCGTCGTGTGATGGGATGCTCTGATCAGAAGCCTGCCCTAAAATGGCAGGAAATACCCGGCGGCGCAGCGCGTGAAATAGTCACCCAGGCCGGTGGGCTATAGCCTTTGGTCTGCGGGGGTTGGGGAGGGGGTTATGGGGCTCTGGTCGTCGAAAATAGGTACAGTCTTTTCGAGGATCCTCGGGTGCCCCGTGGGAGGCTACGGTCAGAGGCCTAAAATGGCAAGAAATCCCAATGGCGTATAGTGAAATAGTCGCAAGGCGGTGGTCTATAGCCTTTGGTCCGCGTGGGTTGGGGAGGGTTGGGGGTTACAGTGCGTCGAAATGGGTACAATCTTTTCAGTGTCTCGTGTGCCCAGTGGGAGGCTACTGGTCAGGCCTGCGCTAAAATGGCAAGAAATGCCAGTGGCAGCGCGTGAAATAGTCACCGAGGCGGTGGGCTATAACTGGTCCATGGGGTTGGGGAGGGAAGTTCAGGGCTCACAGGCGTCGGAAATGGGTACAGTCTTTTCGAGGGTCCTCGTGTGCTCAGTGGGAGGCTACGATCAGAACCCTGCCCTAAAATAGCAAGAAATACCAAGCGGCGCAGCGCGTGAAATAGTCGCCGAGGCCGGTGGGCTATAGCCTTTGGTCCACGGGAGTTGGGGAGGGGGTTCGGGGGCTCTGGTCGTCGGAAATAGTTACAGTCTTTTTGAGGGTCCTCGTGTGCCCAGTGGGAGGCTACGGTCAGAGGCCTGCCCTAAAATGGCAAGAAATGCCTAGCGGCGCAGCGCGTGAAATAGTCATCGAGGCCGGTGGGCTATAGCCTTTGGTCCGCGGGGGTTGGGGAGGGGGTTTCGGGGGCTCTGGTCGTCGGAAATATGTACAGTCTTTTCGAGGGTCGTCGTGTGCCCAGTGGGATGCTACGGTCAGAGGCCTGCCCTAAAATGGCAAGAAATGCCCAGCGGCGCAGCGCGTGAAATAGTCGCCGAGGCCGGTGGGCTATAGCCTTTGGTCCGCGGGGGTTGGGGAGGGGGTTTCGGGGGCTCTGGTCGTCGGAAATGGGTACAGTCTTTTCGAGGATCGTCGTGTGCCCAGTGGGAAGCTACGGTCAGAAGCCTGCCCTAAAATGGCAAGAAATCCCCAGCGGCGTATCGCGTGAAATAGTCGCCGAGGCCGGTGGTCTATAGCCTTTGGTCCGCGTGGGTTGGGGAGGGTGGTTCGGGGGTTCTGGTCGTCAGAAATGGGTACAATCTTTTCGAGTGTCCTCGTGTGCCCAGTGGGAGGCTACGGTCAGAGGCCTGCGCTAAAATGGGAAGAAATGCCCAGCCAGTGGCCAGCGTGGAAATAGTCACGAGGCCGGTGGGCTATAACTTTGGTCCATGCGGGGTTGGGAGAGGAAGTTCAGGGCTCTGGGCGTCGGAAATGGGTACAGTCTTTTCGAGGTCTCGTGTGCTCAGTGGGAGGCTCTGATCAGAACCCTGCCCTAAAATAACAAGAAATACCAAGCGGTAGCGCGTGAAATAATCATGAGGCGGTGGGCTATAGCCTTTGGTCACAGGAGTTGGGGAGGGTTCGGGGGCTCTGGTCGTGGAAATAGTTCTGATCTTTTGAGGTCCTCGTGTGCCCAGTGGGAGGCTCTTGTCGAGGCCTGCCTAAAATGAAATGCCTAGCCAGCGCAGCGCGTGAAATAGTCATCGAGGCGGTGGGCTATAGCCTTTAGTCCATGAGGTTGGGAGGGGTTTGGGGCTCACAGGTCGTGAAATATGTACAGTCTTTTCGAGGGTCGTCGTGTGCCCGGTGGGAGGCTCTGACCAGAAGCACTGCCCTAGAATGGCAAGAAATGCCAGTGAGCAGCGTGTGAAATAGTCATGGGGGCGGTGGGCTATAGCCTTTGGTCCGCGGGGGTTGTGGAGGGGGTTTCGGGGGCTCTTGTCATCGGAAATGGGTACAGTCTTTTCAAGGGTCCTCATGTGCCCAGGTGGGAGGCTCACGGTCGAAGCACTGCCTACAATGGCAAAAATACCCAGTAGGCCGGCGCATGGAAATAGTCAGGCGGTGGGCTATAGCCTGATGCAGGGGTTGGGGAGGCGTTCGGGGCTCTGGTCATGGAGGTGGTACAGTTTTTGAGGGTCCTCGTGTGCCGTGGGAGGCTACGGTCAGGAGCCTGCCCTAAAATGATAAGAAATGCCAATGGCGCGTGAAATACTCGAGGCGGGTGGGCTATAGCCTTTAGGCCGGGGGGGTGGGGGGGGGTTCGGGGGCTCTGGGCATCAGAAATCGTCTGAGTCTTTTCGAGGGTCCTCTTGTGCCACATGGGAAGCTACGGTGAAGCCTGCCTAAAATGATAAGAAATGCCAGGCGTGGCGTGAAATACATGGGGCGGTGGGCTATAACTTAGCTCCATGAGGTTGGGAGGGTTGGGGGCTCTGGGCGTCGGAAATGGGTACAGTCTTTTCGAGGTCCCGTGTGCCCAGTGAGCTACGGTCAGAAGCACTGCCTAAAATGGCAAGACATGCCAGTGGCAGCGTGAAATAGTTCTGAGGGCTGGTGGCCTAGAGCCTTTGTTCAGCGGGGTTGGGGAGGAAGTTCAGGGGCTCTGGGCGTCGGAAATGGTACAGTCTTCGAGGTCCTCGTGTGCCCAGTGGGAGGCTACGGTCAGAGGCCTTCCTAAAATTGCTAGAAATGCCCAGCGGCGCAGCGCGGGAAATAGTCACTGAGGCCGGTGGCCTATAGCCTTTGGTCCGCGGGGGTTGGGGAGGGGGTTTAGGAGGCTCTGGTCGTCAAAAATGGGTACAGTCTTTTCGAGGGTCCTCGTGTGCCCTGTGGGTGGCTATGGTCAGAATCCTGCTTTAAAATGGCAAGAAATCCCCACCGGCGCAGCGCGTGAAATAGTCACCGAGGCCGGTGGGCTATAACCTTTGGTCCGCGGGGGTTGGGGAGGGGGTTTAGGGGCTCTGGTCGTCGAAAATGGGTACAGTCTTTTCGAGGGTCCTTGCGTGCCCAGTGGGAGGCTACGGTCAGAAGCCTGCCTTAAAATGGCAAGACATGCATGGCCAGCACAGGAAATACTCAGAGGCGGTGGGCTATAACCAGCTCCATGAGGTTGGGGAGGGTTCGGGGCTCACAGGCGTCGGAAATGGAGTCTGATCTTTTGAGGGTCCCGTGTGCGATGTGAGGCTACGGTCAAGCCTGCCTAAAATGGCAAGACATGCCAGTGACTAAAATAGCAAGAAATACCAATGGTAGCGTGCGTGAAATAATCGCCGAGGCGGTGGGCTATAGCCTGGTCCACAGGAGTTAGGGGAGGGTTGGGGCTCAGTGGTCGGGAAATGGGTCAGTCTTTTGAGGGTCCTCGTGTGCCCAGTGGGAGGCTGCGGTGAAGCACCACTAAAATGACAAGACATGCCAGTGGTGGCGTGAAATAGTTGCCGAGGCCGGTGGCCTAGAGCCTTTGGTCCGCAGGGGTTGGGGAGGGAAGTTCTGGGGCTCTGGGCGTCGGAAATGGGTACAGTCTTTTTTAGGGTCCCGGTGTGCCCAGTGGCAAGCTACGGTCAGAAGCCTGCCCTAAAATGGCAAGACATGCCCAGCGGCGCAGCGCGAGAAATAGTTCGAGGCGGTGGCCTAGAGCCTTTAGTCCATGAGGGGTTGGGAGAGGAAGTTGCAGGGCTCTGGGCGTCGGAAATAGATCTTTTCGAGGTCCTCGTGTGCCCAGTGGGAGGCTGCGGTCAAGCACTGCCATAAATGAAATGTCAATGCCAGTAGCTTGGCGTGAAATAATCGCCAAGGGCGGTGGCCTAGAGCCTTTGGTCCATGAGGTTGGGAGGCAAGTTCTGGGGCTCTGCGTCGGAAATCGTGCAGTCGTTGAGGTCCTCGTGTGCCCAGTGGGAGGCTACGATCAAGCACTGCCCTAAAATAACAAGAAATGCCAATGACGCAGCGCATGAAATAATCATGAGGCGGTGGGCTATGTGCTGGTCCACAGGAGTTGGGAGGGGTTGAACTCTGGTTGTCGGAAATGGGTACAGTCTTTTGAGGGTCCTCGTGTGCCCGGTGAGAGGCTACAGTCAGGCACTGCCTAAAATAGCTAGACATGCCCAGTGACACAGTAGCGTGAAATAGTTCTTAGGCGGTGGCCTAGAGCCTTTGGTCCTTGAGGTTGGGAGGGAAGTTACAGGGCTCTGGGCGTCGGAGTAGTGAGTCTTTTCGAGGGTCTCGTGTGCTCGGTGGGAGGCTCTGATCAGAACCCTGCCCTAAAATAGCAAGAAATACCAAGCGGGTGCGTGAAATAATCGTCGAGGCGGTGGGCTATAGCCTTTGGTCCCCACAGGGGTTGGGGGAGGGGTTCGGGGCTCAGTGCGTGAAATGGGTACAGTCTTTTGAGGTCCTCGTGTGCCCGGTGGGAGGCTGCGGTCGAAGCACTGCCTAAAATGTGAACATGCGCGCGCCGCGTGAAATAATTCTGGGCGGTGGCCTAGAGCCTTTAGTCCGAGGGGTTGGGAGGATGCAGGGCTCAGGCGTCGGAAATCGGTACAGTCTTTTCGAGGGTCCTCGTGTGCCCAGTGGGAGGCTACGGTCAGAGGCCTTCCTAAAATTGCTAGAAATGCCCAGCGGCGCAGCGCGGGAAATAGTCACTGAGGCCGGTGGCCTATAGCCTTTGGTCCGCGGGGGTTGGGGAGGGGGTTTAGGAGGCTCTGGTCGTCAAAAATAGGTCTGATCTTTTGAGGTCCTCGTGTGCCCGATGGGAGGCTCGGTCAGAGCCTGCCCTAAAATGTGCAAAAATACCCAGTATGTGCGCGTGAAATAGTCGCCGAGGCCAGTGGGCTATAGCCTTTGGTCCGCCGGGGTTGGGGAGGGGGTTTCGGGGGCTCTGGTCGTCGGAAATGGGTACAGTCTTTTCGAGGGTCCTCGTGTGCAGTGAGGCTACGGTCGAGCCTGCCTAAAATGATAAGAAATGCCAGTGGCGCATGGCGTGAAATACTCAGCCGAGGCGGGTGGGCTATAGCCTTTGCTCCATGAGGTTGGGGAGGGTTGGGGCTCTGGTCATCAGAAAATTTTACAGTCTTTTGAGGTCCTCTTGTGCCCTGTGGGAAGCTACGGTCAGAAGCCTGCCCTAAAATGATAAGAAATGCCCAGCGGCGCAGCGCGTGAAATACTCACCGAGGCCGGTGGGCTATAGCCTTAGCTCAGCGTGGGTTGGGGAGGGGGGTTCGGGGGCTCTGGGCGTCGGAAATGGGTACAGTCTTTTCGAGGGTCCCCGTGTGCCCAGTGGCAAGCTACTGTCAGAGGCCTGCCCTAAAATGGCAAGAAATGCCAGGCGCAGCGCGTGAAATAGTTCTTGAGGCAGTGGCCTAGAGCCTTTGGTCCATGAGGTTGGGGAGGGAAGTTACAGGGCTCACAGGCGTCGGGGAATCGGTACAGTCTTTCGAGGTCTCGTGTGCTCAGTGGAGGCTCTGATCAAAACCCTGCCCTAAAATAGCAAGAAATACCAAGCCATGCGTGAAATAATCGTCGAGGCGGTGGGCTATGTGCTGGTCCACAGGAGTTAGGGAGGGGTTGAGCTCAGTCGTCGGAAATGGGTACAGTCTTTTGAGGGTCCTCGTGTGCCCAGTGAGAGGCTACAGTCAGAGCCTGCCTAAAATGGCAAGACATGCGGCGCATTGCGTGAAATGTTGCAGGCGGTGGGCTATATAGCCTGGTCCATGAGCGTTGGGAGGAAGTTCTGGGGCTTTGGGCATCGAAATTGGTCCAGTCTTTTCGAGGGTCCTCATGTGCCCAGTGGGAGGCTACGGTCAGAGGCCTGCCCTAAAATGGCAAAATGACCAGCTAGCGGCGCGTGAAATAGTCAAGGGCGGTGGGCTGTGCTTTGGTCATGAGGGTTGGGAACGGAAGTTCTGGGGCTCTGGGCATCGGAAATGGGTACAGTCTTTTCGAGGGTCCTCGTGTGCTCAGTGGGAGGCTACGATCAGAACCCTGCCCTAAAATAGCAAGAAATGCCAAGCGGCAGGCGTGAAATAATCATAGGCCGGTGGGCTATAGCCTTTGGTCCCAGAGGAGTTGGGAGGGTTCGGGGGCTCAGTGGTGAAATTGTTACAGTCCTTTTGAGGGTCCTCGTGTGCCCAGTGGGAGGCTACGGTCAGAGGCCTGCCCTAAAATGGCAAGAAATACCTAGCGGCGCAGCACGTGAAATAGTCATCGAGGCCGGTGGGCTATAGCCTTTGGTCCATGCGGGGTTGGGGAGGGGTTTGAGGGCTCTGGTCGTTGGAAATATGTACAGTCTTTTGAGGTCCTCGTGTGCCCAGTGGGAGGCTATGGCGAAGCCTGCCTAGAATGGCAAGAAATGCCAAGCAGCGTGTGAAATAATCAGAGGGCAGTGGGCTATAGCCTTTGGTCCTTGAGGAGTTGAGGAGGGGTTTGAGGGCTCTTGTCATGGAAATGGGTACAGTCTTTCAAGGGTCCTCATGTGCCCAGGTGGGAGGCTCTGGTCAAGCCTGCCTACAATGGCAAAATACCAATGGCCGCATGAAATAGTCAAGGCGGTGGGCTATAGCCTTTAGTGCAGGGATTGGGAGGGTTGGGGCTCTGGTCATGGAAATGGTACAGATTTTCGAGGTCCTCGTGTGCCCAGTGGGAGGCTCTGATCAGAAGCCTGCCCTAAAATGATAAGAAATGCCAGGACATGGCCGTGAAATACTCGCCGAGGCAGGTGGGCTATAGCCTTTGCTCCGCGGGGGTTGGGGAGGGGGGTTCGGGGGCTCTGGTCATCAGAAAATTATACAGTCTTTTCGAGGGTCCTCTTGTGCCCTGTGGGAAGCTACGGTCAGAAGCCTGCCCTAAAATGATAAGAAATGCTTGGCCAGTGGTGCGTGAAATACTGCAGGGGCAGGTGGGCTATAGCCCTCCATGAGGTTGGGAGGGGCGTTCGGGGGCTCTGGGCGTCGGAAATGGGTACAGTCTTTTCGAGGGTCCCCGTGTGCCCAGTGGCAAGCTACGGTCAGAGGCCTGCCCTAAAATGGCAAGAAATACCCAGCGGCGCGTGAAATAGTCACCGAGGCGGTGGGCTATAGTCTTTGGTCCAGGGGTTGGGAGGCGGTTTGAAACTCTGGTCGTCGGAAATGGGTACAGTCTTTTCGAGGTCCTCGTGTGCCCCGTGAGAGGCTACAGTCAGAGGCCTGACCTAAAATGGCAAGAAATGCCAGGCGCATTGCGTGAAATTATTGCGAGGCGGTGGGCTATAGCCTGGTCATGCGGGAGTTGGGGAGGAAGTTACAGGGCTTTGGGCATCGGAAATGGGTACAGTCTTTTGAGGTCCTCATGTGCCCAGTGGGAGGCTACAGTGAGGCCTACCTAAAATGGCAGAAATGACCAATGCGCAGCAGCGTGAAAGTAGTCACCAGGCCGGTGGGCTATACTGGTCATGAGGTTGGGGAGGAAGTTACAGGGCTCTGGGCGTCGGAAATGGTTACAGTCTTTTCGAGGGTCCTCGTGTGCTAAGTGGGAGGCTACGTTCAGAACCCTGCCCTAAAATAGCAAGAAATGACAAGCGGCCCAGCGCGTGAAATAATCAGAGTCGGTGGGCTATAGCCTTTGGTCCACAGGAGTTGGGAGGGTTCAGGGGCTCTGGGCGTGGAAATGGGTACAGTCTTTTCGAGGTCCTCGTGTGCCCGATGTGGGAGGCTCTGATCGAGGCCTGCCTAAAATGGTAAGCATGGCATGGCCGTGAAATAATCGCCGATGCGGTGGGCTATAGTGCTGGTCCCAGGAGTTGGGAGGGGTTGGGGGGCTCTGGGCGTCGGAAATAGTTACAGTCTTTTCGAGGGTCCTCGTGTGCCTAGTGGGAGGCAAATGTCAGAAGCCTGCCCTAAAATGGCAAGAAATGACCAGCGGCGCAGCGCGTGAAATAATCATGAGGCAGTGGGCTATAGCACTGCTCCATGAGTTGGGAGGGCAGTTCGGGGGCTCTGGGCGTCGGAAATGGGTACAGTCTTTTCGAGGGTCCTCGTGTGCCCGATGTGAGCTACGGTCAGGCCTGCCCTAAAATGGCAAGAAATGCCAGCCAGTAGCAGCGCCTGAAATAATCGCCAAGGTCGGTGGGCTATAGTGCTAAATCACAGGAGTTGGGGAGGGTTTGGGGCTCAGTGCGTCGGAAATAATTCTGAGTCTTTTGAGGGTCCTCGTGTGCCTAGTGGGAGGCAAGGTCAGCCTGCCCTAAAATGGCAAGAAATGACCAGCATGGCGTGGAAATAATCGAGGCGGTGGGCTATGTGCTGGTCCACAGGAGTTGGGAGGGGTTTGGGGCTCTAGTGCGTGGAAATAGTTACACTCTTTTCGAGTGTCCTCGTGTGCCAATGTGGCTACGGTCAGAGGCACCTAAAATGATGAAATGCCAGTGACGCAGCGTGAAATACTCGCCGAGGCCGGTGGGCTATCGGAGCTCCGCGGGTGTTGGGGGTGGGTGTTGGGGGCCTCTGGGCGTCGGAAATGGGTACAGTCTTTTCGAGGGTCCTCGTGTGCCCAGTGGCAAGCTACGGTCAGAGGCCTGCCCTAAAATGGCAAGAAATGCCAGCGGCACAGCGCGTGAAATAGTCACCGAGGCCGGTGGGCTATAGCCTGAACCATGAGGGGTTGGGGGAGGTGTTTGGGGCTCTGGTCGTGAAATGGGTGTACAGTCTTTTCGAGGTCTCGTGTGCCCGGTGGGAGGCTACGGTCAGAGGCACCTTAAAATGGCAAGAAATGCCAGCGCATGCGTGAAATAGTCACCAGGCAGTGGGCTATAGCCTTTGGTCCCATGAGGTTGGGAGGGTTTGGGGCCCCTCTAGTTATCGGAAATATGTACAGTCTTTTAGAAGGTCCTCGTGTGCCCAGTGGGCGGCTACGGTCAGAAGCCTGCCTAAAATGGCAAGAAATGCCTAGCGCAGCGCGTGAAATACTCGCCGAGGCAGGTGGGCTATAGCCTTTGGTCCGCGGGGGTTGGGGAGGGGGGTTCGGGGGCTCTGGGCGTCGGAAATGGGTACAGTCTTTTCGAGGGTCCTCGTGCGCCTTGCAGCAAGCTCTGATCGAGGCACTGCTAAAATGGCAAGAAATGCCAGCCAGGCGCAGCGTGAAATAATCATGAGGCAGTGGGCTATAGCCTTTGGTCCACGAGTTGGGAGAAGGTTTGGGGCTCTGGTCGTGGAAATAATTCTGATCTTTTGAGGGGTCCTCGTGTGAGTGGGAGGCTCTGATCAAGCACATGCCTAAAATGGCAAGAAATGCCAGTGGCCGCGTGAAATACTCGCCGAGGCCGGTGGGCTATAGCCTTTGCTCCGCGGGGGTTGGGGAGGGGGTTTTGGGGGCTCTAGTTATCGGAAATATGTACAGTCTTTTAGAGGGTCCTCGTGTGCCCAGTGGGAGGCTAAGGTCAGAAGCCTGCCCTAAAATGGCAAGAAAATCCAGTAGGCTTGGCGTGAAATAATCATGAGGCCGGTGGGCTATAGCCTTTGCTCCGCGGGGGTTGGGGACGGGGGTTCGGGGGCTCTGGTAGTCGGAAATAGTTACAGTCTTTTTGACGGTCCTCGTGTGCGCAGTGGCAAGCTACGGTCAGAGGCCTGCCCTAAAATGGCAAGAAATGCCCAGTGGCCAGGAAATAGTCACCAGAGGCAGTGGGCTATAGCCTTTGGTCCTTGAGGGTTGGGAGGTGGTTTGGGGGGCTCTAGTTATCGGAAATATGTACAGTCTTTTAGAGGGTCCTCGTGTGCCCAGTGGGAGGCTACGGTGAGTAGCCTGCCCTAAAATGGCAAGATATGCCAGTAGTGCGTGAAATACTCGCCGAGGCAGTGGGCTATAGCCTTTGCTCCATGAGGGGTTGGGAGGGTTCGGGGCTTTGGGCGTCGGAAATGGGTGCGTCTTTTGAGGGGCCTCGTGTGCCCAGTGTGAGGCTACGGTCGAGCCTGCCTAAAATGGCAAGAAATGCCAGTGGCGCAGTCGTGAAATAGTCATCGAGGCCGGTGGGCTATAGCCTTTGGTCCGCGGGGGTTGGGGAGGGGGTTTCGGGGGCTCTGGTCGTCGGAAATATGTACAGTCTTTTCGAGGGTCCTCGTGTGCCCAGTGGGAGGCTACGGCCAGAAGCCTGCCCTAGAATGGCAAGAAATGCCCAGCGGCGCAGCGTGTGAAATAATCCAGGGAAGGTGCGCTATAATAACTGGTCATGAGGGTTGAGGAGGGGGTTTCGGGGGCTCTGGTCATTGGAAATGGGTACAGCATTTTCGTGGGTCGTCGTGAGCCCAGTGGGAGGCTCTGTCAGAAGCTTGCCCTAAAATGAAAAGAAATACCAGTGGCCAGCGCATGAAATAGTCACAGGGCGGTGGGCTATGTGCTGGTCTGCAGGGGGTTGGGGATGGGGTTGGGGGCTCTGGTCGCCGGAGGTGGTACAGTTTTTCGAGGGTCTCGTGTGCCCAGTGGGAGGCTCTGGTCAGAAGCCTGCCACAAAATGATAAGAAATGCCAGTAGTGGCCGCGTGAAATACTCGAGGCGGTGGGCTATAGCCTTTGCTCCGCGGGGGTTGGGGAGGGGTTGGGGGGCTCTGGTCATCGAGAATTTGGTACAGTCTTTTAGAGGTCCTCTTGTGCCACAATGGGAAGCTACGGTCAAGCCTGCCCTAAAATGATAGAAATGCCAGTGGCGCAGCGTGAAATACTCATGAGGCGGTGGGCTATAGCCTTAGCTCCATGAGGATGGGGAGGGGTTCGGGGCTCTGGGCGTCGGAAATGGGTACAGTCTTTTCGAGGTCCTCGTGTGCCCAGTGTGGCTTCTGGTCAAGCCTGCCCTAAAATAGTAAGCATGTGGCCAGTAGCCGTGAAATAATCGCCGATGCCGGTGGGCTATAGCCTGGTCCACAGGAGTTGGGAGGGTTTGGGGCTCTGGTCGTGGAAATAATTCTGAGTCTTTTCGAGGGTCATCGTGTGCCCAGTGGGAGGCTACGGTCAGAGGCCTGCCCTAAAATGGCAAGAAATGCCCAGCAGCGCAGCGCGTGAAATAGTCGCCGAGGCCGGTGGGCTATAGCCTTTGCTCCGTGGTGGTTGGGGAAAAGGGTTCGGGGGCTCTGGCCGTCCAAAATGGGTATAGTCTTTTCGAGGGGCCTCGTGTACTTGATGTGGCTACGGTCAGAGGCCTGCCTAAAATGGCAAGAAATGCCCAAGCAGCGCCTGAAATAATCGCCAAGGCAGTGGGCTATAAGCTAAATCCGCAGGAGTTGGGGAGGGGTTTGGGGGCTCTGGTCGTCGGAAATAGTTACAGTCTTTTCGAGGGTCCTCGTGTGCCTAGTGGGAGGCAAATGTCAGAAGCCTGCCCTAAAATGGCAGAAATGACAATGGTGGCGTGAAATAATCGCCGAGGCGGTGGGCTATGTGCTTTGGTCCACAGGAGTTGGGGAGGGGTTTGGGGCTCTGGTCGGAAATAGTTACAGTCTTCGAGGGTCCTCGTGTGCCCGATGTGAGCTACGGTCGAGCCTGCCCTAAAATGATAAGAAATGCCAATGGCCTTGGCCGTGAAATACTCAAGGCCGGTGGGCTATCTTAGCTCCGCGAGGGTTGGGAGGGGGTTGGGGCTCTGGGCGTCGGAAATGGGTACAGTCTTTTCGAGGTCCTCGTGTGCCCCGTGTGGGAGGCTACGGTCAGGCCTGCCCTAAAATGGCAAGAAATGCCAGTGACACAGTAGCGTGAAATAGTCACCGAGGCGGTGGGCTATAGCCTGAACAGCGGGGGTTGGGAGGGTGTTTGAGGGCTCTAGTGGGTGAGAAATGGGTACTGTCTTTTCGAGGGTCCTCGTGTGCCCAGTGGGAGGCTACGGTCAGAGGCACATGCCTTAAAATGGCAGAAATGCCAGCGTAGCGTGAAATAGTCATAGGCGGTGGGCTATAGCCTGGTCATGAGGGTTGGGGAGGGGGTTTCGGGGGCTCTAGTTATCGGAAATATGTACAGTCTTTTAGAGGGTCCTCGTGTGCCCAGTGGGAGGCTCTGTCGAAGCACTGCTAAAATAACAAGAAATGCCTAGCAGGCAGCGTGAAATACTCAGGCGGTGGGCTATAGCCTTTAGTCCATGAGGTTGGGAGGGGGTTCGGGGCTCTGGGCGTGGAAATGGGTACAGTCTTTTCGAGGGTCCTCGTGTGCCAGCAAGCTCTGATCAGAGGCCTGCCCTAAAATGGCAAGAAATGCCCAGCGGCGCAGCGCGTGAAATAGTCGCCGAGGCCGGTGGGCTATAGCCTTTGGTCCACGAGAGTTGGGGAGGGGGTTTCGGGGGCTCTGGTCGTCGGAAATAGTTACAGTCTTTTTGAGGGTCCTCGTGTGCCCAGTGGGAGGCTACGGTCAGAAGCCTGCCCTAAAATGGCAAGAAATGCCCAGCGGCGCAGCGCGTGAAATAGTCACCGAGGCCGGTGGGCTATAGCCTTTGGTCCGCGGGGGTTGGGGAGGGGGTTTGGGGGGCTCTAGTTATCGGAAATATGTACAGTCTTTTAGAGGGTCCTCGTGTGCCCAGTGGGAGGCTAAGGTCAGAAGCCTGCCCTAAAATGGCAAGAAAATCCAGCGGCGCAGCGCGTGAAATAATCATGAGGCGGTGGGCTATAGCCTTTGCTCCATGAGAGGTTGGGGAGGGGTTGAGGGGCTCACAGTAGTCGGAAATAGTTACAGTCTTTTTGACGGTCCTCGTGTGCGCAGTGGCAAGCTACGGTCAGAGGCCTGCCCTAAAATGGCAAGAAATGCCAGTGTTGTGGCCGGGAAAATAGTCAAGGCAGTGGGCTATAGCCTTTGGTCCCATGAGGTTGGGGAGGGGTTTCGGGGCTCTAGTTATCGGAAATATGTACAGTCTTTAGAGGGTCCTCGTGTGCCCAGTGGGAGGCTCTGATTCGAAGCCTGCCTAAAATGCAAGAAATGCCAGTGGCGCGTGAAATACTCGAGGCGGTGGGCTATAGCCTTTGCTCCATGAGGTTGGGGAGGGGTTCGGGGCTTTGGGCGTCGGAAATGGAGTGGTACGTCTTTTGAGGGTCCTCGTGTGCCCGTGTGGCTACGGTCAGGAGGCCTGCCTAAAATGGCAAGAAATGCCAGTGTGATGCGTGAAATAGTCGCCGAGGCGGTGGGCTATAACTGGTCCTTGAGGTTGGGGAGGGGTTTGAGGGCTCTGGTCGTCGGAAATATGTACAGTCTTTTCGAGGGTCCTCGTGTGCCCAGTGGGAGGCTCGGAAGCCTGCCCTAGAATGTGAAAATGCCCAGCAGTGCGCGTGTGAAATAGTCATGAGGATGGTGCGCTATAGCCTTTGGTCCGCGGGGGTTGAGGAAGGGGTTTCGGGGGCTCTGGTTATTGGAAATGGGTACAGTATTTTCGAGGGTCCTCGTGTGCCCAGTGGGAGGCTACGGTCAGAAGCCTGCCCTAAAATGAAAAGAAATACCAATGGCGCAGCGCATGAAATAGTCACGGGGCGGTGGGCTATAGCTGCTAGTCTGAGGGGTTGGGGATGGGGTTAAGGGCTCTGGTCATGGAGGTGGTACAGTTTTTCGAGGGGTCTCGTGTGCCCGGTGGGAGGCTCGGTCAGAAGCCTGCCCTAAAATGATAAGAAATGCCAGTGACGCAATGGCGTGAAATACTCGCCGAGGCGGGTGGGCTATAGCCTTTGCTCCAGGAGGTTGGGAGGGTTGGGGCTCTGGTCATCGGAAATTGGTACAGTCTTTTGAGGGTCCTCTGTGCCCTGTGGGAAGCTCTGGTCAAGCCTGCCCTAAAATGCTAAGACTTGCCCAGCGGCCCTGCGCGTGAAATACTCGCCTAGGCCGGTGGGCTATAGCCTTAGCTCCGCGGGGGATGGGGAGGGGGTTCGGGGCTCACTGGGCGTGGAAATGGGTACAGTCTTTCGAGGGTCCTCGTGTGCCCATGTGGCAAGCTAAGTCGAGGCCTGCCCTAAAATGGCAAGAAATGCCATGGCCAGGAGCGCGTGAAATAGTCACCAAGGCAGTGTGCTGTAATAGGTCCCATGAGGGTTGGGAGAGGTGTTTGGGGCTCTAGTTATCGAAAATATGTATACTCTTTTAGGGTCTCGGGTGCCCAATGGGAGGCTCTGATCAGCACGCCTAAAATAACAAGAAATGCCAAGCCAGCGTGGCAATGAAATAATCGCCGAGACCGGTGGGCTATAGCCTGGTCCACAGGGGTTGGGAGGGTTTGGGGCTCACTGGTCGTCGGAAATGGGTGCAGTCTTTTCGAGGGGACGTCGTGTTGCCCGAGTGGGAGGCTACTGGTCGGAAGGCCTGCCACAAATATGGCAAGAAATGCTTGGCCAGTGCGTGAAATAGTCCCAAGGCCGGTGGGCTATGCCTTTAGTCATGAGGGTTGGGAGGGTGTTTGAGGGCTCTGGTAGTCGAAATGGGTACAGTCTTTTCGAGGTCCTTGCGCCTAGTGGGAGGCTACGGTCAGAAGCCTGCCTAAAATGGAAATGTCAGCATGGCGCGTTAAATAATCGCGAGACCCGGTGGGCTATAGCCTTTGGTCCATGAGGTTAGGGAGGCGGTTGAGGCTCTGGGCGTCGGAAATGGGTACAGTCTTTCAGGGTCCTTGTGTCTTGTGATGTGAGCTCTGATCAGAGCCTGCCCTAAAATGGCAAGAAATGCCCAGCCGGTGCATCGTGAAAAAATCACCGAGGCAGTGGGCTATAACCTTTGGTCCATGAGGTTGGGAGGGGTTTCAGGGGCTCTAGTTATGGAAATATGTACAGTCTTTAGAGGGTCCTCGTGTGCCCAGTGGGAGGCTACGGTCAAGCCTGCCTAAAATAACAGAAATACTAGCGGCGCAGCGTGAAATACTCGCCGAGGCGGTGGGCTATAGCCTTTGCTCAGCATGAGGTTGGGAGGCGGGTTGGAGCTCTGGGCGTCGGAAATGGGTACAGTCGTTTCGAGGGTCCTCGTGTGCCCAGCAAGCCTCTGATCAGGCCTGCCTAAAATGGCAAAAGAAATACATGGCGCGTGAAATAATCAGCCAAGGCGGTGGGCTATAGCCTTTGGTCCATGAGGTTGGGCGGGGTTTGAGGGGCTCAGTGGTCGGAAATAGTTACAGTCTTTTGAGGGTCGTGTGCCCGGTGGGAGGCTCTGATCGAAGCACATGCCTAAAATGTGAACATGCCAGTGGCAGCGTGAAATAATCATGAGGCCGGTGGGCTATGCTGGTCAGGGGTTGGGGAGGGTTTTGAGGGCTCTGGTCGTGAAATGGGTCACAGTCTTTGAGGGTCATCGTGTGCCCAGTGGGAAGCTCTGGTCAGAGGCCTGCCTAAAATGCCAAGAAATGCCAGTGGCCTGCGTGAAATAGTCACCAAAGGCGGTGGGCTATAGCCTTTGGTCATGAGGGTTGGGAGGGTTTGAGGGCTCTGCGTCAGAAATATACAGTCTTTTCGAGGATCCTCGTGTGCCCAGTGGGAGGCTCTGACGAGCACATACTAGAATGGCAAGAAATGCCAGTTGGCGCGTGTGAAATAGTCATGAGGCAGTGGGCTAGCCTTTGGTCCATGAGGGTTGGGGAGGGGTTTGGGGCTCTGGTCCTCGGAAATGGTGACAGACTTTTCGAGGTTCCTCGTGTGCCCAGTGGGAGGCTACTGTCAGAATCCTGCCCTAAAATGATAAGAAATGCCAGTGGCCTGTGAAATACTGAGGCGGTGGGCTATAACTTTGCTCCATGAGGTTGGGAGGGGATCGGGGCCTCTAGGCGTCGGAAATATGTACAGTCATTTTGAGGTTCCTCGTGTGCCCAGTGGCAGGATACGGACAGAGGCCTGCCCTAAAATGGCAATAAATGCCAGTGGCGCAGAGAAATAATCACCAAGGGCACATGGGCTATAAGCCTTTGGTCCATGAGGTTGGGAGGGGTTTGGGGCTCTGGATATCGGAAGTATGTATACTCTTTTAGAGGGTCCTCGTGTGCCCAGTGGGAGGCTACAAGCACACTAAAAGAAATGCCAGTGCAGTAGCGTGAAATAACTGGTCCATGAGGTTGGGGAGAGGGTTTGAGGGGCTCAGTGGTGAAATGGATCTGATCTTTTAGGGTACTCATGTGCCCGGTGGGAGGCTGATCGGTCAGGCACCTGCTAATATGGAAAGACATGCCAGTGGCATTGCGTGAAATAGTTGCAGAGGCGGTGGGCTATGCCTTTGGTCATGAGGGGTTGGGAGGTGGTTCGGGGCCACAGGCGTCGGAAATGGGTACAGTCTTTTGAGGTCGTTGTGTGCCAGGTGGGAAGCTACGGTCAGAGCCTGCCCTAAAATGGCAAGAAATGCCAGTACATGGCGCGTGAAATAGTTAGATGCCGGTGGGCTATAGCCTTTGGTCCACGAGAGTTGGGGAGGGGTTTGAGGGGCTCAGTGTCGTCGGAAATAATTCTGATCTTTCGAGGTCTCGTGTGATGGGAGGCTGACGGTCAGAAGCCTGCCCTAAAATGGCAAGACATGCCAGCGGCGTGAAATAGTCACGAGGGCGGTGGGCTATAATGCCTTTGGTCCGAGGGGTTGGGAGGGTTTGGGGCTACATCTCAGTCGTTTGAAATATGTACAGTCTTTTCGAGGTCTCGTGTGCCCAGTGGGAGGCTCGCCAGGGCACATCCTAGAATGTGAGAAATGCCTAAGCAGCGTGTGTGAAATAGTCATGGCGGTGGGCTATAGCCTTGCTCATGAGGGGTTGAGGAGGGGTTTCGGGGCTCTGGTCATGGAAATGGGTACAGTATTTTGAGGGTCCTCGTGTGCCAGTGATGGGAGAATCTGATCAAGCTTGGCCTAAAATGGCAAAAATACCAGCAGCAGCGCATGAAATAATCACGGGGCGGTGGGCTATATGCCCAGTCTGCGGGGGTCGGGAGGGGTTCGGGGCTCACGGTCATGGAAATGGGTACAGTCTTTGAGGGTCCTCGTGTGCCCGGTGGGAGGCTCTGGTCAGGCCTGCCTAAAATGATAAGAAATGCCAGCGCAGCAGTGAAATACTCATGGGGCAGGTGGGCTATAGCCCTCATGCAGAGGTTGGGGAGGGGTTCGGGGCTCAGTGCGTGGAAATGGATCAGTCTTTTCGAGGGTCCTCGTGTGCCCAGTGGGAGGCTACGGTCAAGCCTGCCACTAAAATGCCAAGAAATGTCATGGCGCAACACGTGAAATATTCGCGAGACGGTGGGCTATAGCCTTTGGTCCAGCAGGGGTTGGGGAGGGCGTTCGGGGCTCACAGGCGTCGGAAATGGGTACAGTCTTTTGAGGTCCTCGGTGCCAGTGGGAGGCTAAGGTCAAGCCTGCCTAAAATGTAAGAAATGTCCAGCGGCGCAGCGCGTGAAATAATCATGCCAGGCCGGTGGGCTATAGCCTTTGGTCATGAGGGGTTGGGGAGGGGTTTGAGGGGCTCTAGTTATAGGAAATATGTACAGTCTTTTAGAGGTCCTCGTGTGAGTGGGAGGCTACGGTGAAGCCTGCCCTAAAATGGCAAGAAATGCCTAGCCAGCAGCGTGAAATACTCATGAGGCCGGTGGGCTATAGCCTTTATCATGAGGTTGGGAGGGTTGGGGCTCAGTGGTGGAAATGGGTACAGTCTTTTGAGGTCCTCATGTGTGATGGCAAGCTACGGTCACAGGAGGCCTGCCCGAAAATGGCAAGAAATGCCAGTGGCATGGCGTGAAATAATCATGAGGCAGTGGGCTATAGCCTTTGGTCATGAGGTTGGGGAGGGGTTTGAGGGCTCACAGTGGGTCGGAAATAGTTACAGTCTTTTCGAGGGTCCTCGTGTGCTCAGTGGGAGGCTCTGGTCAGCCTGCCGAAAATGTAAGACATGCCATGGCGCAGCGTGAAATAATCGCCCCGGTGGGCTATAGCCTTTGGTCCATGAGGGTTGGGAGGGTTTGGGGCTCTGGTCGTGGGAAATGGGTACAAGTCTTTTGAGGTCCTCGTGTGCCCAGTGGGAGGCTACAGTCAGGAAGCCTGCCCGAAAATAACAAGACATGCCAGTAGCATGGCGTGAAATAATCAGGCCGGTGGGCTATAACCTTGCTGCAGGGGGGTCGGGAGGGGTTCAGGGGCTCTGGTGGAGTGGTACAGTCTTTTCGAGTCCTCTTGTGCCGATTGGGATTCTACGGTCAAGCCTGCCTAAAATGATAAGAAATGCTAGCCAATGACGCGTGAAATACTCGAGGCAGTGGGCTATAGCCTTTGCTCCATGCAGGAGTTGGGAGGGGTTCGGGGGCTCTGGGCGTCGGAAATGGGTACAGTCTTTTGAGGTCCTCGGTACCCAGGTGGGAGGCTAAGGTCAAGCCTGCCCTAAAATGGCAAGAAATGTCCATGGCGGTGCGTGAAATAATCATGAGGCGGTGGGCTATAGCCTTTGCTCCGGGGGGGTTGGGGTGGGCGGTTCGGGGGCTCTGGGCGTCGAAAATGGGTACAGTCTTTTCGATGGTCCTCGTGTGCTTATGAAGGCAAGCTACGGTCAGGCCTGCCTAAAATGCCAAGAAATGCCAATGGCGCAGTGTGTGAAATAGTCACAAGGCGGTGGGCTATAGCTGGTCATGAGGTTGGGGAGGGTTTGGGGGCTCTGGTTATCGGAAATATGTACAGTCTTTTAGAGGTCCTCGTGTGCCCAGTGGGAGGCTCTGAGAAGCCTGCCCTAAAATGGCAAGAAATGCCTAGCAGCGCGTGAAATACTACATGAGACACATGGGCTATAGCCTTTGCTCATGAGGTTGGGGAGGGGTTCAGGGGCTCTGGTCGTGGGAAATGGGTACAGTCTTTTGAGGGTCCTCATGTGCCCTTGATGTGGCTACTGGTCAGAGGCTGCCCGAAATGGCAAGAAATGCCCAGTGGCGCAGCGCGTGAAATAAGTCAGGGGCGGTGGGCTATAGCCTTTGGTCAACGAGGTTGGGAGGGGTTTCGGGGCTCACTGGTCGTCGGAAATAGTTCTGATCTTTCGAGGTCCTCGTGTGCCCAGTGGGAGGCTCTGGTCGAGCCTGCCGAAAATGGCAAGACATGCCAGTGGCATGCGCGTGAAATAATCATGGGGCAGGTGGGCTATAGCCTTTGGTCCATGAGGGGTTGGGAGGGGTTTGAGGGCTCTGGTCGTGGGAAATGGGTACAGTCTTTTCGAGGGTCCTCGTGTGATGGGAGGCTACGGTCAGGCCTGCCCGAAAATGTAACAAGACATGCCCAGTGGCGCAGCGCGTGAAATAGTCACAGGGCGGTGGGCTATGCTGGTCTGCAGGGGTCGGGAGGGGGTTGGGGCTCTGGTCATGGAGGTGGGTACAGTCTTTTCGAGGTCCTCTTGTGCCCAGTGGGATTCTCGGTCGAAGCCTGCCTAAAATGATAAGAAATGACGTGGCGTGAAATACTCATGAGGCAGTGGGCTATAGCCTTTAGCATGAGGGTTGGGAGGGGTTCGGGAGCTCACTGGGCGTGAAATGGGTACAGTCTTTTGAGGGTCCTCGTGTGCCCAGTGTGGCTACTGGTCAGAGCCTGCCCGAAAATGGCAAGAAATGCTTGCGCAGCGCGTGAAATAGTCACCGAGGCCGGTGGGCTATAGCTGGTCAGCGAGAGTTGGGGAGGGGTTCGGGGCTCACAGTGGGTCGGAAATAGTTCAGTCTTTTGAGGTCCTCGTGTACCCAGTGGGAGGCTCGGTCAGAAGCCTGCCCTAAAATGGCAAGACATGCCAGTGGCGTGAAATAATCGCCGAGGCGGTGGGCTATGTGCTGATCAGCGGGGTTGGGAGGGGTTTGGGGAGCTACAGTGTGGAAATGGGTACAGTCTTTTCGAGGGTCCTCGTGTGTGCCCAGTGGGAGGCTCTCGGTCAGAAGCTTGCCTAAAATGGCAAGAAATACCAGCAAGCGCAGCGCATGAAATAGTCACAGGGGCGGTGGGCTATAGCCTTTGTGCGGGGTCGGGAGGGTTGGGGCTCTGTTCATGGAGGTGGTAAAGTCTTTTCGAGGGTCCTCGTGTGCCCAGTGGGAGGCTACGGTCAAAGCACACTTAAAATGATAAGAGATGCCAGGCGCAGAGTGAAATACTCGCCAGGCAGGTGGGCTATATGCTCCAGAGGTTGGGGAGGGTTCGGGAGCTCTGGTGGGTCGGAAATGGATCTGATCTTTTCGAGGTCCTCGTGTGCTTGATGGGAGGCTACTGGTCAGAAGCTTGCCCTAAAATGCCAAGAAAATGTCAGCAGGCGCAGCACGTGAAATATTGAGACCCGGTGGGCTATGTGCTTGTTCCATGAGGGTTGGGGAGGGAAGTTCTGGGGCTCTGGGCGTCGAAAATGGGTACAGTCTTTTCGAGGGTCCTCGTGTGCCCAGTGGGAGGCTAAGGTCAGAAGCCTGCCTAAAATGGCAAGAAATGTCCAGCGGCGCAGCGCGTGAAATATCAGAGACCGGTGGGCTATAGCCTTTGTTCCGCGGGGGTTGGGGAGGGGCGTTCGGGGGCTCTGGGCATCTGAAAAGGGACCAGTCTTTTGAAGGGTCCTAGAGTGCCCAGTGGGAGGCTAAGGTCAGAAGCCTGCCTAAAATGACAAAAATGTCCAGCATGGCGCGTGAAATAATCGCCGAGGCCGGTGGGCTAGCCTTTGCTCCATGAGGGGTTGGGTAGGGGTTGGGCGCTCAGGCGTCGGAAATGGGTACAGTCTTTTCGAGGTCCTAGTGTGCCCAGTGGGAAGCTTCTGATCAGAGCCTACCTAAAATTGCAGAAATGCCCAGCCAGCGCCAGCGCGTGAAATAGTCACTTAGGGCATGTGGGCTATAGCCTTTGGTCCTCGGGGTTGGGGAGGGGTTTGAGGCTCTGGTCATCGGAAATATGTACCTCTTTTCAGGCGTCCTCATGTGCCCAGTGGGAGGCTACTGAGGTCAGGAAGCCTGCCCCAAAATGGCAGAAATGCCATTAGTGGCATGGCGTGAAATAATCGCCGAGGCAGTGGGCTATAGCCTGCCTGGTCCTCGGGGGTTGGGAGGGTTTGAGGCTCTGGTCGAGGAAATCACGTCTGATCTTTTCGAGGGTCTCGTGTGCCCAGTGGGAGGCTACGGTCGAGAAGCCTGCCCTGAAATAACAAGACATGCCAGCGTCGCATCGCGTGAAATTGTCAGCCGAGGCGGTGGGCTATAAGCCTTTGGGCGCGGGGGTTGGGGAGGGAAGTTAAGGGCTCACAGGCATCAGAAATGGGTCTGATCTTTTCGAGGGTCCTCGTGTGCCCAGTGGGAGGCTACGGTCAGACGCCTGCCCTAAAATGGCAAGAAATGTCTAGCGGCGCATCGCGTGAAATATTCACCGACGCCGGTGGGCTATAGCCTTTGGTCCGCGGGGGTTGGGGAGGGGCGTTCGGAAGCTCTGTTAATCGGAAATGGGTAAAATATTTTCAAGGGTCCTAGTGTGCCCAGTGGGAGGCTACGGTCAGAAGCCTGCCCTAAAATGGCAAGACATGCCAGTATGGCCTTGTGCGTGACATTGTCGCTGAGGCCGGTGGGCTATAGCCTTTGGTCCGCGGGGGTTGAGGAGGGGCATTCGGGGGCTCTGGGCGTCGGAAATGGGTACAGTCTATTCGAGGATCCTCGTGTGCCCAGTGGGAAGTTACGGTCAGAGGCCTGCCCTAAAATGGCAAGAAATAGCCAGCGGCGCAGCGCATAAAATAGTCACCGAGGCCGGTGGGCTATAGCCTTTGGTCTGCGGGGGTCGGGGAGGGGGGTTCGGGGGCTCTGGTAATCGGAAATTGGTAAAGTCTTTTCGAGGGTCCTCGTGTGCCCAGTGGGAGGCTACGGTCAGAAGCCTGCCCTAAAATGATAAGAGATGCCCAGCGGCGCAGCGAGTGAAATACTCATGAGGCGGGTGAGCTATAGCCTGCTCATGAGGTTGGGGAGGGGTTGAGGCTCAGTGGGTGAGAAATGGATCTGATCTTTTCGAGGGGTCCTCGTGTGCCAGTGGGAGGCTACGGTCAGAAGCTTGCCTAAAATGCCAAGAAATGTCAGCGGCAACACGTGAAATATTCGCAAGACCCGGTGGGCTATAGCCTTTGTTGAGGGATTGGGGAGGGGCGTTCGGGGGCTCTGGGAGTCGGAAATGGGTACAGTCTTTTTGAGGGTCCTCGTGTGCCCAGTGGGAGGCTAAGGTCAGAAGCCTGCCCTAAAATGGCAAGAAATGTCCAGCGGCGCAGCATGTGAAATATTCGCCGAGACCGGTGGGCTATAGCCTTTGTTCCGCGGGGTTGGAGAGGGGCGTTCGGGGGCTCTGGGCGTCGGAAATGGGTACAGTCTTTTTGAGGGTCCTCGTGTGCCCAGTGGGAGGCTAAGGTCAGAAGCCTGCCCTAAAATGACAAAAATGTCCAGCGGCGCAGCGCGTGAAATAGTCGCCGAGGCCGGTGGGCTATAGCCTTTGCTCCGCGGGGGTTGGGTAGGGGGGTTCGGGGGCTCTGGGCGTCGGAAATGGGTACAGTCTTTTTCAGGGTCCTCGTGTGCCCAGTGGGAGGCTAAGGTCAGAAGCCTGCCCTAAAATGGCAAGAAATGTCCAGCGGCGCATCGCGTGAAATAGTCGCCGAGGCCGGTGGGCTATAGCCTTTGGTCCACGGGAGTTGGGGAGGGGCGTTCGGGGGCTCTGGGCGTCGGAAATGGGTACAGTCTTTTCGAGGGTCCTAGTGTGCCCAGTAGGAAGCTACGGTCAGAGGCCTACCCTAAAATTGCAAGAAATGCCCAGCGGCGCAGCGCGTGAAATAGTCACCGAGGCCTGTGGGCTATAGCCTTTGGTCCTCGGGGGTTGGGGAGGGGGTTTCGGGGGCTCTGGTCATCGGAAATATGTACACTCTTTTCGAGCGTCCTCATGTGCCCAGTGGGAGGCTACGGTCAAGCACTGAAATGTGAAATGCCCAGCGCAGCGCTGAAATAATCGCCCGAGGCGGTGGGCTATAGTGCTGGTCCTCGGGGTTGGGGAGGGTTTGAGAGGCTCAGTCGTCGGAATCATCGTACTGATCTTTTCGAGGTCCTCGTGTGCCCATGGGAGGCTACGGTCAGAAGCCTGCCACAAATAAAGCAAGACATATGCGTCGCATCAGCGTGGTGTCGCCCGAGGCCGGTGGGCTATAAGCCTTTGGGCCCATGAGGGTTGGGAGGAAGTTCAGGGCTCTGGGCATCAGAAATGGGTCTGATCTTTCGAGGGTCCTCGTGTGCCCGGTGGGAGGCTACTGAGTCATACCTGCCCTAAAATGGCAAGAAATGTCTAAGCGGCGCAACACGTGAAATATTCACAGGACCGGTGGGCTATAATAACCTTTGGTCCATGAGGGTTGGGGTGGGGGGTTCGGAAGCTCTGTTAATCGGAAATGGGTAAAATATTTTCAAGGTTCCTCGTGTGCCCAGTGGGAGGCTCTGATTGAAGCCTGCCCTAAAATGCAAGACATGCCAGTGGCGTGGCGTGACATGTCATTGAGGCAGTGGGCTATACTTTGGTCCATGGGGTTGAGGAGAGGGGCATTGGGGCTCACAGGCGTCGGAAATGGATACAGTAGATTCGAGGATCCTCGTGTGCCCAGTGGGAGATTCTGGTCGAGGCACACTAAAATCAAGAAATAGCCAATGTGGCCGCATGAAATAGTCACAGGGCGGTGGGCTATGCTGATTGGTCTGAGGTTGGGAAGGGTTTGAGGGCTCTGGTCGTCGGAAATGGGTACAGTCTTTTCAAGGTCCTCGTGTGCTCGATGGGAGGTTCTGATTGAAACACTGCCCTAAAATGGCAAGACATACCAGTGGCGCATCGCATGAAATTGTCATGTGAGGCGGTGGGCTATGCTTTGGTCCCATGAGGGTTGGGGAGGGGGGTTCGGGGGCTCTGGTCATCGGAAATATGTACTGTCTTTTTGAGGGTCCTCGTGTGCCCAGTGGGAGGCTACGGTGAGCACCGCCTAAAATGTGAAAATGCCAATGGCGCGTGAAATAATCGCCAGGCAGTGGGCTATGTGCTTTGGTCCATGAGGGGTTGGGGAGGGATTTGAGGGCTCTGGTCGTCGGAAATATGTCTGATCTTTCAAGGGTCCTCGTGTGCAGTGGGAGGCTAACGTCGAGGCCTGCCCTAAAATGGCAAGAAATGTCCAGCAGCAGCCAGCGTGAAATAATCATGAGGCAGTGGGCTATGTGCTGGTCATGAGGGTTAGGGGAAGGGGTTGGGGCTCAGTGCGTCAGGAAATATCAGATCTTTCAAGGGTCCTCGTGTGTGCCCAGTGGGAGGCTAACGTCAGGAGGCCTGCCTAAAATGGCAAGAAATGTCCAGCGTGCAGCCGCGTGAAATAATCGCCGAGGCAGTGGGCTATAGCCTTTGGTCAGCGGGGTTGGGAGGCGGGGTTCAGGGGCTCATGTCGTCGGAAATGGAGTACAGTCTTTTCGAGGTTCCTCGTGTGCCAGTGGGAAGCTCTGGTCAGGAGGCACTGCCCTAAAATGGCAAGAAATGCCCTGCAGGCGTAGCGTGAAATAGTCACCGAGGCGGTGGGATATGTGCCCAGTCCCATGAGGGTTGGGGTGGGGTTTTGGGGGGCTCTGGTCGTCGGAAATATGTACAGCCTTTTCGAGGTCGTCGTGTGCCAGGTGGGAGGCTCTGACGAGCACCTAAAGACAAGAAATGCTTGGCCAGCGCTGAAATAATCATAGGGCGGTGGGCTATACCCTTTGGTCCATGAGGGTTAGGGAGGGGTTTGGGGACTCTGGTCATGGAAATGGGTACAATATTTTCAAGGGTCCTCGTGTGCCGGTGGGAGGCTCTGATCAAGCACCCTAAAATATAAGACATGCCAATGTGGCCAGTAGCGTCAGCCTTTGCTCCATGAGGTTGGGGAGGGGTTGGGGCTCTGGGCGTCGGAAATGGGTACAGTCTTTTCGAGGGTCCTCGTGTGCCCGATGGAGCTACGGTCAGGCCTGCCCGAAAATGGCTAGAAATGCCCACCAGCTCAGCGCGTGAAATAGTCACCGGGCCGGTGGGCTATAGCTGGTCAACGAGTTAGGGAGGGAGTTTGGGGCTCTGGTCATGGAAATAGTTACAGTCTTCGAGGTCCTCGTGTACCATTGGGAGGCTACAGTCAAGCCTGCCCTAAAATGTAAGACATGCCAGTATGACAGCGTGAAATAATCAGGGCGGTGGGCTATAATGCTGGTCAGCGGGGGTTGGGGAGGGTTTGGGAGCTCAGTGGTGAAATGGGTACAGTCTTTTCGAGGGTCCTCGTGTGCCCAGTGGGAGGCTACGGTCAGAAGCTTGCCCTAAAATGGCAAGAAATACCCAGCAGCGCAGCGCTTGAAATAGTCACCGGGGCCGGTGGGCTTTAGCCTTTGGTCTCTGAGGGGTGGGAGGGGTTCGGGGCTCTGTTCATGGAGGTGGTAAAGTCTTCGAGGTCCTCGTGTGCCCAGTGGGAGGCTCTGTCAAGCCTGCCTTAAAATGATAAGAGATGTAGCGCGCAGCAGTGAAATACTCGCGCCGAGGCGGGTGGGCTATAACCTTTGCTCCAGCAGAGGTTGGGGAGGGGTTCGGGGGCTCAGTCGTCGAAATGGATACTGATCTTTTGAGGGTCCTCGTGTGCCCGATGGGAGGCTACGGTCAGAGCTTGCCCTAAAATGCCAAGAAATGTCAGCGCAGCACGTGAAAATAATGCGCGGGTAGCCTTTGTTCCAGGGGGTTGGGAGGAGGCGTTCGGGAGCTCACAGGCGTCGGAAATGGGTCTGATCTTTTGAGGGTCTCGTGTGCCCGGTGGGAGGCTACGGTCAGAAGCCTGCCCTAAAATGGCAGAAATGTCAAGCAGCACGTGAAATATTCGCCCGAGACCGGTGGGCTATAATAGCCTTTGTTCCATGAGGTTGGGAGGGGCGTTCGGGGGCTCTGGGCGTCGGAAATGGGTACAGTCTTTTTAGGGTCCTCGTGTGCCCAGTGGGAGGCTAAGTTCAGCAGCCTGCTTTAAAATGACAAAAATGTCCAGCAGCTGGCGCGTAGGGAAATAATCGCCGAGGCGGTGGGCTATAGCCTTTGCTCCCTTGAGGAGTTGGGTAAGGGGTTCGGGCGCTCTGGGCGTCGGAAATGGGTATAGTCTTTTGAGGTCTAGTGTGCCCAGTGGGAAGCTTCTGATCAGAGCCTACCTAAAATTGCAAGAAATGCCAGTGGCCGCGTGAAATAGTCACGGGGCATGTGGGCTACTGTGCCTTTGGTCTCGGGGGTTGGGGAGGGGGTTTCGGGGCTCCAGGTCATCGGAAATACACTCTTTTCGGCGTCCTCATGTGCCCAGTGGGAGGCTACGGTCAGGCCTGCCCCAAAATAAGCAAGAAATGCCAATGAGCGCAGCGTGAAATAATCGCCGAGGCGGTGGGCTATAACTGGTCCTCGGGGGTTGGGGAGGGGGTTTGGGGCTCACAGTGGAAATCGTCTGAGTCTTTTCGAGGGTCCTCGTGTGCCCAGTGGGAGGCTCTGGTCAGAAGCCTGCCACTGAAATGGCAAGACATGCCAGCGTCATCGCGTGAAATTGTCGCCCGAGGCAGTGGGCTATAGCCTTGGGCATGAGGGGTTGGGAGGGAAGTTACAGGGCTCACGGGCATCAAATGGGTACAGTCTTTTCGAGGTCCTCGTGTGCCCGATGGGAGGCTACTGGTCATCGCCTGCCTAAAATGGCAAGAAAATGTCTAAGCGGCGTAACGTGAAATATTCACGAGACCGGTGGGCTACTGTGCTGGTCCCGAGGGGTTGGGGAGGGGCGTTGGAAGCTACGTGTCGGAAATGGGTAAAATATTTTCAAGGGTCTCGTGTGCCCAGGTGGGAGGCTGGTCAAGCACAACCCTAAAATGAGACATGCTTGCCAGCGCAGCGTGAACATGTCGGCGGTCAGATGGGCTATGTGTATAGCCTTTGGGGGTTGAGGAGGGGCGTCGGGGCTCTGGGCGTCGGAAATGGGTACAGTCTATTCGAGGATCTCGTGTGCCCAGTGGGAGATTCTGTCAGAGGCCTGCCCTAAAATGTAAAAAGAAATAATAATGGCGCAGCGCATAAAATAGTCACGAGGCCGGTGGGCTATAGCCTTTAGTGCTGAGGGGTCAGGGAGGGGTTCGGGGCTACAGTAGTAATGGGAGTGGTAGTCTTTTCGAGGGTCTCGTGTGCCCAGTTGGAGGCTACGGTCACAACCATGCCCAAAAATGATAAGAGATGCCAGCGGCCTTGAGTGAAATACTCATGGAGGCAGGTGGGCTATAGCCTTTGCTCCAGAGGGTTGGGGAGATGGGTTCGGGGGCTCAGTGCGACGGAAATGGATCTGATCTTTCGAGGGTCCTCGTGTGCCCAGTGGGAGGCTACGGTCAGAAGCTTGCCCTAAAATGCCAAGAAATGTCCAGCGGCGCAGCACGTGAAATATTCGCCGAGACCGGTGGGCTATAGCCTTTGTTCCGCGGGGATTGGGGAGGGGCGTTCGGGGGCTCTGGGAGTCGGAAATGGGTACAGTCTTTTTGAGGGTCCTCGTGTGCCCAGTGGGAGGCTAAGGTCAGAAGCCTGCCCTAAAATGGCAAGAAATGTCCAGCGGCGCAGCATGTGAAATATTCGCCGAGACCGGTGGGCTATAGCCTTTGTTCAGCGGGGTTGGAGGGGCGGTCCGGGGGAGCTCTGGGCGTCGGAGAGTGGGTACAGTCTTTTGGGGTCTCGTGTGTGCCCAGTGGGAGGCTAAGGTCAAGCCTGCCCTAAAATGACAAAAATGTCCAGCGCTAGCGCGTGAAATAATCGCCGAGGCAGTGGGCTATAGCCTTTGCTCCAGGGGTTGGGTAGGGGTTCGGGGGCTCAGGCGTCGGAAATGGGTCTCTTTTCTTTTCCTCGTGTGCCCAGTGGGAGGCTAAGGTCAGAAGCCTGCCCTAAAATGGCAAGAAATGTCCAGCGGCGCATCGCGTGAACTAGTCATCGACGCCGGTGGGCTATAGCCTTTGGTCCACGGGAGTTGGGGAGGGGCGTTCGGGGGCTCTGGGCGTCGGAAATGGGTACAGTCTTTTCGAGGGTCCTAGTGTGCCCAGTAGGAAGCTACGGTCAGAGGCCTACCCTAAAATTGCAAGAAATGCCCAGCGGCGCAGCGCGTGAAATAGTCACCGAGGCATGTGGGCTATAGCCTTTGGTCCTCGGGGGTTGGGGAGGGGGTTTCGGGGGCTCTGGTCATCGGAAATATGTACACTCTTTTCGAGCGTCCTCTTGTGCCCAGTGGGAGGCTACGGTCAGCTTGCCCAGAAATGTAGTAGCAGCAGCAGAAATAATCGCCGAGGCCGGGGGGCTATCGCTTTTGGTCCTGGGGGTTTGGGGTGGGGGTTTGGGGGGCTCTGGTCGTCAGAAATGCGTACAGTCTTTTCGAGGGTCCTCGTGTGCCCAGTGGGAGGCTACGGTCAGAAGCCTGCCACAGAAATGTGAGACATGCCCAGCGTCGCAATTGTCAGCGTGGGGAGTGTCGCCCAGGGGTGGGCTATAGCCTTTGGGCATGAGGGGTTGGGAGGGAAGCTGGGCATCAGAAATGGGTACAGTCTTCGAGGTCTCGTGTGCAGTGGGAGGCTACGGTCATCGCCTCCCCTAAAATGGCAAGAAATGTCTAAGCAGGCGCACGTGAAATATTCACGAGACCGGTGGGCTATAGCCTTTGGTCCCATGAGGGGTTGGGAGGGGCGTTCGGGCTGTTGTCGGAAATGGGTAAAATATTTTCAAGGGTCCTCGTGTGCCCGATGGGAGGCTCTGGTCAAGCAAGCACTGCCTAAAATAACAAGACATGCCAGAGCGCGTGACATTGTCAGAGGCAGTGGGCTATAGCCTTTGGTCCGCGGGGGTTGAGGAGGGGCATTCGGGGGCTCAGGCCGTCGGAAATGGGTACAGTCTATTCGAGGATCCTCGTGTGCCCAGTGGGAAGTTACGGTCAGAGGCCTGCCCTAAAATCGCAAGAAATAGCCATGTGCGCAGCGCATGAAATAGTCACCAAGGCGGTGGGCTATAACCTGGTCTCTGAGGGGTTGGGAAGAGGGTTTGAGGGGCTCTGGTCGTGGAAATGGGTACAGTCTTTTGAAGGTCCTCGTGTGCTCAGTGGGAGGTTCTGAGGTCAAAACCTTGCCCTAAAATGTGAGACATACCAGCGGCGCATCGCATGAAATTGTCATGGGGGCGGTGGGCTATAGCCTTTGGTCCCAGCAGGGGTTGGGGAGGGAAGTTGCAGGGCTCTCGGCATCAGAAATCATTACAATCTTCGAGGTCCTCGTGTGCCCGGTGGGAGGCTACGGTCGAGGCCTACCACCTAAAATGGCAAGAAATGCCCAGATGGCGCAATAGCGTGGGGAAATAGTCACCAGGCGGTGGGCTATAACTTTAGTCAGCGGGGTTGGGGAGGGTTTGGGGGGCTCTGGTCATGGAAATATGTCTGTCTTCGAGGGTCTCGTGTACTTGATGGGAGGCTACGGTCAGAAGCACTGCCCTAAAATAACAAAATGCCAATGAGCGAGCGCGTGGAAATAATCGCTTGAGGGGCAGTGGGCTATAATAACTTTGGTCCCATGAGGGGTTGGGGAGGCGAGGTTAGGAGCTCTGATCGTCGAGAATATGTACAGTCTTTTCAAGGGTCCTCGTGTGCCCAGTGGGAGGCTAACGTCAGAGGCCTGCCGTAAAATGGCAAGAAATGTCCAATGGCCTTGTGCGTGGAAATGGTCGCCGAGGCGGTGGGCTATATGCTGGTCCTTGAGGGTTGGGGAGGAGGCGGGGTGGGGGGGCTCTATGCGTCGGAAATGGGTACAGTCTTTTCGAGGTTCCTCGTGTGCCCAGTGGGAAGCTTCACGGTCGAGGCACCTGCTAAAATGGCAAGAAATGCCCTACTTGTGCAGCGATGAAATAATCACCGAGGCAGTGGGATATAGCCTTTGGTCCCATGAGGGTTGGGGAGGGGTTTGAGGGCTCTGGTCGTCGGAAATATGTACAGCCTTTTAGGGTCGTCGTGTGCCCGATTGGGAGGCTCGGCCGGAGCACGCCTAAAAGACAAGAAATGCCAGCATGACGCACTGAATATTCATGAGGGCGGTGGGCTATACCGCTTTGGTCCAGCGGGGTTGGGGAGGGTTTCGGGACTCTGGTCATGAAATGGGTACAATATTTTCAAGGGTCCTCGTGTGCTTGATGGGAGCTCTGGTCAGAAGCACACCCAAATGTAAGACATGCCAGTTGGCGTGACATAGTCAGCCCGTGGCCCGGTGAGGCTATAGCATTTGGTCATGGGGTTGAGGAGGGGCGT